>JAQPPZ010000917.1:0-39346 GCA_028583015.1 Wollemia nobilis
ATTTTAGGGTGCTACAATTATTGACTAAATTTCTTGATTATTACTAACATTGACCCCCTTGTTCCTACTATTTTTTACTCTAGTTGTTTTTTTCACATATTCTAGAGTTTCCAGGGTTGTGTGGTGTAAGTTGCATGGGGTATATTTGGTAAGGAAGGAGGTGGTTGATAAGGTGGAGGTTGGATAGTGTGTGAAGTGGGAGGTTGACATATCGGTGGCACATTGGTTGCATGCCTTTAAAGAGGATGGATTTGGTGGTGGTGAGTATGAATGGAATAAAATGGAATTTTGGACTACGTTGTTTTCGACTAATAAGAATTTGGGGGAGGAGGTGGTGGTGGTATTGTAGTTTGAATAGGGGTCTATGAATGAAGTTTCCTAAATAATGAAGTGTGATGAGAAAGGGGCATATTAGGAGTAATAGATGCAAGAGGTTGATGTAAAGGTTGAGAAGCAATATGCAAGTGGAGTAGAGAAGGTTTCTAAGAAGCACCCTCTTGCATATGCTATGAGAAATTAGAATGATAAGGATATTGACAATGAGTAGTTTCTTGGAGAGGAGTAGAATATAGATAAGAATAATGTTTAAAAGTAATATAAGATGAAGAAGGGGGGTAAGGAAAGGTAGAAGAAGTAGCATTTGGGCTAGCAGAAGGAAGATCAGTGTAAGAAAAATTTGTGAAAAAGAGAGTTGTGTTATGACCCGTATTTTGGTGGGTTAAACCTCCTTGTTTGAAACTGTGGACATTGATATTTTCTTAATGGGTTATATGGGATTGAAATAGGATCCACCTATATTACATCATCACCACATAGTGGTATTACAATAAAGCTTGGATATTTTCCATGTATCGTTTGGCAAGATTTGAACTTGGGTCTCCTTGAAATGTTCAAGAATCTAACCGGTTGAGCTAATACCACTTGATGTATGGACATTGATGTTATTCAAATTATCATGTGTTATTTGATAATACACTTTCCTTACTATGGTTTAAACCTATATTTATTTTGAATCACTCCCACCCTTAAAATTTCATGCATTATTTCATTCTTTAATTTTTTATCTTTATTTTCCATGCTTTACTTTTAATGCATGTTATTTTACGTTAGTGTAAGTGTATTCCATAGGGACAATGGGGAGAAAGTCTAAATTTTAAGGTTGGGAAAAGCCATTAGCAGTAACTTCCAATTTTTTTGGAACTAGAATTGGTTTAAAAATATTGAAATAGAAGATAGGACAACTCCTTGGTTTAATAGGTTGATGGACTTCCACCAGTTTCTCCACCCAATAAAGATTTTAGTAAATGTAATTTAGAAAATCAACATTATGATTCTTTTCTAAAAATGAAAGCTTATCATGCTTCTTCATCACAAGGACTTGTTCATGAGGATGTTCATATCCCTATATTAGATTGTTCTATTTTTAAGAATAAGTACTTTTTCACATTTAATGATGCATTTCAAAATATCTGTAGATTTACACCATTAAATCCAAAGATGGATCCTCTAAGATGTTCAAGTTTTTTAATTTTTTGGTGGAGAATCAAAGTGGAAATCAAATTAAGTTACTAAGGTTAGATTATGTAAAGGAGTACACTAGTAATATCTTTAAGGACTTCTAGGAAACACATGGTATTATCTTGAAATAGACCATTCATACACCTCTCAATAGAATGAGGTTGGAACAAAAAAAATGTTATTTATATTGGCTTATTGTATGATGCATTCCAAGTAGATGGATGTCAGGTTTTGGGATGCAACAATGACTTGTGCAACACACATTGTCAACAAGATAACAACTTGGGTAGTCAAATGTATGACTCCTTTTGAGATGTGGATTGGATAGAGGTCTTCTATTTTGTATTTTGTATCTTTGGATTAGTTACATGAATTCATGTTCCTAAAGAAGAATCCAAACAAACATTAGGCTAGTAGCCATTAGTGCACTAATGTGGATTATAAAGAGAAATTGAAGTCATATCATGTTTATGGAACTCTTAATTATGAGGTTTTTATTCATTGTAATTTGGAGTTTGAGGATATTCCTTTTTCAAGTTGTTTTGATCTACTTCCTTCACTATTTAAAAATTATTCCCTCCACTTTAGGTGATTCTCCTCTTTCTCAAGGCGATTTTATCCTCACTCTATTTATATTTGATCTTTAGAATTTTTGTAAGGAATATTAATACTTTTATGGTTATTGGTGGATGTTCTAATCTTGTATCTTCTCCATCTATATTTCCTTCTTACCTTACCTTGAATCCTTTTACAAATTGTAGGCCCAAAATGGCCACATACTTAGGAAAATTTTGAAAATTTTGCCTAAGTCATGAAGTTCTCAATCCGCACACTTTGCAGTGTATTTTGGAGCGGATCCGCAACAAAGGCCACGAGTCCACCCAACACTTGGTAAATTTTTGCACTTGGAGCGATTCCGCAAAGTTTCTTTTGTTCTTGGCTCTGAACTGGCGACGCATCCCGAATCCGCAAAAATTTTGAAGAAGGATGACGTCAGCATAAAATAAGTGTGGATTGGTGACCGCTTGATATTTTGAATACTTTGTGAGCGGCTAAGTGTTGGAAAGCCCGATTCTGGAGAGCGCAATGAACATTTTTACCCAGAATGGTGACAGAAGGTGGAAAGCTAAGCATAGAAGATGCGGATTCATGACAAAGCATATTTTTGACTAACTCTCTTTCGGAATGACAACAAGCAACGATGTACTCTAAAGTCAGTGCGGATTGGAGGAAGAGTCACTTTGCATTGCAATAGGCCCGGAATGGTGTTCACTGACCAATGTACTTGCTTTGGTCTGGAATGGAATCCATAGAAGTTTCAAAGGAGATATGATGTCATCAACTTTTTGTGTGGATTGGTGAATGTTTCATCGCCAAAGAAGGAAAATGAAGGATAAAGAGCGGATTTCATCCCGCTTCACTTTCAGAGCATTTTAATGCCGGATTGGCGTTCCATAGTTTTTGAGGCATAAAAGATGATGTCATTAGTTTTTTAAAGTGGAATGGCGTTGTGTTCTCCCCCACCATTGTAACAAGCTTATATCAGATTAAATCATAGCCATACGATTGGGGAGATCAACGATGGAGATTTTTCTAAGAAATTTGAAGAGTATAAAAGCAATCTCTCACTAGAGCTATGATAATTAGTTGGAGGAGGAAGCCGAAGCATCGAGGGTTTCAAGAAGATAGAACCAGATATGGTTATAGATCGATGATGGTAGAGGGCTTCCAAGAAGGATCAACGATGCATACACACTCTCCAACGGCCAGAACTCTAGTTAGCACTGAACGACCAACAAGTTGTAGATAGTTCGAGCTGCCATGGTGGTCCACTTGCAGTGGATTTCCTGGAGGATGAACCAGTAAGAGAATGCCAGCAAGAACTCTCTGTTGAGCTATCAAATTTAAATCTTTGTAATGTTCCTTGTAATTTTAATTTTGCAAAACTATAAATAGAGGTCGAACCCTCATTTCTAAGGGTCGGCTCTAGTGTGTTTGCCTGTGCTACTATAAATATTCCCAAGGGCTAATGAAAGGAGCATTACATTGATCTTCACCTCAAATTTTGTGTCTTCATATTTTGATATCAAAGGTTCAAATTCTTTAGTTGCATTTCTATGAATACTTGAATGGTTAGTTTATGCCAAATTAATGGATTACTAGTTGCTAGGGTAATTGAAATCTGCTTCTGAGTTTGATATTTATTGTTAGGGAGTGCATTTCTATAAAATCTAGATATTGGTGAATTTTGTTATTTGGATTATCACTGTTTAGATATTGAAATTGTTGTCTACAATATTTCTCTATTGTTCTTTAATGAATGAAAGTACATTTAATTTGGGATAATGTTGATCTAAGTAATGTGTCTTTAAATTGGTTTTTTGGAGCTTTTTGTTGTAGTGCAATGTTGTTAGCCTATCCATCCACTATTTTTCACATCTCTCTAACCCTAACATTTTCTTACCCTAATCTCAAAACCCTAAGTGAGCATAATTGTGTCAACATCCTGTTTAAGTTGACAAGGAACCAACCTACTCTGGAGGTTGGATCGAAAACTCTGTTTTGGTCCATCCAATATTGAGTGTTGAGCTATAGCTATCGGGTGCAAGCCTGGATAGAAAGTAGGAAGATAGACAACCATAGTATTGAGTAAAACTTGATGCAATTCAGTGCCCAATAATTTTTGGCATGCCCGATGGGACCAGTTCACAAGGAACATGAAACCCATCATATGAGTTATTATTTATCTCAACCGAAGGAATCAAGATTTGGTGAATTATCTTGACCTTATAAGTGGAGAATAGCAAATTCACCTGGTGACTCCCTAGTCCTTAAACCCAAAAAAATAATTACCCCTGTAGACCAATGTCCTTTCATGTATACCAAGTCTTTCAAAAGGAATAACCCTGACTCCTATTTTTATTGTGAATTACCTTATAGAGGGTCTACGGTTATCAGAAGTTTGAATCAAGACTTCCTCTCAAAAGAGGAGCTTCCTGAAGAAAACCCTATAGTTAACCCAATAGTCCCTCCAACAGGATCTGCACCTAGAAATATGGCATAAAATGTGGCCCCTAATCAGCCATTACAGAAATACCCTAGTTGGAATACAGCTGGTCCCCTGAGATTAGCCCAAATGAATGCCATTCCCCAGGCTGTATCCAAGGCTATCCCCACTTATGATGGATCTGGGAAGATAGCCTATGAGCACTATCAAGATATTTTAAACCTGGTAGCAATTCACAACATAAAAGAAGAGGATATTATCGTAAGAATCCTAGCCCTATCCTTCAGAGGAAAGATTTTACATTGGTTTAGAACCCTAGAGGATAATACCATCACTTCATGGCAAGCATTAGCTGAGCCTTTTATGGAATAATTTAATGAATCTATTAACCCCTTCTCCCTACTTAACCAGTTTACATCCATGCAAAAAACTCAGCAAGAAACTATCTCAGATTTCAATTTGAGATTTAGTAGAACATGGAAAAGAATTCCCCCCACAACCAGACCAGCTACATGTTTGGCATATATGTATTATATCCGAGCTCTTGGATCAGATCTAGGGTTGCAAACACAACAATATAGAGTAGAGACCTTCCCCCAAGTTTATAATGCAATAGTTCATGCTGAGAACATCCTAATTAATGTGGGAAGACTCCCCCCAAAACTATGCTACCTTATAACACAGAAACCACTAGTAGCCAAAGTCAAACTACAAACCCTTCTTACATGGATCCCATTTCTTTATCATCTCCATATCCACAAATGAATGCAATCCCTCAACCAAATCCAACATCCTCTGCAACTCATTTTCCTCCCCTTCCTTCTCAACCATCTCAAGAGTTTTCTGCTATTCTTGATATACAAAATACTCTAAAAAATCTGAGTAATAGAATGAATTCAATGGAAAAGAGAGACCAAGAAAGGTTACAATAGAGGAGGTTTCCATATGTGAACAAAGATCAGAGACCTGGTCCTAGTAACAGTATTGGGGTTAGAGTGAATGCAACATATGAGGAGCCAAAATGTTCTTCAGATACTACTCTTGCTAATGTTTGGTGTTTAGTATGCAATGATCCCCATGACTCACAATCTTGTGTTATGTACCAACACCATGTCCAACAAGCTATGGATCAAGCTGAAAGAAATCAAAAGGGGAGAGTAAACATGTTATGGCAGTCTGATCAAATCATGGTTGGAAAAGAGTTGGATGAAGAAGGCCCAATTGTTGTTATGACAAGGTCTGGAAAGAAATCCTTACAAGTAGATCCCAAAAATATGGGGCAATTCCAAGTCCCTTCTCAAAAAATAACTGATCCCCTTCCTCAAAGTAGTGATACTTTCCCCATCCCTCAAGCTAAAGGTAAAGAGAAGACAGACAGTCTTCCTAGGAGGTTGGATAAGGAAACTGAAAGAGACCAAATAAAATCTAAGGATGAGGCTCAAGAAAGGCTTAGATTCCCCTCTATTACCAAAAGGTAGAGAGTAGAAGCCACTCAACAGTATAAAAGGAGATATGGTGAGCTAGAAAGAAGGCCTGAAAGACCTTCCCTGACTAAATCTGAGTATAATATTGTTGAAGAGATGAAAAATATTCCATCAAAAGCTAGCCTGTATGACACTCTGTTCATTCCTGGTCAGATCGATCTGCTTAAGGCTTCCCTCAACAAGTATCCATAAAATAGGTAGGCCACTATAATCCTTAGTATACCATCAGAAAAGAAAGAAATATCACCTACTATTTTAAATAATAAGCCCCCTCCTTTCTATATATCCCTGAGGATGGAAGGTTGGGTAGTCCAAAATTGTATGATTGATTCAGGAGCATCAACTACAGTCATGCCTAAAGCAGTCTATGAAGAAATGGGTATGGAGTATACCCGATCTTGTCCTAGAGTATTACAATTAGATGGGACACCTGTTAAGATAGTTGGAGTCATAAAATATGTGTTAATGAGGCTGCACAGAGCCCTTGAGGTAACAATAGTACAAGAAATAGTTGTGGTTGATCTAGAACCCTACTTTGGATTATGCCTTTCAAGGGAGTTTACTGCAAAACTAGGTGGATGTATGTACATGGATTATTCTAGTATGGTAATTCCTTTCAAAGGAAAGAGAATAAGGATAACACCTAAAAAACTAGTAGCTTATCATATTGAAAATATTGAAGAAGACATGTGTAATATTAATCCCCTTGAAGAATTTGAGTTGGTGGAAAACATTGAAGAATTGGATATTGAGGATGAGTTGCCTTTCAGAGAAGATTACAGTCAGTTTGGAACTGGTATGGGAACATATAGTATCTCAAATAAATTAGAGAAGAAAATCCTTGCTATATCCAATCAATCCCTGAGAGAAAAAGAAACATGGATCATGCACTTTGATGGTGCTAAATGTAGAAATGGTGCAGGAGCTGGTGTGGTTTTACAGTCCCAATCAGAGGGGACAAAGAATTTTGCCTACAGACTAACATGGTCATGTACAAATAATGTTGCAGAATATGAAGCCCTGTGCCTTGGATTGATACAAGTAGAAAGCATGGGCATTAATATTTTAAACATATATGGTGATTCTGAGTTAATAGTCCATCAAGTAAGAAACAGGTGCAACAATAAGCACCATTACCTAAAAGCTTACAGAAATAGGGTATGGGATCTGATGGAATCCTTTGATGCCCTAAATTTAAATTTTATTCCTAGAGAAAAGAACACTCTGGCAGATTCCTTAGAAACGAAGGGAGCTAACTTCAACCCTACCATAGACTATAGGATCAAGAGAGCCAAGGGAATCAAAATGATTTTTAGACCTATAGTACCAGACAAGCAGATTTTCTGGTAGGTTTTTGAAAGTGATGAGCAGATAATTGACTTTCTAGTAAGAGAAGCATGTCTCTCTACTATACAAGAGGAAAATCTAGAATAAATTGATCAACAAGATGTCATTCAACTAAGGAACAATCACATTCCTAGAGGATTGGTCACCCTAGAGAGCTTATTTGACAATGAGGATAGGAAAAAGACCAGAACCATGAAAGTCAGTGAAAAAATCTATAAAGAAGTTGAAGTCGGTATTGAAAAGAAGCTCAATGTTGGAATTAAATGTTCACCAGAGGAAGCAGAAGATATCAAAGCCTTATGCTTAAAATATCAAGATATTGTGGCTTGGTCATATGAAGACCTCAAGGTATATGACAAAAAGGTTATCCAACATACTATTGAGCTAGAGCCTGATGCCAAGCCTTTTAGGTAGAAGCAAAGGCCCGTAAATCCAAGGATTGAAGCCATCATGAGAGAGGAGCTCTTAAAGTTATTAAAGGCTAAGATCATATATCCAATAAAACATTCAACCTGGGTAGCCAACTTGGTACCCGTGAGAAAAAAGAATGGTGATATATGCTTGTGTGTAGATTTCAGAAATCTTAACCAAGCATCCCTTAAGGATCACTATCCCCTCCCTCAGATTGATCAAATTCTATAGGTAGTGGTAGGGGTGAGAGGTTCTCATTACTAGATGGTTACTCTGGATACAATCAGATTTGGGTGAAATATGAAGATCAGTATAAGACAACATTCACCATGAAATGGGGCACATTTGCCTACCAGAGAATGCCTTTTGGGTTGTCCAATGCGGGAGCCACATTTTAGAGAGCCATGGATTATGCCTTTGGAGCACTGATCAACAAAGTCATTCTGATTTACTTGGATGACATGACTATGTTTTCCCATGATAAGCAAGATCACCTATCGCACCTAGAGCAAGTTTTTCAAAAATGCAGAGAATTTGGTATTTCACTCAATCCTAAGAAATCATTCTTTGTAGTTCATGAAGGAAAGCTGCTAGGTCATGTGGTCTCAAAAGAAGGTATGGCCATAGATACAGATAGAATCAGAGCCATTATTGCTCTTCCATTACCTACAAACAAGAAGACTTTGTAGTCTTTTCTGGGCCAGATCAATTTTATCAAGAAATTCATTTCTGACTTTGCACAGAAAGTCAGGCCTATATCTGAGTTACTCAAGAAGAATGTTGAGTTCAAATGGACTGAAGTTAGGAAATAAGATTTTGATATTATCAAGCAGTCCATTGCAATAGCCCCAATGCTGATAAATCTAGATTTTAGTAAATATTTTATCCTTTATGCATATGGAGTTGAAGAAAGTTATGCTTCAGTGCTTACTCAAAAAGATGATCAAGGTGAAGAGCATCCTATATTATTTTGGAGCCAGACACTCCATGACTACCAGGTCAAATATAACTTCATTGAAAGACAAGTGTTTGTTGTGATGAAGTCACTGAAGAAGTTCAGGCAGTACTTGGTACAGAGTAAGACCCTGGTATATGTGGTTCATCCAGATGTAAGAAGTTTTATCCTACAAGGTGAACTAGGAGATAAAAGAGTTGGTTGGATTACCAAAATCCAAGAGTATGATGTAGAAATACATCCCACCAAGTTGGTGAGAGGTAGAGCTCTATGCCAAGGTCTAACAGAGGCTGCAACATTAGCAGAAGTGACAGCTTGTCAGGCAACAGAAGAAGATCAGATGGAAGGAGTACAAACTAAAGACTCTGATTGGGTAGACCAGATGATCAAATATTTCCAAACTGGAGTATGCCCCCCCAATATAAATACATCCCAAAGGAGGAGATACAGGCTTCATGCTTTGAAATATGTATTACTACCAGAAGGCCTGTACAAAAGAAATTTGGATGGAGTTCTTCTAAAGTGCTTAAAATATGATCAACAAAAGAGGGTCATTGAAGAGTTCCATGGAGGACCAGCTGGTGGACATAGCTCAGGTAGGATTACAACTTTGAAAATCATAAGGGTAGGCTATTATTGGCCTACTATATTTATTGATGCTTTCAGGGTCACCAGGGCCTATGAAAAATGTTAGAGATATGTTGGAAGGACAAGGAATGCTTCATTTCCCCTCAAGCCCATACAAGTTGAAGAACCTTTTCAACAATGGGGACTGGACTTCATAGGGGTTATTAACCCTAATTCCTCAGTAGAGCATAATTTTATCCTAACTACCACAGATTATCTTACCATATGGGTAGAGGCTATTCCTACCAAGAAATCAGATCAAGATGTTGTGATCAATTTCATGGAAAATTTGATTTCAAGATTTGGAGTTCCAGAAGCCTTGGTGAGTGACAATGACCCAGCTTTCATAGGAGCCAAGTATATTGATTTTACAAGCAAGTATGGCATTACTCTTAAAAATACTTCAAATTATTATCCATAGGGTAATGGACTTGCAGAATCTACCAACAAAAACTTGTTAAGGATTTTGAGGAAATCACTTGAAGGAAATAAAAGAAGTTGGCATCTATTGTTAGACCAAGCTTTGTGGGCTGATAGGATTACTATAAATAAGTCCATTAAGACTTCCCCTTATGCACTAGTATATGGCAAAGAGGTAGTGTTACCCATCCATTTGGATATTCTAGCACTTAAGCTTGTCAATACAGAGGAGGAATCAGAAGAAGATCCGGTAAAAACCAAGCTGACTCACTTACTACAATTGGAAGAGAATAGAGCTCAAGCATATAACAATTTTCAAAAGCATTCCTCAGATATCAAGGCATGGTTTGATAAGAAATCCAGATTCAAAAAATTCCAGGTTGGAGATGCAGTTCTCAGGTGGAATGTTGATAGAGCAAAATCGGGCAAGCATGAAAAGTTTGATTCTTTTTGGGATGGCCCATTCAAAATAGTAGAGGCCAAGGAGTCCAATGTGTTCCAGCTTGAAGATCCTGAAGGGAACATACAGCCGATTCCAATAAATGGTTTTCATCTCAAGCTCTACTATGTGTAAAATATGAGCTCATTGTAACATATGTATATACATTGTATTATTATTTCCCTTTCTTTCTACACTTTGTATTTCCCTTTCTTTCTGCACTTTGTACAAGTTCAAATAAAAATTCTTGAAAAAATGGCTAAGTGTTGAAAAGTATTCGGCAAGGTCCCATTCCGCACTCAAATACATGTATATTCTAGCGGAACGATGAGCGCTTCTGAATCCGCATCAAAATGTACTAAAATCCTAGAAGAATGGTGCAAGCACCATTTTACCATGTAATGAAGAGTGCCAAGTATCAAAAGAAACAAAAGGGTTTCCAATCCAGGGATTTTCCAAGCTAAAGTGTAGCGGAGCGGAACCAAGGTGAAAAATCGTGCATGGAATTGGCTAAGTGTCAGCAGAATTAATGACTTCTCTTATTCACTAGTTTCAAAACCAAGGTGGAGCCAAGCAGTAACTTCGCAACCATGCCATATGGAGAGGAAATAATGATCCCACATTCAATGCTAATGAACTCATGCTCGAACCAAAGAGTAGCCGAAGAGACGCAGTGAGGTGGTAGTGCAGTTTGAATTTTTGACCAATGAAAATTTAGAATGCCACCGTTGAGCCACCGAGAGGAATGAGTGGAAGTTGGAAAGTGTGCCAATGGGTAGATTGCGTAGCAACTGCATTAATGGTGGAAGATACGTATGCTCCAGGAAATAAAAGAAACAAAAAGCACACACAATGTTCATTCAGTAGCTAATTGCATCCACCGAGCGGTACAGTTTGAAACAATACTCTGAGATTTTTCTATGAATTACAGAGGGAGTAAAGTTTTGTTGCTACCAAGATGGCTTCAGAGGATGTCCAAGAGTTTGAAACCCTAGAGAGAAGGGTAGTGCCTCCACAGAAGATGAAAGCAAAGTTGCAAGCTCATGTGCGTCAGACCAGGCGAGTTGCAGACACAGTAATGACAAGAGTAAGGAGGACCCTCCTAAGGATGAGTTTCAAATTTAGATACTTTGGAGGAAAGCCAATGTGATGATAAGGTACCATAGCTATAAAATCTTTCTTGTTCTCCTATATTTGTGATTCTGTACATCATTATCCTGAATTAATTTCTACTATAATCCAATTCTATGATTCTAAAAATAGAGTGATAAAAAGCTCTAAGGGCACTCCCCTATTCTCAATCACCAAAGAGTTTTGCCATGAATTATTTTCCATAGGAGTAGGACCACATTCAAAACCTAGGCCATTTAACATAACAGAGCTAGCAAGGGCATATACCATATTGGTGATGATAGAAAAAAATCTATAGAAAAATGGCTTTGTCTCAATTTTAAGAGGATAAGAAAGGAAGATGAAATGCCTGAAGTCCCTATTCATATTGATGAATTTGCAAACCCTGAACTATTCTCTATGTTAGCCTATATGGAGGGTCTAGATTCTAATAGATGGGTGTACGATGGAAAATTATCATAGCCTACTGCATTTCCAATGAAATAATGTATGAGAAAGGTGTGGAGGAAAAAGGGACTAGGGTGATTTATTTTGATTGGCCAACTTTTCTTGCATAGAGGATACATGAACAGTTGGTAAGAATGAAAAGGGGCTCTGATGCTCCTAGTTTTAGGCATTGCTCGAGTCTGGTATGGATGTTTTATGCTGCCATTAAGGACCAGATGCCTTGGATTCCGATTAGGGACAAAACCAATGATGGAGAACCCCTGCCGGTTTATTACTGGATAAGTCATTTGAGAAGTAGTGAGTCTTTCTATAGATTCAACTTGGAATTTCTTGGACCTACCTTGAAAATAATGTATGGAGAGTGCCCTAGATTGCCACCCTTGGCAAAGCAAATTCTGAGAGTAAAGGGTGCTGAGGAAGGAGATTGGTACTTGTTGACTGAGGGCACAATTATCAGATTGTATGGTTTCATGGGTAAACCTTTTCTCCTACCCCATTTTGTCATAGAAAGGCTCTTTGCCTTAGAATATTTAAGGCAGGTAGAGTATATTGATTTGCATTATGGTTCTGGGAGAAAGAGAAAATATCTGCTTACATATCACACTATGGAGGACATTACCATCACAAAGAAGGGGTAGAGTCAGCTAATTGACCAATACCTTGATAGGTTAGGTCTATTTTATATCCCCCAAATATGGAGTTATGACCCTGATGGTATCTTCACTACAAGAAATGTAGCCCTAAATGGAGAGAAGGCTTATAAATTTGAAAAGAGGCCTAGGGCTCATTTTGAACAAGGTAAAAATAATGATGAGACCACTCTTTTGGAGTGGAATGTGTCGAAGATGGGTCAACTGCCTCCGTGGTTGGATTTCTATGAGCATATTGTTGATTATGACCCTGACCAGAAGAAGAGTCATCGGCTTACAGAAGCCACCATTCGTGACATTGAAGGAAAAACCTCAAAGAAAAAGGACCCTCAACCCGAGGAGGATGCTATCGAAGAAGTTGAGGAAGAGGAGCAATGGAACGTAGCTAAGATATCATATTGGTGGAGAATGAGAATTGAAATTGGAAAACCTAAGTCTAAGTTTGACATGAATATTGATAAAGAGTTTTCCAAGAAATATAATGAAAATATCAAAACCTGGAAGCAGAAGGACATTAGAAACATAGTGTTGATAGTTGAAAGGTCCCAGGCTAGTTCTGAATCTCTCTCTCCACCCACAGATCAAGAAGCCCCTATAGAGGAGCAGGAAACTCCTTTGATAGTAGCTGAGGTCTTGAAAAATTTTCATCCTACCACTGAACAAGTGGAGAAGTTTCCTAAAGGAGCACAACTTCTGAGTAAAATGCAATATTCTAGTGAAAAAGTTGTTAGTACTCCAGTCATCGAAGTAGTGTCTAGGCCTAAATTCTTAGCTCTAGGGGGTCAGCCTCCAGACACAGATATTGACTGGAGGAAGAAGGATGAGAGTTTCAGGTTCACCCCCTTTCTTTTACCCTTGCAGCATCAGTAGAATTGCATCCTATTTATGAGCAAGTCTTGCTTTCTGGAGTAGTACAAGGAGATGTATCAGAAGAAGATTCTGAGAGTGAGATGGCTTCCTTTCAATTGATCCATAGAAGAACTAAAAGAGCCCCAGAGAGAAGGGAAAATGAGGTTTCAAAGAAGTAGAGATTGGATATGGAGGAGATTGCAAAAGAGGTAGCTATTTCTACTATAGAAGAATTGACTCACCAAGAGCAGCAACAGGAAATAGAGGTGGAGCAAGAGCACCCTACATCTGTAGGTGAAGGTATGGTTTCTAATCCCTCTTCTCCTCTACATCCTCTTGAATCCCCAAAGAAGTCTCCCTCCCTTTTTGGTCAAGATAATGTGACAAAGGTACCTTCTCCCTCTCGTAGTCCACCCCATATTTCATTGGTTGTCACTGAAGTACAAGTCACCTCTGTTCCCCCTCAGTCACCCCAAATCCCACTTCCAACATCTGAGGTTCCCACTTCATCATCTCCCATCATTTCATCTTCATTATTACCACCACCACCATCAAAGGGACACAACATTCCAAGTACCACCATTCATTCAGTTGTTAGTCTTGCATCGATTCCTATGAGTCTACCAATAGCAACAACAACAATAGTAGTTACAGAGTCCACTATCATTACAGAGACTATTGTGAGTACTCCCACACCTCCATTGTCAGTAGTTCAGTCTACCCTTTCATTTCTGGTATCTTCATCTCCCCTGGCTGCTAGTTTTTTAAGTCCTATCACTTTGCCAAAAGAGCAGGCAACCACACAGAGAGCAAATTATTTTTGGGCAGAGAAGCTTTCTAAGCCTTCCAACAGGATGGTTGTTAGAAGAAGAAGCATGTATGTTGATCCAGTGTCTCACCAGAGAGTATCTAGATCTATGACTCCACTTGTAAATAAGCCTAAAACTGAAATGACTATCCAAGATTATCGAGTGGAGGAGGTCACAGAAGATATTGAGAAGCTTCCTGAAGAAGATGAGCTGATCATAGCCAGAGCCCACTTAGACACCTTCTATGTAAAAAATGATATATTCAGAGAGAAGGTGAGAAAACTAGAGCAGATTGAAAAGCTTCAGAAGACTCTGAGCAATCAGAAGGAAGTAGAAAAGGCTCTGAAAAAAGAGGTCAAGGGCTGGCAAGAAAAATTCCAAGAGGCCAATAAGCTCAAGGATCAACTAGGAGAGCAAATGAAGTTGAATGAAGAACAAGCAAAAGAAATTCAAAGTTTGAGACATCAACTTCAACTTGAGAAAGCTAAGTCTTCTAGATTTTTCAAGGCTGATTTGAAGAATATTAGAAAAGAGATGCTCTTCGAAGTCCAAGAGAAATGTTTAGGGCTTCAGCTCATGATTGATTATCTTGATGATGCCAACCACCTACTCCCCAATGTTCAGAAAGATCTAGATCAGATCACTAGAGAGTTGTAGCCTATGGTGATTCTAGCAGAACAAATGTATAGGTTGGTTGATAGTAGACTCAATGATTCTGCTAAACCAATTCCCAATAAAGAATGGAATCTCACTAGAGTTGCTACCAGAATTATGGTTGAGAAGCATAGGGCACTTCAAAAAGCCTGGCTGTTGTTTGACAAGATTGAGGGAGTGATTAGGGATGTTGTTGATATGAATAAAGAAATGATTCAAGTTGGCTTCAAAGGCCTATGGATGGAGGATCACAACTTGTTATCCATGGAAGAGATCCAAAAAAGCATCAATGAAAATTTATAGGATGAATCTAGAATTGATTCTCTTGAAGAGCCACTACCCCAAGAGCAAGTTATCCAATTAATTGTTAATTTTACCAGATTAAGAGATCTCATGGAAGATCTAGTGAATAGAGGGAATGTTGCTAATTATGAGGACATTGGAGAATTACAATATGTCTATAAGCAGCTCAAAGAGACATCAAACCCCTCTAAAGTAGCCTGGAAATAGGCTTTACAATCTCTAAAATTGATGATTCAGTTGTTTGGTGATTCTTCTGGAGGAAGGCATCAAAAGGAACCTTCTCTAGAAGAAGAAGAAGAAGAAGAAGAGAATGAGGAAGAGGCCCATGAAGAGGAAGACCAAGATGGAGCTATTATAGGCCCGGAAGGGGCCCACACTTAGTTTGTTTTTGTTTTTGTACATATGTGCAAGTTTTGCATTTTTGTTTTTTGCTCTGACAATTGTCAGAAATAAGCAATAAAGGCATGAAGCCTAGAGAGGCACAAAGAGCAGCAGATTTTGTGTGAAGGTATTTTTTGCAATAAGGCCTTATAAAAGGAGTAGAGTTATACCTAATTTTTGAAGACAATGGCAACAGGCCTATATTTTTGGTATACTCTCTTTATAAGTGGATGAGTCATGATGTTTTTGGCATCATCTCTATATGAACCTTTACCCTCTAAACAAGTTGTTAGATTTTTCAGAGGATAATGTTTGTATGGAGGTTATTCTTTAAAGCATATTTTTGAAGATGAGCATTTTTTACTCCTAAGGCCCAATGGATAAGACTCGAGTTCGATGGCTTTGCAAGCAAATCCACCCAGGAGGCACCAGAATGTAGGCCCAAAATGGCCACATACTTAGGAAAATTTTGAAAATTTTTCCTAAGTCATGAAGTTCTCAATCCACACACTTTGTAGTGTATTTTGGAGTGGATCCGCAACAAAGGCCACGAGTCCGCCCAACACTTGGTAAATTTTTGCACTTGGAGCCATTTTGCAAATTTTCTTTTGTTCTTGGCTCTGGACTGGTGATGCAACCCGAATTCGCAAAAAATTTTGAAGAAGGATGATGTCAACGTAAAATAAGTGTGGATTGGTGACCGCTTGATATTTTGAATACTTTGTGAGTGGCTAAGTGTTGGAAAGCCCGATTTTAGAGAGCGCAATGAACATTTTTTCCCAGAATGGTGATAGAAGGTGGAAAGCTAAGCATAGAAGATGTGGATTCATGACAAAGCATATTTTTGACTAACTCTCTTTCGGAATGACAACAAGCAATGATGTACTCTGAAGTCAGTGCAGATTGGAGGAAGAGTCACTTTGCATTGCAATAGGCCCGGAATGGTGTTCACTGACCAATGTACTTGCTTTGATCCGGAATGGAATCCATAGAAGTTTCAAAGGAGATATGATATCATCAAATTTTTTGTGCGGATTGGCGAATGTTTCATCGCCAAAGAAGGAAAATGAAGGATAAAGAGCGGATTTCATCCCGCTTCACTTTCAGAGCATTTTAATGTCGGATTGGCGTTCCATAGTTTCTGAGGCATAAAATATGATGTCATTAGTTTTTTAAAGTGGAATGGCATTGTGTTCTCCCTCACCATTGTAACAAGCTTATATCAGATTAAATCATAGCCATACGATGGGGGAGATCAATGATGGAGATTTTGCTAAGAAATCTGAAGAGTATAAAAGTAATCTCTCACCAGAGCTATGATAGTCAGTTGGAGGAGGAAGCCGAAGCATCGAGGGTTTCAAGAAGATAGAACCAGAGACGGTTACAGATCGACGATGGCAGAGGGCTTCCAAGAAGGATCAACGATGCATACACACTCTCCAATGGCCAGAACTCTAGTTAGCACCGAACGACCAACAAGTTGTAGATAGTTCGAGCTGCCATGGTGGTCCACTTGCAATGGATTTCTCAGAGGATGAACCAGTAAGAGAATGCCAACAAGAACTCTCTGTTGAGCTATCAAATTTAAATCTTTGTAATGTTCCTTGTAATTTTAATTTTGCAAAACTATAAATAGAGGTCGAACCCTCATTTCTAAGGGTCGGCTCTAGTGTGTTTTCCTATGCTACTATAAATATTCCCAAGGGCTAATGAAAGGAGCATTACATTGATCTTCACCTCAAATTTTGTGTCTTCATATTTCGATATCAGAGGTTCAAATTCTTTAGTTGCATTTTTGTGAATACTTGAATGGTTAGTTTGTGCCAAATTAATGGATTACTAGCTGCTAGGGTAATTGAAATCTGCTTTTGAGTTTGATATTTATTGTTAGGGAGTGCATTTCTATAAAATCTAGATATTGGTGAATTTTGTTATTTGGATTATCATTGTTTAGATATTGAAATTGTTGTCTGCAATATTTCTCTGTTGTTCTTTAATGAATGAAAGTACATTTAATTTGGGATAATGTTGATCTGAGTAATGTGTCTTTAGATTGGTTTTTTGGAGCTTTTTGTTGTAGTGCAATGTTGTTAGCCTATCCATCCACTATTGTTCACATCTCTCTAGCCCTAACCTTTTCTTACCCTAATCTCAAAACCCTAAGTGAGCATAATTGTGTCAACATCCTATTTAAGTTGACAAGGAACCAACCTACTCTAGAGGTTGGATCAAAAACTCTATTTTGGTCCATCCAATGTTGAGTGTTGAGTTGTAGCTATCGGGTGCAAGCCTGGACAATCCACAGTATTGAGTAAAACTTGATACAATTTAGTTCCCAACACGAATGAGTGTGATTCTACTATGACTTGTTCCAATATGATGGATGAATTCATATATTTTGAGAATATAATAATGTATTTAATTTCTACTTTTATTAAAATTTCTATACCTGTTAAGCCTACCCTTCTATTGTTCACCCAATTACTAAATGTGCTCAAACTCATCTTCAATATGTAGAGTCCAACTTACAAGAGAAATTCCAATGAAATCCACCACATTCTAATGCCTTTATCTCTATGGTCGATGAAGGTGAATATCCTCTCACTTCTTCTCAAACCAAGGGTTTCCTAGAGTGGGAAGATGTGGTGGAGTTAGAGTATGATCCTCTTATGAATAATTAAAATCAAAAGTTGGTTCCTTTGTCTAAGTTAAAAAATATAGTTGGTTGTAGAAGGGTTTTATCACAACCCAAACTTTCTCAATTCCAACCCCTAGATTATAGATATATACATATAAATATACTTATATCCATTATTCTATTTTTTTATAGATAAGGATCCCTTACTCATTACACCTATCTCTACTTCTTACACCATTTATTTTATGTAAGAGTACTAGGTGTCACACCCCACTAAACTATTAGTCTCATTGGTCAAATGAGCTAATTAGTTTTTTTATCTTTCAGTCAATCGAAAGAATCAAACTAATATTTGCTCCTCACACAAGTCCTTCTATGTGAGTGCACTTAGCGTTATGGGTGTTGACTACTACTCACATCCATTGGAGAGTTAGTCTTTAAATTTTGAGCTCATTTTTAACTCAAGGTGTTATCTATTCCTTGAATAACTTCTAGAGAATTCCTCTAATGATTCCCATTTATCTTAAATATTTTCTTTTCTTTTCTTTCCTTAAGTTCTTATAACAAGGAATTTCACCAATTCATTGAAGCAAACCATAAACCTAACACAAATAATAACAATAATCATAATAAATCCATCCATAATTTCAAATGAGAACAGCCATAATGTAGGGAGAACTATAACTTCTAACGTGCATAAATTGGTCCACCAAAAGTATTTAATACTAAAGCTTACTACCTCAACCAAAATATAATTTGATTTATTTTACAAATATAACATGTGAGAGTTCTAGTCTAAGAATAAATAATCCACTTATCTTATATACTAGAGGAAAAAATCATCTAGATCCATGACACGAGATTTAAAAATGAAAGGTCAATAAAAATTGTCTATTTAATTAAATACAATTTGGAAATCAACAATAAAATTTGATAAACGTCACTCCATGAGTAAAAGAGACAAATCCATTTATTTTCAAGCCAAATCAATTAGACATAAAGTAATTCATTGAAAAACTTCTTCACTTGATCTTGTGTGAAACTAGGGCACTCATTGCTCAGTTTTTGACATGATCACCATCCAGTGAAAATATTTCACCCGTTGTCCTTCCAAAGAAAATGTTCCTCAACAAAACTCATAATTTCTAGCCCAAAGGATCTTCAGTTTTCTAAAAAACCTTAGTCATCCCCTACTTCCACCTTGACTGCATGATCAGGAGCTCCAATTCCAATATCCACTCCATCATTTTTGGCCAGGTAGAAGACATACTTTTCTCCTCAAACACATCTTCAATAACCATCGAGAAGGATTGCATTTCGATGAGGATCAAATATGGCTCCATTTCATATATTTAGAAAATCATTTTTCTAGTAGTATAGTTTCAACTACCCTTTCATAATATCCAATCCCGGATAAATTCTTAATAGAAAGCAATAACATCTACCATTCATTTTATTTCTAGGAACAAACAAAGTCCTAGAGATTGATTTCCTTAATGTAATATTTTCTAATCATTCATCCACATCAATTTAAGTCACACTATTTAATTTTACTACAGAGATAACTGATAATGCTTTAATTCAAAATTAATCTTTGTTTCCTTTTTCTCATATCAAAACAAAAATCTTTTCATTTTTACAAGAAAGTGAATGTTTAACAAGAATTCTAGTTTCAATAACATCACAACCATTGAATATGTAGTCACTAAATAATGGGTATTCATCTATACATACCTCATATTCAATCATATCAACAAAAAATTATTTTTTTACCAAAAATCATCAACATGAAATCGTTCATTTAATTTATTTCTACAAGGTATGGTATATCATCTCTTTCGCACTCGCAGATAATCACATATATGGCAACACTAGCATTCAATTTACAACAACCATACATAGTGTTGTTTCATTTTCTACTGTAGCACATTTCCATACGTCTTTAGGTTACCAATTACCACTAATTTTAAATGGAAAGTCATTTTTCCATTGCTTGTGCATACACCATTAAACTTAGTCACTCAAAAATTAAAGAGAGGTTTCACAATAGAATACTTCCACTAAATACATACAAATATTGCACATTAATTACATATAAAAACACCATCTCTATACCAAACTGTCACTTTAGAACATTAATCAAACCCCTCAGATTTATTTTTAACTTCTAACTTCACTTCTTACCAAAACATTTCAATCAAGCTGGTTTACTTTTACCCAAATCATTTTTCACTAGTTTTAAAACAATGGGCGTAGCAATACATATTTTATCTGATTTGTGATAATATAAGAACCATTTTATTCCTTCCTTTATCAAAATCATTATAGAAAAAAATATAACCAAATATTAAAAGCAAGTAAAGTATATTCCAAAAGAACATGGTTTCTTCTGTAACTTTTTGAGCTCTTCTTCGATGCTACTCTATTTTTGTTCCTCTCTTATTCTATGATTACCCCCAAATATCCTTCCTTATTTTTTCTATCCTTCCATAATTCACTTCACCCCCTCGATGAGTTCTCCAAATTCCACTCACTTTAACAAAAACCATTTACTTCACCACTTTCTTACCATAAATGGGAACATCCGGCCAACCGCAAGGTATAATCAAGCAAAAATCACTCCAAATATAATTCAAAATTTAAACTAAAGTTTACTCCCAGTTATAAAGTTTACAACTCTTACTTTAAATGTAACTCTACACTTATGTTCTTTGGATTCCTTTTTAGTGTAGTTTTTGAATTCTACAAAATGCATTATGTTTCTTTTTAATAATAATAATAAATAATAAAAGAAATTCATTTCTTCTATCTTTATAAAGTCACAAAATCCTTTCCTTGGCATTCATTGCAACTTTATCAACTATAATGAATTCTTTTTAACTATTTTAAAAATAAATATACTTAAATATATTAGCACTCTTTTCTTGCAATAATGTCATTTTTCAATTAAAACTCTTTCATAAAGAAAAAATATGATGCAAAAAGAACTACAACTAAAACTTGATATATATTTTCCTATGCAAATTATGATATGCATCTCCATGAAAGAGGGACATTCATCCATGTTTCCTCTCTAAATATTTTGACAATAACCCATCACATCATTTCCCTTATGCATTCCTTTATCGATGGTATTTTATTTCTGCCACCTTAAGAAACCTATTCCTGCAAAAGTGAAATCCATTAGCAGCATCTTATCCTTTCATAAAATCTATATAGTTACAAACTAAACATGAAATAGTCTATCATTTCATTAAGGATATATTTACATATTTCACAACATACATATGTTCTCATAGAAATAAATACATAGTCAAGTATCTTATCCATAAGATAACTATTCAAAACATATGTCCAAATAAAATAATAAGTTTTCCAAGGGGTGGGTCATGAAAGGTTTACAATAGCAATTTTGATGTTGTTAGCTATATTTAGAAGCCTAAAGTGTGCATTATTATTAAGGGACTTTCTTAGAAGGATGATGTTAAATATTGGTATACTTTCACCCCTATTTCCTATATGGACTTTGTGCAAATCATTATTTATTTTATTGCTTTGCATCAGTTGGAATTTTATTACATGGATGGCAAGAGCACATTTCTACATAGGGACCTTTAGGAGACTATAAAAACCTCATAGTTAAAATTTTACAGGTTTAGGGCATCTTCCTATGGGCATAAAATTGTACCTCATGCTTGGTATGAGAACCATTATATTTTCTTAAAGTGGCTTCATAGTTGTAAGGTAAAGGATGATGTATATATCAAACATCATTACATATATATTCTTAACATTGTCTTGTATGTTGATGATCTTCTCATCACTAAGAACTCAATATCCATGATTCAAGAGATGAATATAAGGCATTTCAACACATTCAAGATAATAGATTTGAGTATTATTCACTACTTATTGGGTATTTATATTAATTAGTCATCACCAGGGATCACTTTATCATATGTATACCTTATATTATTTTGCAATGTTTTAGAATAAATATTTGTAATCCAACTCATACTCCCTTTTCTTTGGTATTTAATCTTCATGTTGGACATTTCACCCAATTGGTTGATTCCACTTTGTATGGATCCCTTTTTGAAGGTCTTCTCCACCTCATGTTGCTATGGTACCTAGGCATAAGTATATGGTAATATGATATTATATTAAATATATGTATTATTTATAGCTAAAATGAGCCACACATAATCCAAGGTTGATTGTATTTATAATAAAAAATTATAATAATGAGTGGGATAAGGGTTTATGAGTCAGCTAAAGTTAGGTTTATATCCTCCTCAAAGTAGCATTAAAATATGAGTATATAAACAAGGGATATTGTATTTGTAATTAGGATCACTCAATAACAAGTATTACCTGTAATATTCTTTGCTATGAAGTGACTTATGAGACTTTTTCCTCTCTAAGCGATGCTCTCATATTAGGAGATATTGTGGAGTTATTACTTCCTTAAGGAGTATTATTGGTGTTACCCTATCATAAGAGTATTATATATCTCTTTATCATTGTATGAATTTCTATCAAGTATAATTATTTATGGATGAATATTTGATATTTTTGTAAAATAGTGAATGTTTAATGTTTATGAGAATAAAATTTTATAACAAGTAGTATATGTTATGGTACCTAGGTATAGGTATATGAGGATATTATATTGTATATGAGTATTATTGATAGTTGGCATGGTCCACACATAACCCAAGGTTGATTGTAATAATAATAATATACTAAAATAATGAGTGTGATAAGGGTTTAGGAGTTGTCTAGGGTTTGGGTTATATCCTCCCCAAATTAGCAGTAGAATATGGGTATATAAAGAAGGGATATTTTCATTATAATTATGATCGTTTATATCAAGTATTATATATAATTGTCGTTTCCCACAAAGTGTCTTATAATACTTTTCATTCTCTAAGTGATGCTCTCATTTTGGGATATCTTTTGGAGTTATTCCTTAAGCAGTATTATTGGTGTTGCTCCACCCTTAGGGTATTATCTATTTCTATCTTGTTGTGTACGTTGTTATTATGGATAATTATGTGTATATAGATGATTTGGTATTTCTGCATAATGATGAATTATTTATGTTTATGAGTAGGATTTTAGAACAAGTGGTATCATAACAATAGTTTTGGCAAAGTGGAGATTGTATTTTTGTGGATTGCATATTTTGGGTAATTTTTTAAAAAAATATCTCATCCTTCAGGAGCCATATCTTCCCATAGATTTGATCTACTTAGATGAATATTGTACCATTTTTTTTGAGATTTGAAGAGATTCAAAATAAGTGGTCATATGAAATAATCTAAGTAGTATTAAATGAGAAATAACACTATGAAGATGACCATCTAGACCAAGGGCACTAACATATTTTAAGTCATGTTTTTTGTAGTAAAAAAAAATTGAGGTATTTCTTAGTCATGGTAAACAATTCATGTACGATTATATTTGAAAGAAATTTTTAAAATGTACTCATATATATAGGTTTTTAGCTTCAAATTAGTGGGGAGATATATGTTTTAATGAAGTCCCAATTCTTAAAACCCTAGTTTGTATTGTATTTTTTTGTTGGGGTGTGAGCTCATGGTGTTAATAAATTTCCTATAAGAGAGGGTATTGATGTCAGAGAGTGGTTCAAATTATTTTATGCATGCATTTTATGTTTATTTATGTTAGGAAGCTTTGTTTTGGTACCATAGATTTGTTACAACCCACAATGATAACTAGACTTGGGAAGGAGTAGAACATGTATTTTTGAGTAAATGGGAATTGAAAAGCAAGGATAAAAAGATATCTAAGTTGTAGGATATTTTCACATGACTTGACAAATAAATCAAGTGGATCAAGTAAGATAAATATGGAAAAAATAAGGTTGATAGTGTGCAGGATGAGGGAACCACTTCTTTGGTGTCATATAAGTTGAAGAGTGGTAAAAATGATTTGCTTGAATATAAAAATTCTAATTTGTAGGTTCAAGGTTTGGATTCAAAAGGAAAAAGTTATTATTTTCATAAAATTTAACAAAAAGTATTGCTTTTGCTAAGAGGTTGTAGATTTAGGAAAAAAAAAACTATAGTCATATAACTTGAGGGCGAGAATGTTCAAATTTTTAAAGATTTGAAGATCACCATGGTTAAATATGTTTTACAATAAAATTTTATGTTGTTTATATGGGTGATATAATATTATCCTTGGTTATCCTTGGTTGGATTCTTTGGGTATTCTTAACATTAATGTGTAAATGTTCATGAAGTCATGGTATAGGAAAAATAATATGACACTATAAGATATTTATTAGCTTAAGGAGCTAGGATCTAAGGATAAGATAGAATTTGTTATGGTAGGGGAATAAGATAAATAATGAGTAGAAGAATCAAAAGATGAGTCTACAGCATAATAAGTAATAGAGTCCAAGGAAGAAGTAATAGTAAAATCCAAGGAAGCTATAATAGAAGAGAATAAGGATGTATAAAATAAAGGGTACATGAACAAGGAGCATGAGGAAGTATGTAAAATAGAAGAACAAAATTGTAAAGACTCATGGAAATAAAAATATTATTTAAAGGTTGCAACATATTTCCACCCACACCATCATGAGAAACAATAATAAGCGAGGTATGCCAGAAGAAAAAAATACTATTATAGACCTATATAAAATGAAGAGGATGTCAAAATATAGTAATTCTATATTTAAAGTGGTGTAGTCATTCTGAATATCAAAGTATAGTATAGATACATTAAACTAACAAGATAGATATAGATATTCAAGTGGCATAATGGCACCTCGATATCATGGAATACCACCACCAATCAAGATTTCACTATGATAGATGGATGATCAAGATTGGTTCTAGTCATCAACATTGCTTAAGAAATTATATTACTTAGATTCTTCTCATGTTTTTAGGATAAAATATTTGTAAGGAAAGTGGAATGTTATGGTACCTAGGGATAGGTATGTGAGGATATGATATTATATTATTTATGGATATCATTGATAGTTAGCATGGTCATTGCATAACTTAAGGTTTATTGGTATTAATAATATAATAGAATAATAATTGGAATAATTTTTTAGGAGTTGACTATGTTAGCTTTTGATGAATGAGCCATGAGAGATAACAATCACAAGATGCAAAATAACATGCAAGAAAGTAAATCTACTAGATGACTGAAGTATGCTAAAATATAAAACATATAAAATATTACAATGTAGTTATGGAGGAAGTGAGCACTCCATTAACAAAGCTACATATCTACATCATATCCATCATTAGTATATGGTGTGGAACACACAACAACATAATCCACTAACCTATGCTATCTAATGATGTCCCATGACTATCCTATCAAACTATCTAAGATGCCATCCTTATATATGCAAAATAGGATGTTTACCCAATACTCTATCTAGTTGTGCATAGGACACCTTGCACATATACAACTTGCACATTGACACTTGTCCATTTATTACATTGCATGAAGTCAGTAGTCACTAGATAACTTGCACATGAAGTAATCTAGCTATATATATTGGAGGATACATTTACATAACCCAAATGATGGAATATACATTATTTATAACACCCCCTATCATAAGAGTATTGAAGGATTTAGTCTTCAATATGGATTTTCTTCATCTTCTTCTGCTTGATCTTTGTAGTCTTCTTATTTTGTATTCTTTGTATTTAGGTTCAACAAGTAATTTGTGTCTTCATATGATGTAGATTAAGCTACAACTAGGCCTTCTATTCTCATTGGATAATATTTGACATGTTTAGATTCATATTCTATCCATCCACCTTTGTAGTCCTCCTTGCAAGTATCTTCATTTGATTCTGATTGTTGATGAATAAGTAGGACATGATACAATTGTCCTCTCATTATTCTATTCATACCTTTTTGGTGTGCTAGTTTTTTCTCTGTTGATTTAATATTCATGTCTTGATTCCCTTTCGTATGCCTCTTCTTCTTATCTTCCTATGATTCTACTTTGATGTAGGTGAAACCTTAGCTTTAAAACAAGTTATTCTATCATCACAAAATTATTTTTCTTTAACATCAGCTTGTTTCTTGTGTTGAGTAAGTACAAACACAATTAATGATAGATAAATCATTAAAAATTATTTTGGAGAAAAAATAACCAATATTTGTGCATTCCACCATGCTATGAAGAGAATTTCATGAAGATAGTTAATCAAGGCAGTAAAGCCACCTTCTTTGGATTCCTTAAGAAATAAGGAAAATTTCATCTTATCATTAGAAGATAGACACTTGTATCCTTCTAAAGTATCTATTAGGTTTTGGGAGTAGAATTCCACTTCATGGAATAGTTCTTCATTATTGAAATCTTTCCTTAGAATCTCATACATAATGCATCTTTGGAATTGAAATTTGATAGGACCTTAATGGTCTTATATTATGGATCCCTAGTGATAAGAGTATTATGTAGTGCTTTTTGTAAAAATATAGTTCAATTTTGGTTGATTTTGTACAAGTTTTGCAAGAATCAAAAATCAAATTTTCAACACCTTATTACTCCTAATTGAACTAAGCACTATTTCAGTTTTGAAGAGGTTTTGATGTTGGAATTATTTTGTCCCCTTTTTAGAATTTGAAACAAACAAAAATAAATTTATCCAATCTTAATAAAATCCCTTAATAACCTCTTTTATATCCCTTAGATTATTTCTAATTTCTAAATAAAATAAATTTGATGGAGTAATCCTTATGACTCCCAAGTTTAGAAAATTAGATAAACGATAATAATATTGGCAATATAGTTTAATCCAAGTTGAATTTATTATTCCTCCTAATAAAGATTGAAAATATTTTAATAATAAGATAAATCACATCTTTAGCTTTCAGAACATAAGTTTTAACCTTAGTTTATAATCCTTACAACTCCAACTTATGAAAGCAACAATAAATGGGATTTAGACCTTACCTTATGGATGCAATATCTCCTCAATATTTGATGCTTTCTATGATTGATTATAATAGCGTATAACAGGTACCTTGAGTGATTGGTTTAATGGATATTCGATGGAATGGATTGAGGTGAATAATGTACGTATGACATTGAATGTTGACCTTTCAAAATGGGGAGCTTTTAATGCTCCTTCCTCTTATCTATTACGCAACACTTCAAAATTTTGTGTTGCTTCTCTCACACCATGACTATGCTGCATTCCTCCTTCGAACATCATTGAAAGCACTTCACTCTTTCATGTTGATCTTGGACTTAAGATATCTTTTAAGAAATTTTGATCATAGGTATTGTGACAAGTGTCACGTTCATTATAAGTGAGTACTCCTTTCTTCATATAATGCTACAAAACCTTTATTCAACACTTCTTGGATAAATTTGATAACGTATGGGTGCTTTGTGTGAAGCTTGTGGAGAATACCAAGTGGCATGTCTTTACTTTTAACTCCTTCGTAGAAGTCTCTAGAATGTTGATCGGAATTATGATCAAAATGTCAAGTGTCATTTCTGCATGGAGACCATTCTTGTAATACCTTCGAAGATGGATATTATAACTCCATAATCTCTTTGCTTTGCAATGTTGCTTGGGAAGCAACCAAGATTTCTTCTCCATAGGTGGATGGGAGATGCGCTATGGAGTTTGGACATCAGTTCTATGGTTCCTTTAGTGAGTGGTCTTCTCCAATATAGAAACCACAAATGTAACACCTTTCCCTCTTTCTTTTATGCCTTCAAATGTATTGATTTACCTATTGTTATTTTTATGTCTTTTTTGAGATTGATATGCACTCACTTGTCTACATAAATGTGGCTCATGGATGATCTTAAATGATCTTTGATTCTATAGGTATGTACATCCAAGATGATCCCTTGAATGGCTCCTTCTAGCTTAGGATAAAGAGTACTGACGTTCGACCTTTTTTGTTGTTGTTCTTTTCACTATATAAAAGCTTGCCCTAATGTGGCACTTCCAAATATGCTCTTATATTATCAAAAACTAGATTAGAGTAGTGCAATATAATGTATTATATTTTCTACAATAAGGCTTTTTAATATATCTTCTTTTGTGCTCTATTTCTAGATCTTAAATTTTGGTTTTGTGGCATATTTATTGCAATACAAGGATTTGAGGTTGTCTTTAAAATAGACACACCTTTCCCTTTTTACTTGGACACTTTTGATAACAAGTCCAAGCTTCAATAATAGTAGATAGAAGCTTTTTAATTGATGCAATGTTTTTGCATTATTTTTCCTTACATTCAACTTGTAATGCTTTTGATTTTGAGACTCACCAAGTCTCACTTTCATAAGCTTCTATCTCTATTTTTGGTTAGTCAAATTCTTCTCCAATATACTGGAGGTTTCTAAACCTTTTGGTGGCTTCTATTGGCAACTTCAAGTTGCAAAAAAAATTTCTTCAATACTATCTTTAAACAATTGATACAAATCAGAATTTGTGCCTTTTAGGAAACATAAAACTAATTTTATTTTTGAGAGTGGTATAATAGTACAAGTTTTTTACTTTTAATGCACTAATATTACACCTTATCATTCCAATCAGCTCTCAAAGTCATGCACTAATAATCTATTATAACTAATCAAGAATAACCTACTACAACTAATCAATAATAACCTATAATGAATCTATAGGAGTTATTTTGCAATTTCACTATAATCAATGTTGTAGGATTTAATATTTTTTTTTCAAAAATAGATAATAGGTATTTGATAGAAACTAATATGAAATATAATCAACTCCTAATAAATGTGAAATTGAATCCTTAAAAATAATATGTTTTTCTTTGCACTTTAGAAGACTGTAATCTAATTTCTTTTTGCAACTTTAATCCAATATTCAGGTGCTCTAATAAATCTAATAAATAGTTCAATTTAATGAATATTTTTGCACCATAAGTTGCATACCATTTTCTGTAGCTTTTCTCCCATATTTATAGAGGATGTAGACCTTGGTATCTAAAAATACCATGTTTTTTCTTCAAGTAGGATGTCTTGTACAACTCCTTCACCAAATGATGATCTTAAACTTTCTTTTACGATCATAGGATTTGGTGGCTTGTTCTCCTCTTGTGTTCTACTCTTTTTGTTATATATTTGGAGAAGCCTATGCCTCTAGGGTAGTTCCTTATTGCTATGAGAGGTAATCTTCAAATCTCCAACATTTGGTAAACTTCTTCTGTCTTCAAGTCTTCTTGTCTAATTCTAATTTTAAGTAGGATATTCTTCTACGGTTTGGCACTCCTTACCAAATTCTTATTCTTAGATTTGACACTCCTTACAAAATTATTCTTCTCAAATTTGGCACTCCTTGAAAAATTCTTCTATTGGTCTTGTTTTCAGATGGTGATAATTATCCCAAGTCCTTCACTATTAGGGAATTCACCTAGATAGTGGATTTCTCCAATGAGTTCTCAAAGAAATCTTTTGATCCTCAAAAAGGCTCTCCTAGCCTTTCTTGGATGCTCGATGAGACCTTCATAAGTTCATTGATATGGTAGCTTCTAATGGTCCTCCTTGAGACCTTTTCTTCAACATTCTACTTATAGAAGTGTTGGTGGTGAAATCTTCTCCTGAATCTTCTTATTCTGCTATTTTTAGCTTCAAGTAGGTTTCTCCTAGTCCTTCTTCCAAGACTAGAAGTTCTTCAATGAAATCTTCACTTGATATCTCCTCTTTTGCTTTAGGATAAACTAATTTTGAAGAAGATACTCTTACTATTTTCTTGTGGGAAGTCTCCCAACTCACTGAATCTTCCATTCCTACAACAAAGATATTAGTACTGAAATATTTAGTCTACTTCTAAATCAGATTTTTTTCTTGAATTCTTATTCAAGATCAAGGTTTCTATGGTCTATTTCAATGTCAAGGCTTCTATGGCCTTTTTTAGTACCAAGGATCCTATGGAATTTTTTAGTATCAAGGCTTCTAGTGCCTTTTTAGTATCAAGGCTTCTATGGCCTTTTCAGTATCAAGAATTTTATGGCCTTTTTAGTATCAAGGCTTCTATGGTCTTTTTAGTATCAAGACTTTTGTGGCTTCTTATTCAAGGATCCTATGAAAATTATGTATCAAGAATCTTATGGATTGTTCTTCAACTATGAAATTTTACAATCCAACAATGGAGATATTTAGTCTCCTATCTTCACCATGATCCTTCACTTAAAAGTCTTCTTCCATAGTATTCTTCTCTTGCATGATGAACTAACCTCTACACTATGAGGGCATGTCGACCGTAAGGCAATAAAGTTGAAATCTCCTAGATTTCTATCATAGGAGGAGTCCCAATCCTCTAAGAATTAATTTCCTACAACAAAAGAAACTTTAGGCACCAGTTAGAAAATTCCATATGACCTGGACGATCTTCACTAGATGATTTGTCAATCTAGTGGATTGAAATGTTGAGTCCTAGTCTTCAGGAGTTTTCATAACAACTCTATGGAAAATATTCTAGAAGAAAAATGATCTCAATATTTTCTAAAACTAATATCTATTTCATTCCTATATTTATGACTCTTCCAAAATATACAACCTAGATACTCCTAAGATATTTTTCCTATGGCTAGTCCAATGGTGCGTTAGTTTGACAAAACTCTCAGGTAAACCAACAATGGTGGTTTTCCTATTGGCATGCATAGAGTAGATCTACCATGGCTCTGATGCCACTATTAGATTTTGATGAATGAGCCATGAGAGATAACAATCATAAGATACAAAATAACATGGAAGAAAGTAATCTACTAGATGACTGAAGTGGGCTAACATATAAAACATATAAAATATTACAATGTAGCTATGGAGGAAGTGAGCACTCCATTAACAAAGTGTTATGTTTACTTCTAGAACATGTCTAATAAGTTCAATCACCCTTTGGTAGGTTCCAAAACATATCTAATAGGTTCTAGCACCCTAGACTTTTGAGGATTTTTGATACCCTAAAGACTTTTTGTGGTTGTATCTGCTTCTAGAATGTATTTCAAAGGCCTACAAAGCATGACCTTTCTATATAGCTCTATTATTCTAATATTTATAATACAAATAATTACAACTAGATATAAAACTAAGCCTAAAATTATATAAAGAAAGGATAACATCATTGTATTAATGATAAATCATACCAAGTATTACTTGTAACTATATTTTCCCATGAAGTGGCTTATGAGACATTACCTCTCTAAGTGGATCTCTCATCTTAGGAGATCTTGTGGAGTTATTCTTTTATTAAGGAGTATTATTATTATTTCTCTAATGTAAGGGTACTATCTATCTCTGTCTCATTGTGCAGATTGTTGTTGTGGATAATTATTTGTGAATGAAATATTTAATATTTATGGATAATGGTAAAAGATTTATGTTTCTCAAAATAAAGTTTCATAACAATTGCACACTTAATTAAATATTTTATTGTTATAAATTATTGCTCCAAGTAAGCATAAACATGATATTAGAGTCATAGGATGGTATCCAAGTAGATTCTACATTACATCCAAGGTACTTATTAGATGGGCATTTACATTTTTTAGTTAGAGCTCCTCTTTTATTGAATGGCTACTATAATGTTGATAAGGAAGATGATCTTTATTATTGTAATTCTATAGTAGTTTTGATTTCTATTTTGGATATGGAAAAATACTATGATGGTTTTGATAACAATCCACAATATATCAATATTCTAATAAAGCTAAATAATATGCTACTAGTAAGGCCTTTAAATACCTTTTTTGAATGTTATTAATTCTTTAGTAGATAAGGGTTTCCTTAAAAATTTATTATCATATTATTTTGTGACAATTGGAGTACCATTAACCTTGCTCATAATCCAATGTTACATCAATGGGCCAAGCATATTGAGGTGTGGATGCATTATATTTGCTGTTGTCATGCATGAGGGATAGTTGAGCTAGAATGTGTACCTTTAGTAGAGCATTTAGTGAATTTCATGACCAAGATCATGCTAGAGATAAAAAAATGTATTTACAAGATTATCTTGGTGTTGGATTAGCATCCATGGAGGGATGACTCATAAGGATATTCTACCATATATCTCATTAAAATTAATAAGGAATGTTGATATAATTATTAGTATTCACTTGACACCATGACCAACCTTGTATCATGATCATTGTATATTACACTATGGTTGACAAGTGTTTTTAATGCTCCCACTTTAAAATTATCAATCCAAGGTAGAATCCGATGGCTATATGTACTAACAACAATAAATGTATCTTGGTATTGGGCCTTCTAAGGCTTTCTATGAAAATGCATTGAAAACACTCTTGCAAAAATTAAAACATACTTGTAGAAACTAAAATAGCACACTTTGTAGAAAATAAAATAGCACACTTGCAAAATAACTAAATAACACACTTGCAAGAAAAATAAAACTTATCTAGCAGTTGTATTAATTTATATTGGGAAATCAAGTCATTCATTAAAATAATATACAAAGGAATTAAATAAATAAAAATAACATTTCATTAATAAAATAAATAAATTATAAACTAATTCTTCTATGGACATACTTACAAAAGTGGCTAAATAATACTTAAAAAAATACTTTCCACTATGTTGGTTGAGTGGGACCTTACTTCTCACCCCAATGGAAAGAAAAATTAATTCAAAATTAAATTAAATATATAACATGATTAAGAAGAGAATAAGAACATATTTTATTGCAAAAAGGGAAATTTACAACTTTTAAACCCAAGTATAAGGATAATATTTGTTTTTATTACTTTCATCTTCTTTAATCTTGTCTCTCCTCACTTCTAATCCCCAAAAAATTACATGATTTTATATTTTATATATGAAGACACCTAACAACCTCCATAGTTATGATCTACAATTAGGGAGAACATATCCCCCATTTTATTTGGATAAAAACACATTTTGTCTTTTATAGGTGAAGACACCTAACAACCTCCCTATATTAGTTTCATCTTTATCTATGCAAGGTATACAATACCCAACTATACATGTTATTTTAGGAGAGAAGTCTCCTCCTTTGGTGCTAAAAATATATAATGAAAAACTATCTAATAAACATAATAAAACATCTATGCCAAACATATGATGCCTCTATGGTGCTAATGAGGAATAAACAAGCCATCAATTATTTTAATGCTCATTATTTGTCAAAGTTTTTAACTATGTTTTTAATTTTTTGAGACTGATTTGGGTGGTGCCAAGTTCACTTGTTGATGTTTACACTCAATGGTCATCTCCTTTTTACTCTCCAAGGTTGAAATATTTTTGGAACCTATGTTTTTTTAGGAGTAACTTTGAGATGAAAAAGATGAGATGTTTTATTGATACAAATGGTTACAATATATAGGCATAAGCCTATATGAAACACATGACACTTGTCAAGAGAAACTGACAAGTGTCAAGGTGAAGGCATAGTGCACTTTAACTCTAACATTCCCCCTTAAAGTGCACTATCCTAACTAAAGAAGAAACAAAGCAAGTCAACATTAGGTAACATTCCCCCTTAATGTTGACTTCTCTAAAACAACCTATCATCCTCTCTTATTGTTGATTTGGTCTAGGCTCATGCTCTTTGTGCTTGGCTCTCCAACTGTGAATAATGCTAGATTCACTGTGTATACATTTCGGTTTGTTGCCTCAGGGTCAGCCACTTCCATGGGTCTGTTGCCACTGGGTCAGCCGTCTAAGTGCCTCAGGGTCATCATGGGTGCCTCAGGGTCAGCCACTTCTGGGTCTATTGCCTCTAAAGGTCATCCTCAAAGGATGTTGCCTCTCTTAGGTCACTGACTAGATTCACCATAAATATCAAATCCTTCCTTATGGTGAACTCAATCTAGAAGGTGTCGGTCTCAGCCGAAAATGCACCTTAATACAAATGAAAAACGAGCCATATAAGAGTGTCGGTCTTTGTCGAAAATGCACTCAATACAATAAAATGAGCCATAGATGCCAAATATGGAGGAGAAGAAGAGAATCTTATGAAGTGTCTTTGTCTGTAGTCTTCAAAAGTAGATCCGAAAAAACCTCGGATAGAGTCTAGAGTGTCTATGTCTGTAGTCCCTAAAATAAGTGTCCTTATTATAGTCACCTCATCTTACCGGAATGCATGGGTAACTAGCCGCTGCATCCGCCAAGTAGAAAGAGGTGAATACTAGATACTAGGTTCATTTACAAGTGCCTTGGAAGTGTCGGGTACAACCGAGAGTGCACTCCAAGGTAGACAAACTTTGAGGCTAAAAAACTCAATTGAAATAGCCTCAAAATTACAATATGACACCACCATTGTGTCCGTCATGGAAAAATGTTTCCAACGACTATAAATACCCCTATACTTGTGTCTGAATGGGGCCTTCAACATGTGGAAAACAATACCATGCCTATCTAGGCAGTAAATAGACAACATCGCTCAATGGCGGCATCGCCTTAGGCAGGAAAAAAAAAAAACATCAATTTCCCTCGCAGGGGAATTACATGGGCCATTTTAGGCATTCAAGTTCTTCAATAAAGTGACTCTACCACTTTATAAAAAATAGTCTCCACTATGCGTTATAAAAACAAATATTCTTCCATACATTAAATGAAGTGCTCTCATCCTCTTAATAAAATATGCCCTTTTATATATAAAAAACAAAATTAAATCATGGGCACTTTAAACAAAATTTAAATCATGTGAGGCTCGATTTCGACATCTGTCACGGGACGAGCAGAAAACAATCAAATCACAGAATTTTTGCCTGAGACGACGCCAGGCAGTACCTCTAATCCACCTGTTACATAGCCGTCATTTGTGCCTTCATCGTGGGACCATGTGACCGTTCCCCAAAGAATCAGCCTTTGATGGCCCGTAGGGCTTGGTAAATAGAAAGGCATGGACTTTCGAAGAGCCCTCTTTCATCGCCAGTTTGTCATACTCCTCTAGAAATCTTTGCGGCTATCCTGTAAAAGAAATACAGACAGTCCTCGCCCAAGGGCACCGTCAATGGTGGTGGGCTCATTTCATTTAAAATATTAGGGAATTAAAAATGGTTATCTGCGGCCACAAAAGGAACCAACCATTTCCATTGCTGCTAAATTTCTATAAGAACCAACTTCCGCCATTGCCTGTTTTGTCTTCTGCATGGGAACGGTGCCAGACATCGATGATTTCACATAGAAATTGCAGTAAAAAAATAGTTATCAGGTCCATTGGCAGCAGCATTTGCACCGCAAAGAAGAGCTAGTTGCAAATGACAACATCAAAGCCCTAAAGATGCAATGTAAGAGTCTGTCTATTTCGCTTTCCCAGCTTACATCTTTAGACTTCTTTGTTCAATACAGAGCACTTAAAAATTTGGATCCAAAAATTTCATCCATAAATTATTGATCTAAAATCCACAAACAGATTGGTCTTTACAAGATTTAAAAAAAATCCATTTGAACTTAGCATAACAATATACTCATTTGTACTAAGGCAGCTCTTCACCTTGTTATTTATCCCTCAATTGCTGCTGCAATTCTTCTGCGTCATTTTCTTCAAAAAAATGGTGTCGAACGAGAAGGCATCCGTCACCAAGGAGCTCAATGCGAGGCACATAAAGATATTGGAGGGACTTATGAAGCTACCTAAAAATAGGGAGTGTGCCGATTGCAAAAGCAGGGGACCACGTTAGGCCAGTGTAAACCTCGGTATCTTTGTGTGTATTCAATGTTCAGGAATACATCGGAGCCTTGGGGTGCATATATCTAAGGTGCGGTCTGCCACACTAGATACATGGCTTCCGGAGCAAGTTGCCTTCATTCAAAGCATGGGCAATGCAAAGGCAAATAGTTACTGGGAAGCAGAACTACCCCCAAATTATGATCGATTTGGACTCAAAAACTTTATTCGTTCTAAGTACGAGGATAAAATATGGATTCCACGTAATTCCATATCACCTCCAAGGTTAGTATATGAGAAATATCTTTCTGTAGAGAAGCAACAAACTATGAATGGTAGACACCACCATGGAGACGATGTGGGACTTTCTCATTTAGAAAAAGAAGTTGATAATTTTAATAAAATTAATGGCCGGGATCAGGGACACAAGCACGAGAGCTCTCCATCACAATATTCTATGAAATTACATCAAGATACATTAAAGGCTACTACAATATCGGCCATTGCACCTCCTAAAAGGTCACCACAACCTGCACAATCTGTTTCTGTATCTTCTTCCCAAAAGGTTGAAGCACAAACAAATATTTTCAACCTCCTAAGCATTGATGAACCTGTAGAAACTGTTGAAGAATTGCCTTCTCAAATAGACGATGATAATTCCTTGGCAGCCTTCTAGTCTGCAGAAACAAAATAGTTAACTGAAAAGAACGAAACATCATCTTTTGCAGCTAAGAATGATGTCATGGCAGGATTGGAGGATCTATTTAAACCATCTCCACCTGTCATTGATAGCTTGTCTCAGCCTCAGCCTCAACCTCAATCTCAAGCTTCCCCTCAATCTCAATCTCAGCCTCAGTCACAGCATCAGCTCCCAAAGGATGCAAAGAATGATATCATGAGCCTGTTTGAAAAGTCTACTATGTCTTCGCCATATATGTTACAGCAGCAACAAATGGCAGCATTTTTGGCTCAACAGTAGTCCATGCTGATGGTTGCTACAACACCACCTGAAAAGCAAGAATTCATGTTCTAGAGTCAACAACAGCTTCCCAATAACATGGATACAAAACCAGGAAATAGTCTAGGAGTAACTGCGGAGCAGGCTTTGAAAAATGTCCATTTTCAATTTCCTAGAATGACAATTCCTAGACTTGTGAACAATTTGGGAACGCAGAATGTACTCCAACCATCTACTCAGGAAGGTGGTTTTGTACAACCAAATTTGTCATTTCCTCAAGTTGTAGCTGGATCTTCAGGCATGTACAATGGGGGAATTTCTAGCATTGCAATGTCCTCCAATTCTTCAAGTTTATCTGGCCAGGCTAATCCAAGGCTAGCTGCTGCACATATTGCAAATAGGAAAACTAAAATGGCCACAACATACAGTCAGATGGTAGCACAAACTGCACATTGCCTACCCCAAAAAAAAGTGCCGCAACAAGACCAGATCTGAGAGCTTTGTCAGGGTCCACCATTCTGCAAATCTAAAAACTAAAAAAAATTATGAAATTTTTTTCCAAACTTTAAAATTCTTTCCATCTGGTTTCTTATCCATAAAATGATGGAGAGCATACTCCCTCAGTAAAATTTAAAAAAAAATAGGAAAATAAAAAAAATCAGAGGGGAGGGAGGATTTCCATGAGAGAAATCCCCCCTCAAGGGGTTTCACAGGGCAGGGAAAGCCTGCTCTGATACCAAATGTTAGAAGTAACTTTGAGATGAACAAGATGAGATGTTTTATTGATACAAATGGTTACAATATATAGGCATAAGCCTATATGAAACACATGACACTTGTCAAGAGAAACTGACAAGTGTCAAGGTGAAGGCATAGTGCACTTTAAATCTAACATGCTTACCGCATCTTTGGCATGTGTGGAAGGAGAGGAATAGTAGAATTTTTAAAAACTTCAAAAAGATCATGCCTTTGTTCATTCTAAAGCCTTGGCTTCCACCCTAGAGAATGTGTCCTCTATGGCTTTGGAGGAGGGAATATTTGAGGAGGCTAAGATCAAAATGAAAATTGGATTTCAATAGAGCAATAGGATTGCTGGTCTTCCTGGTCCTAATACCTAGGCCCTTGTGATTTTGGAACCTCCTTCTCTAGGTTGGGTTAAACTAAAATATGATAGAGATTTAGAGGGTAATCCTAAAAATCCTGGCACTGGTGGTATGCTTATGGATGATAGAGATGGGCTTCTACTAGCATATACCAAATTCTTAGATATCTAGACTTTCCATGTTGCAAAGGCTAGATTCCTTTATCGAGGTCTCCTGCTTGTGGAGAATATGGGGTATTAAAAATTTTACATTGAAGGAGACTCGCTTAATATTGTAAACTTGGTCAAAGGTGATTCAATCCTTGGTTGGAACATTGAGGTTGTGATTATAGAATCTAGGCATATTCTTTAGGCTAGAGAAGGTAGGGAGATAAAGCATATCTTTAGAGAAGGAAACTGTCATGCTAACTTTATGGTAAACTTGGGTATAAGTCTCAATGGTTTATCTATTTGGAGAGATAATTTTCCTGAAGGTCTTCTTCAATTGGATTTAGTGATGCATGCTTCTTGATGCTCTGTAAGATTTTATTGTTTATGAAGAAATATTTTTGTGCACAAGCGTGTGGGAGTGTTGTTTTGATTTTATTTTTTGTATCACATTGTATCTGGTTCACTTGGTGATGGGTGGCCATTTGTAGTGCTTTATAGCTATTCTTATCCCTATATTACTAGTCTTAGGCTAAGTTTTGCAAGGCTTATCCTATTGTAAAAGGTTCAGGGACCCTTTCAAAATCTCTTCTATATCTAATAAAAAACATAATAAAACATCTATTAGTTAGGGGAAAAATATTTTAATAAAACAATTTTTATCTAGGATAAGAATATACTAAGAAAATGGTTGTTATTCAGGAGAAGAATATAAAACAAGATAGTTATTGTTCAAGAGAAAAATCTAATATTCAGGAGAAGAAGCTTCTAATAAGCAAAATAACTATAATTTTAGATGGTCACAATTATGGATTAGTATTTGTACATGGATATGACTACAAATTCCCTTTCACCCATTTTTTTTACTTCTAATTAGTGCAAATACAAAGATTGTTACAACCATGATAAGAATCTACTATTATTTTTGGCTGCAACTACAATTTTTTTTGTTTATTTTGGTTTTTTCTACTATTAATCAAATCTATTATTGTGTTGGCAATTTTGGGTTTGAGATCCTAGCTTCTTGTCTATGAGTTGTCATTGATGTCAAAAGGAAATGACATTAATGTCAAGAGGATGTGTTTGCTTCAAAGGTGGAAGATTCCAAGAGAATCTTTTTTAAGAGAATCCGGAGAGATTCCATTGGCAATGGTTTTTATTAAAACCAATGGAGGTTCTCTTTATTATTTATTTAATTATTATTTAAAACCCTTCAAGGTTTTAATTAATTAATTATTTAATTAATTAAGGGAGAAATTATTTTTAATTTATTAAAAATACTTTAAGGGTTTTTAAACCCTTTAGAAAGCAAATTTCGATTAAATTCGAAATTACTTTTCTTTGCTGCCGATGTGTTCTAAAGTCTACATATGGACTATAAATATGAGAAGGTTCCTAAGGTTAAACCAACTAGGAAAATT
>JAQPPZ010000918.1:0-393476 GCA_028583015.1 Wollemia nobilis
GGTGAATCAGTGTAACTATTTAAAATTTGAATCTGCAACTCTTAATACTTAAAAATGCAAGCTTAAAAATAGATATAGCAAGTATAACAAAAGAGCATCACACAACACAAGATTTAACGAGGTTCACCGATTTGGCTACTCCTCAAATAATGATTGTTTGGACTACAATCCAAATCCAGCCTTTGCAAGGATTCAATCTTTACAAATAGTTTACCAGCACCCACTGGAAGGAGCACCAACCCCTGATTTATCTGCAACAACAGATAGGAGCACCAACCCCTTATACCAAGCACCAACTTGGATTTCTATTTTGAATAATAGATTGACATAAAAATGCCTTCTCTTTTACAAGACCCTCACTGGTCTATTGCTCATTCAAATCAATCTCATAGAAGCATAAGGAGAATTGTTAGAAACTCAATATCTTCTATTGCTTACTAAAACCTCTCTTTCAATTTTTCAAGAATAAAACCAGGTTTCAGTTCTTTAGCTATTTTTCTTACAGCACTCTTACCCAACCTCACTTTTAGTTTTTCAAGATAAAAACACGGTTGCAGTAACCTCACTTACTGCGCCTTTTCGATTCTTTATACTTCGCTTACTCGAACGGCTCTTTCAAAATGGCTCTAATTTTCCCTCCAATTTTTCATGCATTCTCGGCTACGTTCAATCTGTCACACCCTCTCTGACGCGCTCTGTCTTTTAGCCGCTTTCTTTCTGACTCATTCTGACAGTCTTCTCTGCTCATTCTGACAGCTTTTTCTGTGCATTCTGACAACCTTTTCTGCGTGTTTCGATGCTCTGTCATTCTTTTCTTCTATCCTTTACGTAACTGCCCTCTCGGCACCTTTACACTTTTCGATGGCACTCTTTTCAATTCTGAGTCAAACTTTCTCTTCTGCCCGCAACTTCCATTTTTGACACACGCAACCTCCGAGAGGATTTCTCGTTTATCGAGATTCTCGGTATATCTGCACTTTTGATAGCCTTGCAGCATCACGGCCCTGTAACAGCCGTTCTTGTCTTTAATGCACTGTTCTGCCACCTGTAACTTCAGTTCTAACTCCAGTTAACTCTTACATAACTGGCTGCATGATTTTCTTCTGCACTTTCCCCGACAACTGTCACTGTGTAAGCTTCTCGGCTTTTACCTGCGCAACTAAGACATGTCACGATATCATGACATTTCTGCCCATTTGACCTTTTCTTGACAGTTGACCATGAAAACCTGACCTGTCGCGATATCGCGACGTTCTTCGCCTCCTAGTCCTTATCTCGGCATGCAACCACGAAAACAGAACATGTCACGAAATCGTGACGCATTTGCTGCCTCTAGCTCTTTTCTGTCTCCTACCCACGAAAATGGGACATGTCACGAAATCGTGACACATTTGCTCTCAGCTCTTTTTCGTCACTTGCCCACGAAAATGGGACATGTCACGAAATCGTGACACTTTTTGCTATCATACACTTTTCTCGCATGCCTCAGCGAAATTGGAACATGTCACGAAATCGTGACGCTTTTCTACCTTAGCATTATTCTTTGCCTTTCGCCCATGAAAATGCAACATGTCACAAAATCGTGACATCTTTCGCATCCGTACAACTCTCTCTTCATGCACTAGCGAAATCAAGACATGTAGCGAAATCGCTACACCTTTTTCCCTTTGCAATTTCTTTACTGCCTCCAAAATCCAACATGTAGCAAAATCGCTACAACTTTTTGACTTAGCACTTTCTCTTTGCTTCGACCAGCGAAAATCCAACATGTAGCGAAATCGCTACAACTTTTTGACTTAGCACTTTCTCTTTGCTTCGACCAACGAAAATCCAACATGTAGCGAAATCGCTACAACTTTTTGACTTAGCACTTTCTCTTTGCTTCGACCAGCGAAAATCCAACATGTAGCGAAATCGCTACACTTTTTTGCCTTATTGCTTCTTCTTCGAACCTGTCACGAAATCGTGACACTTTTCATCCTTGGCGCTTCTTCACCGAACTTGTCACGAAATCGTGACACTTTTCATCCTTCCTTCTACTCCAAACATGTCATGAAATCGTGACACTTTTTCAACTTTGCTTCTTTACCTTCCAACATGTCACGAAATCGTGACATTTTTCAACTTTGCTTCTTTCCTTCCAGCATGTCACGAAATCATGACAGTTTCTCCAACTTTTCTCTCTCCTCCGATATGTCATGAAATCATGACATTTTTGGCTGTACCTTCTCTCTCCTCAGTTTTGTCATGAAATCATGACATTTTTGGCTATGCCTTCTCTCTCCTCGTTTTGTCACGAAATCACGACAGAAAACATGTCGCGATATCGCGACAGTTTTCTTACTTGTCTTTTTCTGCAAATTTTTGAATCTGGGCCACTTCTTTCTTCTTGGAAATTCACTGTACATGTTCTGACTGACCTCTGAACTGCATCAACTGCATCAATCTATCTGTGTTGACAACAATGACAATACTTTTGCTGCACCTTGCTCAACAATCTCCCCCTTTGGAATTGTTGGCAACACATGTGCAATTTCAATTTCCTATAGTAATTCTTCTCCCCCTTTGCCAATAATACCAAAGGGCTACTGCAGACTCCCCCTGAGTCTATGCACAACATTCTCAGGCATAAATAATTTAATGCTCCCCCTGAGAATGTGTTCCCCATAGCTAATCAGTGCTTGGGTAGTGTGACCACTCCCAGCTTACTCCGAAGGTACTCAAAAACTTCCTTGGGCAATGGTTTTGTGAATATATCTGCTACTTGCTCTGTGGTTGGAACAAACTCCAATTTGACCTCTCCTTCTACAACTTTATCTTTCAAAAAGTGATACCGGATTGCAATATGTTTGGTGCGAGAATGCATAACCGGATTCTTTGAGATGTTGATTGCACTAGTGTTATCACATTTAACTGAAATTGGCTCATTGAAGTGAATACCAAGATCTTTCAGTGTTTGTCTCATCCATAATATCTGTGTACAACATGTTGTTGCTGCAATGTATTCAGCCTCTGCTGTGGATAGAGAGACTGATTCTTGTTTCTTGTTGTGCCATGCTACCAGTTTATCTCCAAGATAAAATGCTCCTCCACTGGTACTTTTTCTGTCATCAATACATCCTGCCCAATCTGCATCAGAATATGCAAAAAGAGTGAAGTCTTTTCCTTTTGGATACCATAGCCCATACTCCATAGTACCCTTGAGGTACCTAAAAATCCTTTTCACAGCTGTCACATGAGTCTCTTTGGGACTAGCCTGAAATCTTGCAACCATGCAAACTGCCTGTAAGATATCCAGTCTGGTGGCTATCAAATACAGTAAAGCTCCCAATCATAGATCTGTACATTGTTTGATCAACATCTGGAGATTTGTCATCCTTGCTCAACTTACAACCTGTTGTCATGGGAGTGCTAATAGGCTTACTATCCTCCATAGTGAACTTTTTCAGCATTTCTTTCACATATTTAACTTGAGAAATAAAAATCCCCTTTTCAGTTTGATTAACTTGCAGTCCGAGGAAATATGAAAGTTCACCAATCATAGACATTTCAAATTCTTTCTGCATTTTATTTGCTATGTCTTTACATGACTCATCATTGTTGCTGCCAAATATTATATCATCTACATAGACAACAAGGACAATGAGATTGCCATTCTCAGTTTTGATATATAAATTGCTATCCACCATACCTTTCTTGAATCCTTGCTTAGTGAGATAGTTGTCCAATCTTGCATACCAAGCTCTAGGTGCTTGTTTCAAGCCATACAATGCTTTCTTCAGCTTGCAAACAAAGTTAGGATTATCACGGAGTTGAAAACCATCAGGCTGTTCAATATAAACTTCTTCTTCAAGATTTCCATTTAGAAATGCTGATTTCACATCCATCTGATAAACTTTGAAATTCCTATGAACTGCTAAAGCCAGAAATAGTCTGATTGCTTCAAGTCTGGCCACTTGGTGCAAAAGTTTCTTCAAAATCAATCCCTTCAACTTGAGCATATCCTTTACAGACCAATCTTGCTTTATTCCTTACAACTCTGTCCGTCTTCATTCAATTTGTTTCGAAATATCCATTTAGTACCGATTATGTTTTTATTTTTAGGCCTTGGTACTAATTCCCAGGTTTTGTTTTTCTCAATTTGATCTAGTTCTTCATTTACTGCCTCCATCCAACTTTCATCTGTGCTTGCTTCAATAATATTTTTGGGCTCAATGCTGGATAACAGAGAGTAGTTGTTTACTACTCTTCTTCTTGTTTGAATACCAACTATGGGGTCCCCAATAATCTGCTCTCTGGGATGATTTTTCTGCCAGCTGCCTATTTTGGATTTCCTATTTTCTTCTATTTCTAAATCATCTGAATCTGATTTCTGTCTCTCTTCTTTTTCTTGATCTTCATCCTCTTCAATAAATTCTTCATAAGTCGGGTAGTTTTCATTATGGCTGATTTCTTGTTTCCTACCTTCATCAACCTTAACATCCGCACTCTCCACAATTTTCTTTAGTCTTTTGTTGTAGCATGTGTAGGCTTTGCTTTTTGTTGAGTAACCAAGAAAAATTCCTTCATCAACTCTATCTTCAAACTTGCCAAGATTGTCTTCAATTCGTTTAATGTAACACTTGTTGCCGAACACTTTGAAGTATTTTTTTGTAGCCTTTTTGCCAAACCACAGTTCATAAGGTGTTTTGCTTTCATGCGGCCTCAACATGCACCTATTCTGGATGTAAACTACAGTATGAACTGCCTCTTTCCAAAACCTGTCAGCAATTCTGCTCTCTGTCAACATGGTCCGTGCCATTTCCTGCACAGTTCTGTTCTTTCTTTCTACTACTCCATTCTGCTGAGGTGTTCTTGCTGCCGAAAACTGTCTTCTAATCCCATGTTTTTCACAGTATTCTGCAAACTCATCTGAAATAAACTCTCCTCCTCTATCTGATCTTAAACATTTAATTCTTTTTCCTGATTGATTCTCAACAAGATTTTTGAAAGTTTTGAACATCTCAAAGGCTTCTGATTTAAGTTTCAGAAATAGTACCCATGTCATTCTGGAATAGTCATCTATACACAGCATAAAATATTTGTATCCATTTATGCTTTCCGTTCTCATGGGTCCACATAAATCAGTGTGAATTAGTTCTAACGGCTTGCTCGTGAAGTACTCTTTTGCTTTGAAAGTGGCTCTGGTTTGCTTCCCCTTTTGGCATGAAGCACAAATGCTATTTGAAGGTTTGCCAATAGTGGGTATGTCTCTTACTGCCCTTTTTGAGCTGATTTTTACCAGATTGTCAAAGCTTATATGACCGAGTCTCTTGTGCCACAGCCAATTTTCTTCTTCCTGTCCTACCAAGCAAGCTCCTTCTGAAGTCTCTGAGAGAGTATACAGATTTCTAGAAGTTCTCAGTCCAGTAGCTATCAACTTCCCATTTTTTGTCTTTCTTACTTCACAGCCCTGCTTCTTGAAAATTACTTCATGACCTCTGTCACAAATTTGACTTACACTCAGTAAGTTATGCTTCAGACCAACCACAAATAGGACTTCTTTAGAGTTGATTTTTCTGTCACTTAATTTGACTGATCCTTTACCCACTATCTTGGCTCCATCATTATTTCCAAATTTTACAGAACCACCTTCGTATGTCTGTAACTTATCAAACTTTTGTTTATCTCCTGTCATATGACTGGAGCATCCACTATCCAGAATCCATGGTGCAGATTTGTTCTGGGCTTTGAGAGCTATTTGAACGATCAAGGATTCCTTATCTTTCTTAGGTTGTTCCTTTTCTTTCCACTCTGATTTGATAGCAGATTTGGTCACTTGTTTTACCTTCTCCCTTTCATTGGCTTGTGCCTATTTTTTGAGAAATTTTTTATTTTGTTTCAATCCAGTTGATTGATACTTTCTTCCCTGATATTTATTTCCTGCAAAAGAGCTACGACAATTTCTTGCAATATGTCCAAAGTTATGACAGTTATAACATTCTACAACATAATCTATCAAAGGTGAAAAAACATTTCTACTAGTGAAATTCCTTTGTCCTACATTATATCTACAATTTGAAATTTTATGACCATAAGCATTGCATTTAAAACAATAACCAGAAAAGGAACGAGTGTACCTGGGTAATGGTTTTTGCCATGTTGTAGTAGGAGCCATGGGTCTTCTTCTTCTTTGATATGTGACTTTGGTGAATCCATCATTTGCAGTACTCCTTTCATGCTTGGCCTTATTGTTTTCTTTTGCATGATACGGTTTTTCTTGATCAACCCTGATCTTATCTTTATTCTTTATTGGTTCTATAGTTATAGCCTTTGATTCCTTTGAGGATTCTCCTTCATCAAAGCCCAAACCAAATTTGATGCCTGTAGGCCTTTGGTTATTTAACATTTTATTCAGCTTCGTAGAACTGTCTTCAAATTTATGATGACAACTCAATTTTCGATTCATCTCTTCTAGCTGCATCCTTAATCCAACTATGTCTTCTTCTAGCTTATTGCACTCATCTATTTTCACGGTTAGTTGTACTTCAAAATCTTTAGACTTTTTCTTAAATTCTTTAGTCTGTACTTTCAAACTGATTATTAATTCGTTGGCATCCTCAAATTTTCTTGAAATATTTTTATTCTTTTTCCTTTCTGTACTTAACTCTTCAAGTGCAGCAACCAACTCACCTTCCAGATCTACCTCAGCCTCATCCTCTAATTTTTCATCACACTCCTGGGTTTCCTCTGTTCTTTCTTCTTCAAAAGCCATGAACAAGGCTTCACCAGTTTCTTCTTCAGAGTCCTCACTGGAGCTGTCTTCAGAAGAGTTAACATTCTTGGAAATGAAACTTTTCTTCTTGAAGTTCCTTTTTCTAAAATGTGGTTTCTTCTTCCAGTCACTTCTTTCTTGGTGTGTCCCTTCATCACTTTTGTTTTTCTCATTCATTGGGCATTTAGCTGCAAAGTGCCCGATGCCTCCACAGTTGAAACACTTGAACGGTAGCTTACCTCTGTACTTTCCTTTTCCCTTTATTAGTTTCCTAACAAAGTTTGCTTCAGTTTCATCTGAAGATTCTTCTTCCTCAGATTCTTGTTTAGCTTTTATATTTTTTTGTGCTTGGAAAGCAGCTTCTCTGTCTGAGGGCTTAGTTTGTCCTATTCTCATTTCATATGTTGTTAAAGAACCATGCATTTCATCCATGCTAAAAGTATTTAAATCTTTAGCTTCTTCTATAGCAGAAACTTTAGCATCAAATCTTTTATGGAGAGTTCTTAGTACCTTTTTCACAACAACTGCATCTTCTATTTCCTCACCGAGTCCTCTAATCGCATTAATGATTCCATTTACTCTCAGCATATAGGCCTCTATGTTCTCATCATCATTCATATTTAATGCTTCGAACTGGGCTCGATGTGTTTGTAGCTTGGCTTCCTTGATCTTGCCATCTCCTTCATGAATGCTCTGCAGTTTGTCCCATATGTCTTTTGCCGATTTACAGCTCATGATCCTTATCAATTCACTGTCTACTAACCCACACATAATAGCATTCTTAGCTTTAGAGTTGTTCTCAAACTTTTTCTTCTCAGTCGCATCTGTTGGAGGAGCAGAGGGTATTGTGTATCCATTTTCAATAGATTCCCAAATGTCATATCCCAATGCACACAGATATGTCTGCATCCTGAGTCTCCAGAAAGAGTAATTTGTTCCATCGAACAAAGGAGCTTTGTTGGAAGAAAATCCTTCACCACCGGCCATTGTGTATCTTCCAAGATCACCTTAGCTGATTAAGCTTGTTCAGGTACCTTGCTCTGATACCAATTGATATTCTCACAATGACACTGAGAGGGGGGGGTGAATCAGTGTAACTATTTAAAATTTGAATCTGCAACTCTTAATGCTTAAAAATGCAAGCTTAAAAATAGATATAGCAAGTATAACAAAAGAGCATCACACAACACAAGATTTAACGAGGTTCACCGATTTGGCTACTCCTCAAATAATGACTGTTTGGACTACAATCCAAATCCAGCCTTTGCAAGGATTCAATCTTTACAAATAGTTTACCAACACCCACTGGAAGGAGCACCAACCCCTGATTTATCTGCAACAACAGATAGGAGCACCAACCCCTTATACCAAGCACCAACTTGGATTTCTATTTTGAATAATAGATTGACATAAAAATGCCTTCTCTTTTACAAGACCCTCACTGGTCTATTGCTCATTCAAATCAATCTCATAGAAGCATAAGGAGAATTGTTAGAAACTCAATATCTTCTATTGCTTACTAAAACCTCTCTTTCAATTTTTCAAGAATAAAACCAGGTTTCAGTTCTGTAGCTATTTTTCTTACAACACTCTTACCCAACCTCACTTTTAGTTTTTCAAGATAAAAACACGGTTGCAGTAACCTCACTTACTACGCCTTTTCGATTCTTTATACTTGGCTTACTCGAATGGCTCTTTCAAAAATGGCTCTAATTTTCCCTCCAATTTTTCATGCATTCTCGGCTACGTTCAATCTGTCACACCCTCTCTGACGCGCTCTGTCTTTTAGCCACTTTCTTTCTGACTCATTCTGACAGTCTTCTCTGCTCATTCTGATAGCTTTTTCTATGCATTCTGACAGCCTTTTCTGCGTGTTTCGATGCTCTATCATTCTTTTCTTCTATCCTTTACGTAACTGCCCTCTCGACACCTTTACACTTTTCGATGGCACTCTTTTCAATTATGAGTCAAACTTTCTCTTCTGCCGCAACTTCCATTTCTGACACATGCAACCTCCGAGAGGATTTCTTGTTTATCGAGATTCTCGATATATCTACACTTTTGATAGCCTTGCAGCATCACGACCCTATAACAACCATTCTTGTCTTTAATGCACTATTCTGCCACCTGTAACTTCAGTTCTAACTCCAGTTAACTCTTACATAACTGGCTGCATGATTTTCTTCTACACTTACCCGACAACTGTCACTATGTAAGCTTCTCGGCTTTTACCTGTGCAACTAAGACATGTCACGATATCATGACATTTCTGCCCCTTTGACCTTTTCTTGATAGTTGACCATGAAAACCTGACCTGTCGTGATATCACGACGTTCTTCGCCTCCTAGTCCTTATCTCGGCATGCAACCATGAAAATAGAACATGTCACGAAATCATGACGCATTCGCTGCCTCTAGCTCTTTTTCATCTCCTACCCATGAAAATGGGACATGTCACGAAATCGTGACACTTTCGCTGCCTCTCACTCTTTTCTACCTCTTTGCCCGCGAAAACGGGACATGTCACGAAATCGTGACACTTTTCGCTATCGTACACTTTTCTCGCATGCCTCAGCAAAAATCGGAACATGTCACGAAATCATGACGCTTTTTTGCCTTAGCACTGTTCTTTGCCTTTCGCCCATGAAAATGCAACATGTCACGAAATCGTGACATCTTTCGCATCCGTACAACTCTCTCTTCATGCACTAGCGAAATCAAGACATGTAGCGAAATCGCTACACCTTTTTCCCTTTGCAATTTCTTTTGCTGGCCTCCAAAAATCCAACATGTAGCGAAATCGCTACAACTTTTCACTTAGCACTTTCTCTTTGCTTCAACCCGCGAAAGTCCAACATGTAGCGAAATCGCTACACTTTTGACTTAGCACTTTTTCTTTGCTTCGACCAGCGAAAATCCAACATGTAGCGAAATCGCTACAACTTTTTGACTTAGCACTTTCTCTTTGCTTCGACGAAAATCCAACATGTAGCGAAATCGCTACACTTTTTCGCCTTATTGCTTCTTCTCCGAACCTGTCACGAAATCGTGACACTTTTCATCCTTGGCGCTTCTTCATCGAACTTGTCACGAAATCGTGACACTTTTCATTCCTTCGCTCTTTACTCCAAACATGTCTGAAATCGTGACATTTTCATCCTTCTCCAACATGTCGCAAATCGTGACAATTTTTCAACTTTCTTCTTTCCTTCCAGCATGTCGCGAAATCGTGACATTTCTCCAACTTTTCTCTCTCCTCCGATATGTCATGAAATCATGACATTTTTGGCTGCACCTTCTCTCTCCTCAGTTTTGTCATGAAATCATGACATTTTTGGCTACGCCTTCTCTCTCCTCCGTTTTGTCGTGAAATCGCGACAGAAAACATGTCGCGATATCGCGACAGTTTTCTTACTTGTCTTTTTCTGCAAATTTTTGAATCTGGGCCACTTCTTTCTTCTTGGAAATTCACTGTACTTGTTCTGACTGACCTCTGAACTGCATCAACTGCATCAATCTATCTGTGTTGACAACAATGACAATACTTTTGCTGCACCTTGCTCAACAAGAAATTTTCAAGTATTTTATTTTAATGACTGTAAATTAAAGTAATGTTAAACTTTCGAGAAAATAAAAATGCAGATAATTTAAAGAAATGAAAATAAAATGCAAAGAAACTAAAACTAAAGTACATTCAGAGTGTTACGATTCCTATTTTGACAAAACCGAAGATAATAAGGTTTTATGCATACAACCTAACCTATTGAACCTGCAAACTCGCACAATCTAGATAAATTAGGTGCTGGTTTCTAGGATTTTAACTGTGATTTTTAGATTTAGACATTTGCATGAAGCAACCAAGAAAACTTGCATTAAACTTCACCTATAAGCCTAAAAATCTAAAAAGGGGAAAAATGAACATTAAATCTAGCATGCAGAAAATAACTCCTTCTTTCTTGTCAATGAGATGCAACTCTTTGTAATTCTGTATTAAAGATAATGTATCAATTTACAAGAACATAATGTTTCTAGTTTTAACAAAACTAGACAAAGTGGAGTAAAACACTCCAAAAGCAGGCCCAGAATGGCCTATCACCTTCAGCTCTGCAACTCTGCCTGCAACGGTGTCCGATCCCTATGCCTGTCTTCACTTCTACTTTTAAAATTTCTATTATGGTTCTCTGATTTGCCCTGTGATGCTTCACTTCATCTCCCAGGTCGCTTCGTTTCATCTTCCCACCTCTTTGCTATTTTGGCCTTTTTGCTCGGGTTTGAAACATTTGGTCTCCTCAGTGAACTATAACTGACGATCCTGAAATGTTATCATAGCCCCTCTGCCTCTATGACATGTGTTCAACACTTCCCTGCACATTCTGTAATGGCCCACCATGAATCATGACAAAAATAGCATGTCGTGATATCATGACATTTTTATATTTGCAGCTTTGCTCCTCTACCTGTATCGCGAAAACAAGACATGTCGCGATATCACGACATTTTTCTGTCAATAGCCTTGTCCACCTTCATGCACCGCAAAAATGAGACATGTCGCGATATCGTGACATTTTTTTGTCAACAGCCTTGTCCGCCTTCATGCACCACAAAAATGAGACATGTCACGATATCGTGACATTTTTCTACTCCGGGTCGCGCAAATGCAACCTGTCACGAAATCATGACGTTTTTCTGTTTTGGGTTGTGTAGATGCAACTTGTCACGAAATTGTGACATTTTTCTATTTTGGGTTGTCTCGCTGCACTTGGCCGTGAAAATGCGACATGTCACGAAATCACGACACCTTTTCATTCTGCATCATCTTCTTGATTTCTGTCACGAAATCGTGACACTTTTCTTCTATATCCACTTTAATTTCTCTAGGTCGTGAAACTCCGACATGTCACGATATCATGACATATTTCCCTTTCTTAGCTTGTAGGTCACCGCAAATCACAAAAATGAGATAGGTCGTGATTTCGTGACACTTTCTATCTTCATCTCCGTTGTCGTCGACAGATCATGAAAATGCAACCTGTCATGATTTCGCGACAATTTCTTTCCTTTATTCCTTCCTCACTTTCTTGCCATGAAAACCTGACATGTCACGATATCGCGATGTTTTTTCTCCTTGCCCTGTTTTGACTACTTTGATCGCTATTTCATGACATGTCGCGATATCACGACAATTCTAGCGCCTTATCTTCTCTCTCCTCTATGAATCGCGATTTCATGACATGTCGCGATATCACGATGTTTTTCACTTTGTATTTCTCTCTCCTCTATGAACCACGATTTCATGACATGTCGTGATATCACGACATTTTCGGTCAACACTTCTTCCTGCCTGCTTTAACCGTGATTTCATGACAAGTCACGAAAACATGACATGTCGCAAAATCGTGACAATTTTTGTACTTGGCTGTTTTACCCATCAAACATCATGAAAACACATGTCACGATATCATGACAACTTTGAGTCTTCAACTTAGTTCTTTGTCCTGCATCGTGAAAATGAGACATGTCGCGATATCGTGACATTTTTGGCATCTTGTTCTATTTGACCGCTTTGACCATGATTTCACAACACGTCGCAAAATCGTGACATTTTCTCATCATGCTGCATTCTATTGCTCTTGGCCACGAAAACGTGACATGTCGCAAAATTGTGACACTTTTCTATTCCACTTTACTTCGCTTGTTTGAGCCGCAAAAACGTGACATGTCACGATATCATGACAATTTTCTTTTTTAGCTGTGACGGAGCAACATGTCGCGATATCATGACATTTTCCTTTTTTGAGCCACAATGGAGCAACATGTCACGATATCATGACAACTTTTCATTTCTGGCCATGACAGAGCAACATGTCGCGATATCGACAACTTTTCATTTCTGGCCGCGACGGAGCAACATGTCATGATATCGCGATAACCTTTCATTTCTGGTCGTGACGGAGCAACATGTTGCGATATCATGACAACTTTTCATTTTTGGCCGCGATGGAGCAACATGTCACGATATCACGACAAATTTTCATTTTTGGCCGCGATGGAGCAACATGTCGCGATATCGCGACAACTTTTCATTTCTGGTCGTGACGGAGCAACATGTCACGATATCGCGACAACTTTTCATTTTCTTGCTTTCTTCTTTGCTCCTTTATATCTAGGCCACTACAATCTTCTTGGAAAGCATGCAAAAAAAAGGGGGTCCCCAATTTTGGGGTGTGTTGTGGGGCAGCCACAATAGGACCCCTCTATGGTCAATAGCACCCTGATCCTCCTTGCTTTGAGTGCCGAATATGCCATCGAAGATGGACTCCTTAGTGCCAGAGGTCAAGGAGATGATTATATCACCATCAATGGGGATCCTAAAGATCTTGTATACATCCTCTAATGTAACTATCATTTCACCTATAGGCAGGTGAAACATGTTGGTCTGCACATTCTAGCGTTGGGCCAATGCAGTCAAATAGGATTGATCTACCTTGATAGTGGGTAGATCTAGTACGTAGCAGAAGCCGACAGCTCCAAACCACTCTCACTCACCATAAGTCAGCTCTTTACGAAGAGTCTTTAGAATATTGGGCTCTCGCACTCTAAAGGTCAATCTCTAAAATAAATAACATGATATAAGGAAAAAGCTAACTAAAAAAAGCAAAAACATTTAAAAAATGATCTAGAAATCATTCAAAAATAGTAAAAAACTAATAAAATTTCAAAAACATGTCATCATGCAGGCCTACAAATCAAATTTGTCAATCAGACAGGTCAAAAATGTATTAAATGATATTAATTGCCTCTAAAAACTTAAAAAAAATAATTTTTTTATAAATTTTTCCTAAAGTTGGTGAACCGCGGGTCAAACATGTAGTCCGCATGCGGTCAAAAATTGACCATTGGGATTTTGAATGCTAACCATAGCTGGTACCTGCGGTCTCCAATTGAGATTCGGCCAGGTGCGATACCATGGTCAAAAATGGAAAAAAATTAAAACCTAAGCTACCCTAGCCTAAGATGAGGTTCATTGCCAACAATTTAATGAAATTGATTTACCAATTACTTAATTGGGTTCATTTTAAGTGGTAATGGATGTGAGGTATTGGTTTTTGAGTTACCTTACCCTCTCCGCATCTACCGCAGCTAGAAGATGCTTGCCTGCGCCCGACCATCATTCTATGAGTAGGTGTGCGGGGAAAGTGTGGTAGGTGTCAGGTGAGTTCTCAGCTATCACTATTAGAGCTCTAGTTTTACAAGTAGATTTCAAGGAATAATGAGAGACATTTGAAAATTGTACTTTTTATAGGCATCTTATGTTTTGTGCGGATCGGAGGCCCTAGCCGTGATTCCCAAATTTGCAAATGGGAGTCATAGACCTTAGCCACGGTTTGCAACTAGCAAGCAATTTTAGAAAAAACCACCATGGGAAGGGCAAAAAACATAAATTAATGCCTCCCATTGGGTCAGAACTCGATAAAAGTAAACTAATTTGGAATTTTGGTGATAATTAATCTTCGGGATACAATTAAAAATTAAAAATCTGGTTGAGATTATAAAGTACATTCAATTGAGGTATTCACTATGAAAATCCTTTCATGGAGCGACACACCTCCCAACCAAATAAATAAAATCAATGCATAATTCACAACATTAAAAAAAAAAATCAAATAAATTAAAACACCAAATGCGCCTCGTATTCAGTAATTTACCCTATACACTTGGCAATTGTAGCAACTTGTGATCCATGCAATCCGACAAGATGAGTAAATTACCATTAGGACATTTGGGGCAAAAATTGTCATCGTTGATCTGTTATGTTTCTTCTCAATCCCTAATAAGGCCTTCACGATCGGACCGCTCCATGGGAATGAGGCGTTGCATGTCATTTCTTCTATGACCTCTTTTCAACAAATCATCGATAATTTGATTCAACACAAATCTGATTGGATTTGTATTAATTCAATTCCTTAATATGGCTATTGTATCCCGACTACTCCATGGTATAGAAGCATGCAAATACTATTACCAGTTGGAATCAAAAGTTGAACTAGGCCTCACCAATACATTAATTTGCTCAAATATAAATTTGTTCAGATCATTCATCGTGGTCAAGTGACATCGCCGCTTTATTTATTGTCATTACCCTCATTGACTCGTCACTTGAGGGGGTAGTCATAATATCAAATCATAATCAAAATCAACAAAAGATCCTTGAAATCGTAGATCCCTTGATCTTATCAAAATTGTGTTCATCCTTGCGAATCATTGTCAACAACTATCATAATCTTACCCCTTTTCTTGGAGAAAATAGCAAATATGATAATTAGTTTGTAACTCTCATCCTTTCGATTATATAGGCCTAACTCCTATTGTAGCACCAAAGCTACTCGAATGTATGATGATGAGTGCAAAATCTTTCAAGTTTAAGCCTCCAATGAGTTGGAAGCAATGATTCTAGGATGCACGTCCTTTTGTTGGACCTAGGGTATCTAATGTTGATCTAACTAATGATTATCATAGAACCTTCAGCATCATTTTAAGAGGTCTATTTTTTCTCAGCATTGTTTGATCTCACAACACATCTCAAAATGGGCATCTATAGACATCTAAAACGTGTCATGTCAAGGGCGACTACACATATGGACATGCTACAAGACCATATGGAAGATCTTAGATAGACTCCAAGATAGAGTAATGGTTTTAACTACTCAATTTGGGCTCCTTAGCCTAATAAATTTGAACCACAACCCAGAATTGCAATTTATAGTTGAATTGTGGCTAAGACCTATGTTCTTAAATGAAGTTTAGTTGGCCTTCAATCCGAGCCAAATTGGTTGGAACATCCATTTGATCTAGAAGAAGGTGGTTAGAGGGTGGAATATTCCATTCCAACTATCCTAACTACGCCTTCTTGATCTTGGATTCTCCTGGAAGCCACCCCTAGCCCTTGGGTAGTTCTATAAGTACCCCTCAAAATTAGGACAAACTATCAGAGAGAGCATTGGAGATTTAAGAAATGGAGCTCTTTCAAATTGTACACTCAATCGAGTATACTAAGAGAGAGCTATTCCACTTATCCCCTACCTACTTGCCAATATTCATGATGAATTACATTATGGATGCCCTAGGAGCCTAGGAGGATCAAGAAATGTAAATCTGAGAAAATGAAGGCCCATCACAATGATTCAACCACCAAACCTATCATAAGGACATCGAAGGTGACCCTTGAACATCAATTGGACAAGGAGGTCAAGCCCACTATCCTTGGAATTGAGGGTAAGCCTATCAAAGTGCTAATCATGGCTATCAACTGTAGTTTACAGTGTAGACCACTCACCAGAGCTACGGTTTGTAGCAGAGGCATAACCACCTTTCTATTTTCATTTCTATATGGTTAACTAGCTTAGATTAGTTGGTTTCATGGTTAAAATACATTTTAGTAGACTTCTAACCGTAAATTTAGGTTAGTTTAGGTTCTTTCTATTTATGCTTCAATTAGGACTTAAATGGTTTCTTTATCCATGTTTATACTTCACTTTATATATCTAATCCATGCATAGTGTAGCTGCTACTTTTCTTTACGCTATTATATGAATCTTGATTCGATTTGCATATCTTAGAAGCACTTTTTACGTTTTCTTGATTAAGCATGTTTAATGGTGTCATTATGTAATTTACCTAAAAGGGCCTCATCATGAGAGGCTTCCTATCTTTTTGGCATTCGTGTGTTGTTTCTTGACCATAGGAAACAATTTCAAAGGAGAGCAAACTATCAAGTTCCTTCCCCATCACGAAGAAGAGGGCATCTCCACCCTAAAGTTGTGTCATCCTGAAAGGAATTTGGAAATTATACCTACCCTTAAGAGGGAAAAAAATTGTGCACTCCTATTGTAATATTGTATCAAAATGATTATCCCTAAGAGGGATGTCCTTGTAATTGGATTTTGACTTCGAATACAATGGAATAAAGAGTTTATATTTTTGATTCATTTGTTGTCAATTACTTGTTCTTGTATGCATGCTATATTGTTATCATTTATTGCAATAGGATACGCCATCAGGTGTGACCCTTTTTTGTGGTTATAGTTTCCCTTTTCCCTTTGAAGAAGATCCTCCTTTTTGAAACTGGCCTTGTTTCTTACCCCCTTGTTTGGTGTAGAGGGTATTATCTGGCACTTCATCCTTCTAAAACTGATTTGCTTCCTCAGTTTCAAGCAAATTCACCAATTCCACAAAAGATACTTGTCTACGAGATACATTAAGAGAGGTTATCAACACCTTATAGGACTCTGTAAATGCTCTTAAGATGACAAAGGTCAAAAGAGCATCATCCACTGGCTGTCCCATAGCATTAGGTTTGGCTTTCAATTTTACCACTCTACATAGGAATAGGTTAACTATCTCACCAGATTTTATACTGAGTTTATGTAGTTGAGTTTGAAGGTGTAGAATAGTGGATTGATTCTTACCTTCATAAATAGTAATCAAAGTATCCCAAGCTTCCTTACTAGTTTTGGCATCACAAATATGAGGCTAGACCTCATCTGTTGTAGCAAGCAGAATAAACATGAGATATATTTTGTCTATTTTATCAAAAGCATATTGATCTACTCCTACTGTTCCAGGTCATTTTATAGTGCCAGTCACTACATCCCACAAATATTCCACTTGAAGAATAGCACGTATCTTTGTCTTCCATGGTGTAAAGTTAGAACCTTTCAGCAACTGTGAATCTAAGATATATTTATGAATAGTATCCATTGTGAAGGTTCCTTATAACACCAAATTGTCCTCCTTTATTTATACTTGCTAGACATTTATACCAAAACTCCTTTATATATACCCACCCTTACATGAGGGAGATTATAAGTATATATAATATTAGAACGATATGTGGAACTTAGGTGATACTGGAAGAGAATTCAATTAGATTGATGACACCTACATGAAAACCCTCAGGAAAAGGATAATGAGTTGGAGGAGTTTAAGCCAAACAATAAAAAAGAATTAGGGTATAAAATGAAGTGAATATCAAAACTGGTTTACCTTATTTCTCCTCGATGATTGATAGAGAACAAGCTTAGACATCGTTGTTGTAACTATATTAGATGGCAAATATAGTAGCCCAAAGCACGACATAATTACCTGTAAGTGTGGGCTACAGGTATCATAGATACCGAACCCTACTGTGCAATAAATTACACAAATAGGTGTATAAATTTAGGGTCTTTTATTTTAATTTATTTTATTATTGATAATGCAATAAAACATAAAATTTAAATGCACTACAACCACAAATTCCCACAAATTTAACTACTCTAGGTGTTGGTTACCACCGAAAATGCACCTATTATAATGCCAGTTTTACAATGAACAATATTCACTTTCCACAAATAAAAAAAATTTCTTCCCCCCTATGTCTTAGAATTTTACAAAAATAAATGCTAGATATCCCCTCTTTTTGGTTGCAAAATAAACAAGGATGAATAAATTGCATGTCGACCCTTTCGAATTCCAGAAAAAAAAAACAACTTATCCCTCCAAAAATGCTTTGAAAGGAAAAAATTGAAGTACAAAAAATTACCTTGAAAAATTGTGCGTCTCCTCTGGCTGGTAGCAAAAAAAATGCTCTTGTGCCCTCTTCTTAAAAAAAATGCCCCTGGGTGCAAAAAAAATGACCCTCCTTGGTCAAAAATAGGTGAGGTAAAAGTTGGCAAAAATTGCAAAAAAAATGACAACAAAAATAATTGTCAAAAAATTGCAAAATCTTGCTGGGCATAAAACAAATTGCTAGCCGTCAATTTTCTTTCTACTGTCAAATTTGGATGGGTGTCATTTTTGTTGTCTAGGCATCAATTTTGATGGGTGTCAAATATGCAGGATGTCAATTATACTGTATGGGCCTCAATTTTTGATGAGTGGGGGTGTACAGCAAAAAATGTGCTTTGGAATACTATCACAGGATTTGAACCGTGGACCTCGTCTACAATAGCTTATGCACAGAACCAACTACACTACCAAGGGTGCTGGCAATGAAAGGCCAATGACTTGGTGTTAAAGAGGACAAGCCAAAGTTTTTTTTAAAACAAAGGGCTTTTAGTCCCACATGAAGGCTAAGGCGAGCATTTGTAGCCTTCATAACATGCAAGGTGCAGTAGGTTAATTGACTACCTATGAGCAGTCGACAATAGTTGACAAACCCTTTTGTCGGTTCCAACCACTCAAAAACCACCACATCAACAGTCTCGAGGCCGTACCACATCACCTGCTCCTACCACACAACAACCAATTTGATGTTGCCATGTTAGATTCCTATCCATGCTGACTTCTTGGGATTTGTACCACATTATCTTCTTGAGATTCATGCCCATCCACATCACACTATTGTAGTCTACCAGGTATCCACATGGTCCACATGTATTCTCAATATCAGTGCCCATCCATGTCAGATTCCTATCACATGCAAATAAAATAAATTCCATCTCGAGAAGCATGTTGTTTGCACTTTAGGTTCAGATCGAAGCTACCCTCGAGAAGCGTGCTACCTGCACTTCAGGTCTAGAAGAAAAACATGTCAATCATCACGTCCTTATACCATAAAAGCTTTGGTACCATGTGAAATTTAGGAAGCAAGATAAATATTCCAAGCAACGATCAAGCATTGAATTGATTTGGAATTAAATACATATGCCAAGTTCGGTTGGTTCGTTGAAGCAAGCAAGAAACCAACCAACGGTTGGTGAACTACCTGCCCAAGTGCAATCAAATGAAATAATGTAATATGTGCTCTAGTATGTTATCATATGCTAACATATAGATGCTACAACAAAAGGAAATGCACTATTTTAGAAAGTAAATGTAACAATTGATGAGAAGATAGGATTAAGAGAACTAGTTCAAGAAATTGTGTATCAAGAAGATGGAAGGTGTCAAGAGGATTTTCATGAGGAATCAGAAGGAGAAGAGGAAGAAACACAAATAATTATTCCTAAGACTCCATCAAAGTATGTAAAAAAATACCATCCAAGAGAGCTAATCATTGGTAATCCAGATGAGAGACAGACAAGGAGAAGGGTAATAACATCAACTCAACAAGAACATTTTTCTTTAATATCTAAAATTGAACCAAAAGACTTCAATGAGGCAAGTGAAGATAAGTTATGGATTAAGGAAATGGGTGAGGAATTAGATTATATTGATAAAAGTAAGACTTGGGAACTTGTTCCATGACCAAAATACAAAAATGTAATTGGCACTAAATGGGTATTAAAAAACAAGTTAAATGAATATGGTCAGGTAGTCAGAAATAAAGCAAGGTTAGTGTGCAAAGGTTATTCACAGGTAGAGGGATTTGAATTTGATAATAAATTTTCTCTAGTTGCATGACTTGAAGCTATCAGAATGTTCTTAGCCTTTTCAAGCTTTAAAAACTTCAAAGTATATCAGATGAATGTTAAATCAACCTTTCTAAATGGTGTTTTAGAAGAAGAGGTTTACATTGAGCATCTAGAAGGTTTCAACTTGATGGATAAATAAGACCATGTATGCAAACTGAAGAAAACACTTTATGGACTAAAGCAAGCTCCTAGAGCTTAGTATTCAAGATTGGATAAGTACCTACAAGAACAAGGTTTTAGGAAAGAAATAGTGGACAATAACTTATACATAAAAAATAAATGGAATGACTTACTAATTGTGGTTTTTTTATGTTGATGATATGATTTTTGGAGGAAACAATGATAAGATGTGTCAAAAAATTGCAAAGAGCATGTAGAATAAATATGAGATGTCTATGTTTGATGAGTTGTCCTTTCTTAGACTTCATATTTCACAATTAGAGAAAGGGGAGTTCCTTTCACAAACCAAGTATATAAAAGATATGCTAAAGAAATTCAAGTTAGAATATTGCAAACCAATAAGTACTCCCATGGTTACAAGATGTAAATTAAGTAAATATGATGAATATCTAGAGGCAAATCAGAAATTATATAGATCTATGATTGGTAACTTATTGTACATCATAACTACTAGACCATATATCATGCAGGCAGTGGGATTAATGACAAGATTTTAGGCAGCACCTAAGGAAACACATGTAGCAACAGTAAAAAGGATTATCAAGTATCTAAAAGGGACTATGGACTTTGGGCTCTGGTATCCCAAAAGTGACAGTTTAACTCTCACAACTTATGTAGATGCATATTGGGCTAGCAACATTGATGATAGAAAAAGCATAAGTGGAGGAGCATTCTTTCTTGGAGGCTATTTAGTCTCTTGGCTAAGTAAGAAATAGGTACCAATATCCCTATCTACATTAGAGGTAGATTATATTACAACAGTTGCTAGTTGTACACAGGTATTATGGATGAAGCGAACTCTAGAGGATTTCAAGATAAAACACGATCATCCTATTCCCACATTGTGTGATAATACAAGTGCTATAAATATTTTAAAAAATATAGTGATGCACTCCAGGAAAAAGCACATTCTGATCAAGTATCACTTTCTGAGAGAACAGGTGACAAACAAGCAAGTCATATTGGAATATGTTATTGCAAAGGAGCATATTGTAGATATTTTCACTAAGCCACTTCCCAAAGAAACTTTTGAGTATTTTCAAGAAAATTTGGGAGTAGTTCTACTCCCACCCCAAAATTAACCACCTCAAGAGGACGTGGGGGAGGGTCTAATCTAAGATTTTCAATCTTAGCCCCAAGCCCCAAAGGTGGCCCTTTGCCATCGATGACAAAGGGGAAGATATTTGAGTTAGGGGGAGAGCATTCAGTCAGGAGGAACAGTTTCCTAGGGGAGCAGAACATAAAAAGGTAAAGGAAATGGTAAAAGGTAAATGGGTTGCCATCAATGACAAAGGGGGATATTGTTGGAAATATGTGCAAGTTTTGTTGTCATTGATGTCAAGAGTCAGTTTCGGTGAGCAGGGAAAATTGAAGGATGTCAAGGATCAATTTCAATAAGCAATGCAAGAGAAATATTGCTTCTAGGTCTAAAGGAAATAATATTATAATAACTCCTATTATAATATTCAAGGTGGTCATATGAGGTCTAAAGAGCAACAAGAAGGCCCAAGAAAAATAATATTATAATATTTTATTATAATATTAAAGGTCTAAGGTCAAGACCTAAATATTTAAATTAATTATAATAATTTCATTATAAATTAATTTATAATTTAAATTAATTAACCTTACAGTTATTAAATTAATTATAATAATCTTATTACTAAATTAAATTATAATATAATTTAATTAACCTTACAGTTATTAAATTAATTATAAATTAATTATAATAATCTAATTATTAAATTAAATTATAATATAATTTAATTAACCCTAAGGTTAGGGTTATAAGGGCAAAAATTAAAATTATTAGTGCTAACATCGATTATATTTTCCATCCACTGACGTGCTAAAGGAGATAGCACAATGGTATAAATACCATGTGCCTTTCGATGGATTAAAAATTACATTCGTTCGAATTACTAGAGAACCTGCAATTTTTACAATTTGCATGCAAGGAAGAAGTTAAAGTTTTTTTGTTTTGTTTGGCACCAACGAAGGGATAAGGCAAGAGAGGCTCAAAGCCTCATAACCAACCAAGGTGGTTGGGCTAGTGGCAAGCTACTGTGACTTAAGGCTTTGGCTAGGTGGGAGGACCCACGATCGAACCCTGGTGGTAGTTTTTCATGGATAATTTTTGGTTTAGGTGCCCAAAACCTAATACAAAGTGCACGAGGTGCTTTTGGAGTATAAGGTGAGTGTCTATCTCACACGACAACTGAGCCACAGCTAGGGTAGTGGTGGTAGTGCAGCAAGGAATTGAATCCCATTGAGGGCAAAAAGGTATTTAATTCTTTCTAAATTAAATTTGGTCCTAAGATTTAATTTGGCATGTTTATTTTTGCTAGGAGGGAGTATGATTGAGATAAGAGTTATAAGGTTTGAAAAGGAAATTATATTTTTTGATGTATTGATTATTTTGAAGAAAAACATAAGGTTTTTAAAGAAGATTATTGTGGTTATTTTCTTTAACAAAAATTGTTGGCTTATATTTTGAAGTGTGGAGATTATAAGGTGTAATTGAGAGTTGATGTTTTGCATGGTGAAATATTTTGAGGGATTATTTGAATGAGATTTTTGAAGAGGTTTTTTCTAACTAACCTTTGAGATTAGCAAAGAAGGTGATTGTGATTGAGATAGGTTTTGAGGTCAATTATTTATCAAACAAAAGGTATGGGCATATATTCCTTGTGAGTGAAATATTGTTGGATGTTATAAATTCTAAGTTGGAGTGAAAAGGATTGTTTGATAAGAATTGTTAAGTTTGGTTTTGAGATATATAATGTTGATTGAGTTTGGTTTCGAGATATCCAATGTTGATAGGAATATTTTCTCCGTGGAGTAGCCCACATTGGGTGAACCACATTAAATCATGTCTCTCATGTGTGTGATGCTTTGTGTTATGTTTACTGCTTTAATATTGTTGATGTTATAATATGGATTAAAAAGTAAAAAGTTTTATCTTATACTTTTCACCCCCCCTTATCATGTCTCTCTGCTCAAATTTTCTCCAAATCTGCTCACAAATCTACTCAAATCTACTCACAAAAACCTACTCAAATCTACTCATAAAACCTGCTCAAATCTGTTCATAAAAACCTACTCAAATCTTCTCATAAAACATGATCAAATATGTTCATAAATCCTACTCAAATTAGCTCACAAAACCTCCTTAAATTTTCTCACAAATCCTGCTAAAAATGTCTACTCAAATCTGCTCTAAAACCTGCTCAAATCTGCTCACACAACATACAACCTACTCAATCCTACTCACAAAGTATGCTCAATATTACTCAATTATTGCATACAAAAAATGCTCATATATTTCCAATTCTCACATACAAACAATGCTCATATATTTCCAAAATATCACATACAAATAATGCTCATATTTTTCCAAATATCGCATACAAACAATGCTCATATCTTTCCCAAATATTGCATACAAACAATGCTCATATATTTCCCAAATTTCACATACAAACAATGCTCATAGCTTTTCAAATATTATTTCCTCTACTATAGCAATTCAGACATATTCTACCCAAAATTATTTTTCTTTATGAACATATAGAAACTGATATGCATTAATATGTTCTTTCACATTCATTAAGTTTGTCGCTCTCTCATGTCTCAAATTCATTACATTGAAGGATAGCTTTTAAACTTAGCACTTGACAACTGACCTTGTAATATCTTTTTCTTCAATGAATCCTTTCATACTATCTTTGTACTTTTTGACACTTCGGTTTGCTTTACAACACTCTTTCTATTTATGTGAGAGTATTCTATTTTGCTTACTTCCACATTCTCTTCAAAATCAATCATGAAAAATACACAAAATTGATTATAAATTTATTCTATAACTATTGCATATTCACTCTCTTCTTTCAATCGAAACCAATGCACATGTAAGCATTCCTTATACCTCCAACCATATGACAACAAAATATTTTCTTCAACCAAAACACTTTGAGAAAGGAATTAAGTCGCCATACATCTAAATCTACCTCAATGATTATGATGAGATTTCAAAACCTATCTTTACAAAAATAAGTTTATTTTATTTTGCCACTTCAAAATTGGTTAGCAAATATATTTTTCTTGAATAGATGTCAAATCATTCACATTTAAAAACCCTTGTCAAAAATATGCATAATAAAGCTTAAAAAGAATAATACCTTATATCCCTTTTTAAACTCACAAAAATAAAGATTTATTAATCAATAAAACCCTTATATCTTTTTTTAATAATTTTCAAAAATAAAACTTGTATGTTAACACCTCAATCCTTATCTCTCCTATTATTTAATTTCATAAATCACAACACTTATATTAATTTTTAGAATGACACCTTGCACTAACACCACAAAACCTTATTTATCCTTTTCACTAGTATGCAGAAATTATAATATTAAATTTTTACCTTAGCCCTTATTTATTCTTAATCAAACTTAATAAAACAAACCATCATGTATCAAAACATTGACCTCAAGAATAAAAATTCTTCTCCAATCGCTTCTAACCAGTTGTGCTACCATGGCTAGTGAAACAAAAGGGGAACCCAGAGTATATAAACCTATATCTGCCTCAAACAACCATCAAATCACACAGTAAAACAACATCGAGGGATTTTGACCTTGTGACCTCTTGTCAAGCAACATTCCACACAAAGCCACACTATCAGTTAGGCTATCCAAGTAGACAAAACTAACAACACCCAGAGTGATATTTGTGTTTTTCAATATTATTATTAAATTTTTCAAGTCCCTTCCTTAGAATATCAGCTTCATGTTCTAGTCTTTCACATTCTAGCTCTTTTACCTTTAATTGTTCAGCCATACCTTCTTCAAATTTCCTTACCTCTTCAACCTTAAATTTTAAGTCGGTGAGATCTTGTAGAAGCTTTGCATTTATTTTCTCATCCTCTTGTACTTGAGCCTTCAATATTAAGTTCTCCCTTTTCAATTATTCAATATCAATAACAAGTTCCTCTTCCATATCAATTGTGGCTTCCTCTTCATATTCTGAAACTTTCTCTTCTTCTTGGTCTTCAATAATAGGGGCATCTTCTTTTTATTTTTCTTGGTCTTTGACAACAGGTGCATCTTCTTTCTCTTCTACTTGGTTTTTGATAACATGAGCATCTTCTTTCTCTTCTATGGCTAAAAATAGAATTTCTTCTTTTTCACTATCGGAGAGACTTTCATCATTGTCACTGGAAGCATTGCTTGCTTCTTCAACATAAAAAAATTTCTTGTGCCTTTGAAATATCTTCTTCTCATGCTTGCCTTGAACATGCCTATTTTTCTTTTCATGATAAAATTTCTTCCTTTCTTTTTCTTGTATTCTTTTTCTTCTTCACTGCTACTATTTCTAGCTTTTGGACAATTAGCTGCATAGTGACCAATGTTACCACAACTAAAACATTTATGTTTTCTTGGATCCTTCTTATTTATTCTCACAAAGTTAGCCTCTTCTTCACTGCTACTATTTTCGGATTGTGGATAATTAGTTGCATAGTGACCAATGTTACCACAACTAAAACATTTGTGTTTTCTTGGATCCTTCTTATTTCTTCTCTCAAAGTTAGTCTCTTCTCCACTACTTGATTCTTTACTTGATTATGGTTCTTTATTCTTTGTCATTTGTGTTCCTGTAAGATCTTCCTTCAAGATATTAGGATTTCATGATGGAACCCACTCTGATACCAATTGAAGAACACAAGCTTATACTGAGAGGGGGTGAACAGTATAAGATAAAACTTTTACTTTTCTTTCCAAAGTAGTAACTTCAATTATTATCAATTGTAATAATGAAACAATGCACAAATCACCACACACATAAGAGACACATATTTAACATGGTTCACCCAATGTGGGCTACATCCATGAAGAAATATTTCTTATAAATTTTCTCAACAAATTTTGTGGGAACCAATTCCCTATTACAATGTTTGTGGAACTCTATCCACAAGAGACACCTGTCCCCTCTCATAAGTTCGTGGACCCCAATCCACAAGAGACACCAATCCCCTCTACTCTAGTTCGTGGACCTCAATCCACTCTACTTTGGTTCATGGACCCCAATCCATAGGAGACACCAATCCCCTCTACTTTGGTCTTCTCCAAATCCTTCTCATAGCTCTACTCAAATCTACTCCAAACCTGCTCACAACTCTTCTCAAATTTACTCACAAAAACTTGCTCAAATATGCTCACACAACCTACTCAAATCTGCTCACAAAAACCTACTCAAATCTACTCACAAAACCTACTCAAATATGCTCACAAAGCCTACTCAAATTAGCTCATAAAACCTGCTCAAATCTTCTCACAAATCCTGCTCAAAAGGCCTACTCAAATCTGCTCCAAAACCTGCTCAAATTTACTCACACAAACTGCTCACAACCTAATCAATCCTACTCACAAAGTCTTGCTCAAATATTGCATATAAACAATGCTCATATCTTTCCAAATATCGCATACAAACAATGCTCATATCTTTCCCAAATCTTGCATACAAACAATGCTCATATCTTTCCAAATCTTGCATACAAACAATGCTCATATCTTTCCCAAATATCGCATACAAACAATGCTCATATATTTCCCAAATATTGCATACAAAAAATGCTCATATCTTTCCCAAATCTCACATACAAACAATGCTCATAACTTTTCAAATATGCTTTCCTCTACTATAGCAATTTAGACATATTCTACCCAAAATTCTTTTTCTTCATGAACATATAGAAAATGATATGCATTACAAATACCCAATATGTTCTTTCACATTCATTAAGTTTATCGCTTTCTCATGTCTCACATTCATTACATTGAAGGATAGCTTTTAAACTTAGCACTTGACAATTGACCTTGTAATATCCTTTTCTTCAATGAATCCTTTCATACTATCTTTGTACTTTTTGACACTTTGATTTGCTTTACAACACTCTTTCTATTTATGTGAGACTATTCTATTTTTCTTACTTCCACATTCTCTTTAAAATCAATCATGAACAATACACATACTTGCTTACAAATTTGATCTATAACTCTTGCACATTCACTCTCTTCTTTCAATAAAAACCAATGCACATCTAATCATTCCTTATACCTCCAACCACATGACAACAAAATATTTTCTTCAACCAAAACACTTTTAGAAAGGAATTAAATCACCATACCTCTAAATCTGCCTCAATGATTATGATGAGCTTTCCAAACCTGTCTTTACAAAAATAAGTTTCTTTTCTTTTGCCACTTCAAAATTGGTTAGCAAATATCTTTTTCTTGAATAGATGTCAAATCATTCACATTTAAAAACCCTTGTCAAAAATGTGCATAATAAAGCTTAAAAATAATAATACCTTATATCCCTTTTTAAACTCACAAAAATAAAGCTTTATTAATCAACAAAACCCTTATATCTCCTTTTAATAATTTTCAGAAATAAAACCTTTATGTTAACACCTCAATCCTTATTTCTCCTATTATTTAATTTTCAATTAATCACAACACTTATATTAATTTTCAGAATGACACCTTGCACTAACACCACAAAACCTTATTTCTCCTTTTCAATAGTATGCAAAAATTATAACATTAAATTTGCACCTTAGCCCTTATTTCTCCTTAATCAAACTTAATAAAACAAAATTTACATACCTTTGCACCGTCGTGAATCAAACCACTCACCTCAAGAATAACAATGCTTTCCCAAGTGCTTGTAACCAACTGCGCTACCATGACTAGTGAAACAAAAGGGGCACTCAAAGTATATAAACCTATATCTGCATCAAACAACCATCAAATCACACAGTAAAATTATGTCGAGGGGTTTTGATCCCATGACCTCCTGTCCAACAATGTTCCACGCAAAGCCACACTACCAACTGGGCTATCCCAGTAGACGAAACTAATAGTGCCCAGAGTGATATTTGTGTTTGTCAATCTCTACCTCAGGTTTTTGCTATCTTACTCCTCTCTTCTACCATTCGCACTCACGTAGGAATACTTCAATTTCGTGCATCATATAAAGGTGAAATAATATCACATATTTATATGCCTCCTAAAGTGCTTCGAATTGTCCAAGGTAGTCAGCTCAATTTTTGCTTTAGAAATTTATCACTTCTTCAATAATATTTGGCACCTTTTCTTTTCAAATATTTTATGGTTATAATATTTAAATCTAAGATTTAAATATTTAACCTTTTAAACTCTTATATTTAAATATGTCCATCCTTGGTCCCACTTTTAAATCCTTTTTTTTGACCCAAGCAACTTTTTAAACCTTTGTCCACTTCTTGTAATATTTAAATATTTTATCCCAAGCAAATTTTAAACCTACTCTTTATAATATTTAAATATGATATTTAAATATTATAATCCTTTACTTTGAGATATACCTTACCTTGAATAATTGTCCATTGTTTGCTTTGTCCAACCTTGTAAACTTCTCATCCTTGAAGAATATTTCTACCTTGAATACCATGCACCCTTTGACATCAATGACAACTCAATATTTCCAACAAGACATTCCTAGCAAGGATGAAGGAGGATAGGTAGACTTGAATGATATCAACTTCACACAGTCGACAAGTGTATTGTGTCAAAAATGGTGGAATGAATATGATGAAGATCACTCATTGAAGGTAACATTAACTCAAGCATGAGTCAGTGTTTTGGCATGAGTACCTCCACTGGACAAGGTTTTCTTTAATGATTTCTTGTTGTAGATGGTGCAATCTTATGATGCTAGTACGAATTATACCTTTGTCAGGATAGAGAATCGACATCTGAAGGTGGAGTTCTCAACTACCAATTTTTGGAGAACATTTGGGTTGCCAAAGGAAGGGCTCCCAATTAAGAAAGGTCATGTGGATCCCATTGAGGACCATGGGTTAATTATGGAGTTTACATCACTTAAGTCTCCATCATCCACTAAGTCTTTCAGTCTTGGAGGGTGAGGGATTAAGCAGAGTATGTTGAAGACCAAGGAGCTTATGTGTGTTATGAATGTAGTCATGGCTCGACTATCAAGAGAGGTATGGTCTTCAAAAATTCTAATATGAATGGCATAATATATGGAGGGCATCACCTAGGGAGTGTAGTATGGCTGGGTCACATACTTAACTCAATGGATTCAATGGTTGTTGCAGAGGATAAGGAAAAAATTTCAATGATATTCCATGCAATCATTGTCATGTTGGATGTAGTTTCTTAGGTAGGCATCTCATTCTACGAGTTAACAACTCCATGAGACCTAATGAAGGATTAGCCTTCTATAATAAAATGGGCAAAGACATTCCCAATCCATAAAGCCACTCTAAAAAATATTGAATTAGAAGAAGCACATAAGAAGACCAAAACCCACATAGGCTAAAGAGACTAAGACTTTAGAGAAATAAATCCACCATCGATAGAAGATATGTCACAAATTACATATGGAATCTGATTTAGAATAGCAGGCACTTGGATAAAGGTTGTAAGAGTAGCCACTATCTCACAAGGAGGAGGAAGTAGTAGCACCACCACCAAGTCTAGTGTGAACACGAAGGCAATGGGAGAGCTGAATGCAAGAAAAATATCTTATACAGAGTGAACAATTGCAAATAATGCTCACAAATCCAACAGAGGAAATAAACTTGGGACTGGAGGTATTGGAGTTAGAAAATATCAATGTGCCCATGGAAGCAAACTAGTTAGGAGAAGCAATGGGATCTCTTGCATTGATCGATGCCAACAAGTTTGAAATATTTGAGGCATTCAAGCACTACCTAGATAGAATGGTAACACCACCATGAAAAAAAGCAAAATAAGTGATGGTGGACCCACCAAAAGATAAAAAGGAGAATATGAAGCTACAATTATGGATCTTCATGAGAGGTGGAAATAATCAACCGATGGAAGGAAATATGATGCAAGCATAGGAGTGATCTAATATGGTACCTACAATAATGATTGAAGAATAGCTAAAGCCATAGGAAGAAGAGCAACTATATCCACAAGAGGAATTCCAAGTGCCTAAACAAGAAAAATAGTTGGATAACAAAGTTATTGATGTTGATGAGATCATATCAGAGGAAGAGGACCACAAAGCATGAACTATAGCTCAAATTTCATTATAGGAAGAGACTATGATAGGTCCCATTAAGGAAATTGGAGAAATATCACTTTCAAATGAGGAAGAGGAGGAAAAGACTCACACACAAGAGATGGATCACACACTTTGGACAAGATTTTTTCTCAAAGTACCACAATTCAAAATTTTGGATGGAGAAGGAGAAGATACAGATGAACAAGTGGACCATTTCTTGGAGCAAATTTGTGAAATATTTTTGAGTACCCAATTGTAGTTTTGCATAGGTTGTATAGGATAGCTGAAGTAGTGGAGGTAAATGGAGAAGGTCATAGAGTGGGTCTGTAGTGAAGATCAAACAAGGATCATAGCATAGATACATGCACAAAACCCATGGTAGTTACCGAGAGGAGAGGTAATAAATATGTTAGGACTCGATGATTTGTTGGAAGGGATGAAGACAAACTACAAAGCACACCTATGAGTATATCTATATTTGGACAAAAATTAGAGGTGTCCATTAAATACACCCGACATAGAATACCAGAGGGCCTCACCAGAATTGACCTTCATTTTCTAAAAATTTAATTTACTAACACATTGGATTGAATGACTTAGCTTGGGACTTGAACAAATCTATCAAGCTAAGGAAGCTTAGCAAGGAGAAGCATAAGTGACTAAGAAAAAAATGGTTGCAATTGAAGAAGAATTGGAATACAACAAGAAAGAAGTCGAGGAAAAGTTGAAGTAGGTGGAAACAAAAATGACGAGTATACAACAAGCCTATGAGGATAAACTACAATCACAAGAAAATGAAAGAATAGAAGAAGCAAATACAGGAATAGGATGAGTTGTTATAGTAGTATGTTGCACAGATTAAATAGCAGGAGGAGCAATTGAGTTTGAACAACCAATAACTCAAGCAACAAGCATAATAGTTGGCAACCTAGATGGAGCAATTAACAAAGAACGAAGATCAGTTAAAGATGTATGATGGGAAACTATAACTAAAGGACCATAAAATTGAGGAAATGGAAAAATATGCCAACCTCTACAATAAAATAATTATGGACCATAAGGTTATGCTTCAATTCAAGGAAGAACTTCAATATGCCCACCAATCTGAATTGCAGTAAAGGGATCGAGTGATTACAGAGAAAAATGTGGAGCTTGCTATAGCTATTCAGATAGAGGTTTCTTTGAAATAAAAGCTATGCAAGGGCACAATTGAGAGGGAGAAAGATTTAATACAACTCCTGGCTACCATAGAGGAGAAAGCCAACACATATGACCTAAAAGTTGTAGAATTCAGTAACTAAGCTAACAAGTTGTAGAGTGAATGGGATATTCTCCAAGTTCAACTGCAAGATCTCTAGTAGGATCAGTTGGTTAAGACCAAGATAAATGCATCAGTGGGGATGCCAACTAATTTAAATGGGGGTATATGTAGGTAGCATATCCATCTCCCATAAGAAGAAGAATTGATAATATATGGATTTGCACAATTCTGGTGAAAGTATAATATTTGTCTAATTATACAATGTAGGGTAGGTCTAATTGTACAATGTAGGGTTTGTTTAATTATGCAATGTAGGGAAATAAATGTGAATGCATGAAATGAAATGAAATAAAATAAGTTGTAATGTGCATGAAATGTAATTTGATGAAAATCAAATTAGAACCTTAGTAAAGCATTAATAAAATTAAGTTGGCTAAGAAGTTGTGGGTGGTAGTTGTAAATGATGTGATGCCTTAGGAACCACTTTGGAATAGCCTGGACATGCATTATAAGCCCCTCCATTCAATTTTTATAGGTTTTTCAATGTTATGGGTTGTTTTTTAGTGTTGTCCATTGTTGTTGATTGATGAGGAGAATTGTAGGTCATAATTCAGTATTATTATGTACATGCATGTTGTCGGTTGAGTATGGATTGTAGATTTTTGTGCAGTTTTGTAGATATATTATTGTATTGGAATGATTCTAAAATGAGAATAAAATACTAATTTATACACAACTATGTATGAGAATTATGGATGAAAAATTATTCATTAATTTCTTCCTGTACATTGTAATTGCCATCTTTGCAAGGTGTTGTATGGTTTTTGGAATGAGCAGTACATATTGTGATTAGATTTGGAATAGGATGTGTGATTCCAAGTGTGCATGATAGATTACTAAGTCAATAATTCTATCATTAGAGTTATATCCAATTCCTATTATGCCAAAATCTTACCTAAAGTATTGTAGATCTAATATTGAGTAATTGCATTAAGGGTTTATTGTAATCGTACATTCAGCCTCCCTAACCATACAATTGGTCATTAACTTTGAATCTGGATGGTAATTGTATATTTTGAGGTTCGAGGTGTAGACCAATTGGTTTGACCAAACCTTATAAGGGGGCGAAGGTCCAAGGTTCAAATCTCAAGCCTCATCATACTAAATGCTTATCCCTTTCCTAGTGCTTTCAATGACATAAAAGGTTTAAAATGATTGTGGCATGGTGGTTATAGGGGTGGACTACATGAAGAACTATGTGGTGACTTCTAGGGTGGATAGCACAGAATACTATGGTGGCCATAAAATCTAGATAGCCTACCCGGATTTGTGGTAGCTATCGATTCCACCATGTAATTTTAAAAAACTAAGTTTGGCAGATTGTATGATTGGAAAATCATATAGTTCAAGCCATTGTATGGTTATAACCATACAATTGAATGTTTTGTGATCGTATAATCACCCATTGTATGTTTTGGGAATCATATAGTTGTAACCGTACAACTATACGGATTGGCCCATATTGAGTGCAAATTGTTGGAATTCATCCCAAAACCTTCCATTTCACCTCCCTCATGAGGAATACTACCACCTGTGATATAGTCTCCACATCATTTATTCATTGTCCAAAGTTTTATGAAGCTTAGTAAGCACCAACCTCTCCTTATTTATTGTTTCCAAAGATATACCACCCAATTCAACAGAAGCTTCAGTATTTTTAAGTTGGATTTTCAAATTCTCCTTTTTCTAAAGAATGTGTTGTTCCACCCTTTTAGCTTGGACTTAATGAATCAAATTTTTGAAGCCACTTGGAAGATAAGTGAACCCAATAACTGATGAGACCATCATTCCTTGATCCTCATCTCAAGGTCTGGGTGTTGATACCACATTTCTTCAAATATAAATAGCCTAAGGAATCTATAGGGATTTTAGGGTGATTCTAACCATAGAGGGTTATGGTCTGAGCCCACTTTAGGAAGAGAATTTGGAGAGGCATCTCCAAAGAGCAGTAGACTTTTAAGATCAGGATCTTGTCTAATGTAATTTGGATGAGTTGGTTCCCAATTCTCCTATTGCTCCATGTATATTTAGAGCCCTTCAACTCCAAATCCATAATCTTATTTTGATTAAAAAAATTAGTGAATTCCTCTATTCCTTTTGAGAATGAGGTATTTCCTCCTTTCTTATTAGATTGATACAGTGGAGTGTTAAAATCCCCTACTAAAACCCAAGCATCATTTTTAAAAGCTTCTCTCATGGTGCTTAGGGAAGACCAAATCAAATATCTACTAGGGCAAGAAGTTGAGGCATAAATATCTAATAGTGATGGTAGTGCCACTAAATTGACCACCACATGATCCTTCATGAGCTTCTTGAATGACTATTTTTATTTCATCAATGATTATACATTGCAAAATCATGCCATCAAAAAAGCATCGATACAAAATATCTTTGATGATCATAAATCGATAAGATTTTCTTCATAAATGTTTTCATCCATTACCATCCAAGCTTTATACTAAATTGCCATCCATAAGGAAGATAAAAATATCCTTATACCAAGGGTTAGAGGGGACATATAAGGCTTCTATAGTGAACGCATCTAGGAGTAATTTTCTAGAATCAACGGTTGTTAGCTCTATGAGTTGATGAATGAGTTGAGAATCATGGCTAGATCATCATCCAATTCCAAAGGGATAAGGGATGTTGTTGTATTCATAGCATCCATATGATGAATACTAGATTATGGGATGGATTCCATAATTATTTGGTCAAAATATGGCATAAGATTTGCAACAATGTCTTTATAGGGTTTTAAATTTTCATCCTTGGTGTGGTAAACACCATTAACTTGGTTAACCATGAGTTGAGAATCCCCAAAGACAAAGAGGGTTTTAACATTTAGAGCTAGAGCAATAGAAAGACAAAAAATGAGGGGTCTCATATTCTCTAGTATAATTTGTAGAAATAATTCTTTGAAAGAATGAGGGATTAATTGTTTTTGAGGTGTAACTAAAATGATTCCTACTCCTACAACTTTTACACAATGAGCATCATTAAAATATAGGGTCTAGGAATCTTGAGACCTAGTTTCAATGACAAAGATACATTCATATGAAAAGCCCACAATAATAGTATGGGTTGCTTCTAGTGGTGTTGTGACCAATTGATCTACAATAACTTGGCCTTTGATTGCTTTTTAACTAATAAATTATAGATCACATTCATTGAGGGTGATAACCTATTTAGCGGTTTATCCTAAAAGATGATATTTTGATATAGGATAGCATCGATGATCAACCCTTGCAATAACAAAGATCTTATGGTTGAGCATGTAATGTCATAGTTTTTGAGATGCAAAAACCATGAGGTAAAGTTTATCTAAAAGCATATAATGGGTTTCATAGCTAATAAGAGTTCTACTAATATAATAAATTTTCCTTTCTTTATTTTGATCATCATATTAGGATAACATAGCTCCTAGGGCATGGATTATTACAACAATGTATAGTAACAAAGGGTTGGAGGGATTAGAAGGTATAAGGATACGAGGGGATGCGAGGTATGTCTTTAAGGAATTAAAAGCTACTTGGAACTCATCATCCCATCAAAATTCTACATCCTTGTACAAGAGCTTGCAAAAGGGTTATCATTTATCTACAAGTTGTGATATAAATATTCTAAAGGCTTAGCATTTGACTTGAAGGCTATGTAGTTTTCATGGAGAAGGCATATTAGTAATAGCTAATATCTTATTGGGATCTACTTCAATACCATATATAGACATAATTAATCCCAATAGTTTACCAAATGTTACCCCAAAAACATAATCTTCCATGATGTCATGCATCATATCATGAAAGATATATATCATAGCCCTTTAATTGGTAGAACCCACATTCTTCAAGCCAAATGGCATGACTTGATAGAAAAAGGTGCCCCATGGAGTTATGAATGCAATCTTGGTTCAATCCTCAAGGAAAATTTTAATTTTACTATACCATTAAAAACCATCCACTAATGATATCATGCCATAACTGATAGTAAAATCAACAATAATATTGATATATGGTAGAAAAAGTTATCCTTAGGGCATGCCTTAGTAATGTCCCAAAAATAGATACATATTCTAATGGTTCCCTCTTTCTTGGTCATAGGAACGATGTTGGAAATCCAATCAAAATAGTTAATAGATTTGATGAACCCAACATCAAGGAGATTTTGAAGCTCTTCTTTAACAAATTTAGGATGCATTTTTCAAAGTTTTTTCTTAACAAGTTTAGAATCGGGTCGAACTTCAAGGTGATGTATAACTAAGGAAGGATCCAACCCAAGCATGTCAGTGTAAGACCAAGCAAATATATCATGAAACTTAGTTAACAACTTGAATTCTTCTTGCTCATTGAGGGTTAAGACCTTCCCTAACTAAAGTATTTTAGGTGAATCAAGAGTTTCAGTGTTGATATCGATTGTTTCTTTAATGAGGATATGGGATTCATATTGGAATTGAGGAGGGGATGTCAATATTACTAATTGTTCAAGATCTTTGGGAACAAGGGATGGTTGATCACAATCCTCTAGTTCATAAGATTTTATATTTGCTACATGTGGAAAGGATCCATCAAAGACTAAGTCATCTTGAAAAATATCCTCATGAGGGATATCACATAAAAATCCCTTTTTGCATAGTCTTCTTGAGTATCAATTAATTCAAGATGAACTAATATTATAAGATGTATGGTAGAAAAAAGTATAAATGGGAGGAGAGAAGTTTTATCATCATTCTCATCCCATTCTAATCCATTGTTTAAAGTGAGTTCCTCATAGGTAATATCACCATCATCATCAACATCTAATGACAAAGGTTTATTTTTGTTGAGGATACATCCTATCCCACAATGACTAGGCTAGGTTTCTACTTCTAAAAGTTTCTTAATTCCTTTCCCATGAGACCCAAGTCCTTTACCTTGATATCCCATGTTGGTGAGCATTTTCTTGGATAAAGGGTATGAATTGGACAAGTAACATGTCGTGAATAACTTTTCAATAGAATACGAGTTAACCATGGATTTGATCTTCATCAAAGGTGTTGTCATAGGTGAATGTACATAATCCTATGCACACTATTTTATCTTTCTTGTAAGTAAAACCTAAGGTTTTGGAAGAAGGTTTAAACTTATCAAGGTCTATGAGTGATTTATTATTAAAATTAATTAAGTTACTTATTTCAATTTGATTGCTTATGTTTGTTCATTTATCAATTTAAACTTTAGATTGATCATTAATAGTTTCAAATGCATCAATGATTTGAGAAGAAGAATATGAAGAAGTAGAAGTATTATTTAATGGAATAGGGATAAGTGATGGACAAAGGTTAGTTTTGGAAAATATCATCTCAACCATTGTACAATACATGAAATATTGAGGATTGGATGGAATGTGGGTAAGTTTACCATTATATTCACACTTGAGACATTGAAGAAGTGTTGAAGGGCCATCCCTCATTGCAAAAATCTAAGGGAATCCTAGAAGAATATTATAAGTGAATTCACAAGGTATGACATAGAAGAGATTATTGAGGATGCAAGGCCCAAATATAATGGGTAAGGTTATAGTACCACTAGATTCTTGGGTTTCATTATTAAAGTCTCTTGTGACAAGGTCATATTTTTTAAGGTCTTGTTCCCTTATACCAAATATTTGGATGAATCGAAGTCTACAAACATTCAATTCAAAACCATTATTGATGAGAATTATTTTAATAAATAATTACCTATGTAGCCTATAATGTAAAGGGGAAGTTCCCCATGCATGGATGGTGGGGAAGGTCATCTTCATAAAAGGCTATAGTAGCATGATTTATTCCAAGGGACCAAACTACATTGGCAAGTTTATTAGGTTGCATGTCTTATGGTACAATTTGTTCACTTAAGTGTTTAAGTAAGGTTTCCCTATGAGTATATGAGGTTTGAGAAGTTCAAGGAGAGATATTTTAGTAGGAGTATTAGCTCATTGTTGCTTAAGATCAAGGGTATATTTATATGGATTTTTGAGGTTTTAGAACAAGAGGTGGTCCTTTAGAAGAAGGGATATTTTTAGCATGAAGGACTAGAGGTGGTTGGGAAGGTTTATTAGAAGATTGATCCTTTTGTTTTTTTCTAGTGGTATCACAAATGGAGGAAGAAATCATTCCTATCATGTTTTCATGAGGAGATGGGATATTATGGTAGGAGATATTATTAGTTGCCTTTTGATCATGATTAAGTAGTGGGTTTTGTAAAATACCTATATCTTCATTAGATGAGGTCTAAGGTTTAGGGCCACCAAGGACAAGGAAACCATTATGTAGGAAGTTTTGGATGAGATGTTTAAGGTGTTTATATATATTTGTGGTATGGCCATCCACTCGATGAAAATAACAATGTTCAATTACAATATACCAATCGATGGTAGTATTAGGAGGCCTAATGGGCATAAGGATAATCATCTTGGCATCTAATGGTTGCTTAAGGACAGAGGAAAGAGGTTGATCTAACTTAGTAAAATTCCTCTTAGATTTTTGTTGTTTATTTAGAACTAGCTTTTGGGTGGGTCCTTCGGTGTTCACATTATTATTTTAGCAATTATCTTTGACACCATCACCCTCTACATATTTTTTCTTACATTGAAACTGAGAGGATTTCTCCTCTTCCTTCTTAAGTTATAATTTTCCTCTCCTTATAAGAGCAACATCCATATCTAGCTAAATCTACAACTTATTCATAAGATAATATAGTGGTAATTTCTAGCTCATAAGATATTTGGTCTTGTAGGTTTCTAATGAAGATATCCAAAAGGTATTTGGGAGGGAGGGTAAATTGAAGTTTCCCTACTATTTTTTGTCACTTTATCAAGAAATAAAAAAAGCTTTCATCCTTGGCTTGTTTCAATTGATATAAATATATAAGGCTAACATTTTTCTTGACATAGGTGGCAAATGTTTTTGTCTATTTCTTCAAGACTCTTAAGGGAACGGATGGATAGTTGATAATATCATTCTATTAAACAACCACTAAGGATTTTAAGAAATATTTTTAATAGTAGCATATCATCATAAGTAATTTCGTGACAAGCAGTTTGAAATACCCTAACATGCTCAATAGGATCTTCCATACCCTTATACATGGGAAGTTGTGGTGCTTGAAAATTAGGAGGGTATGGGTGGATTACTACCATAGGATCTAAAGGTTCATTACACATGTCTTTATAAGAGTATGTATAACTAGGGGCTTGAATGGTATCCATATGTTGAACAAGTTGCTTTACCATGATGGCCAAATTATAAGCATCAAGGTCATGATTAGTAGATTGTAAGGCCAAAGGTTTTTGATTAGGGTAAGGTTGTGATATGGGCACATTTATTCTAGGATTATTTAGAGAAAGTGGAGGTTGATTATAGATATTTGATGTAGGGATTTGAGCAAATTTTTAGTTTGGATTGAAAGTGTTAGGAGGATTATTATAAGGATTATATGATGGTTCAAAATTATGAGGATAATATGTAGTTGTTCATTTAGGCATTGAATACCTAATATTAGTTCTGGAAGGTTCCTCAAAAGCTATTATAGAGATATGATTACCTATAGTAGGGGGAGGATGGGGCATCCCACCACCTATGGTTATAGTAACAATTATGGGATTAACATAACTTGCACTTGATGTATTAGTAGGGGCATATTGATTATGATTTAGGCTTGTAGGGGGTTGGTTGTATAATATATTAATATTTATATTTGATAGGTGAAGAGACATAGAACTAGAATTAGGGACTTGAGGTGGGGTTGAAGGTCCTCCATAAAGAATAACCTCTTTCTAAGGATTTTACCATGATATTTTTGTTGTGCCTTAATGAAGCTACAATATGATTCATAGAATTAAAGGTTAATATACCATGAGTAGATTCCTTAGGATTAATGGAACCTATGGTTGAAGTATCATCATCTTCTTCTTCAAAATTAGGATTTTTCCTAGAAACTTTGTTTTAACTGTCATCCCATATAAGAAGTTGATTGGGATTTATAATTTATTTTCTACTATGGAGATTATATTATCTATGAACCATAATATTTAAGGATTGAGATTAATTAATTAGATTTGTAATTTGAAGAAAAATATCCCTGATATATCTTGTTGATATACCTTAGGAGGATCTCCCGATATACTTATCGATATGTAGACGAAGCCTAGTGCCCTCATTATACATGACCATATATAAGGGAAGACCTTTATGTAAATGGATAAGGAATGGTATGAGGATAAACTACATCCAGATACATAGCCAAGATAATATGAGAGATAAAAGGTACTCATTGTTAATCTTGAGTAAGTAAGCTAATCTACACAAACAAAATTAAGTGGTCTTATTTAGGTTTAAATAATTGTTTATCTATAATTAAGTGAAAGTATTAGATAAAGGAGGTGTTCACATCGAGTTCACCAAATATGTAGGTGTGCAAAATTAAGGATCTATGATCTTACCTCATAAGGAGCCTACTCTCAATGCTAAGTTTATTTGAGAGTGTTAAAGGTCTAAGTTTTGTATGTTCTTTTGAAAACACCTAATTTTAGTTTTGAAACTAAAGACTATACTAATTACAAATAAGTTTTAAATTAAATGTATCGAATAAAATGCATGAATACAAATGTCTATCCTATATGATTTTTTATTCTACTAAAATAGGAGTTACAAACTAAAATTTCTTCTCTTCAAGCAAGGGTTTAAGGGAATGTGCAAACAACGACTATCCTAATGCCAACTACATGCAATTCAAGTTTGGATGCCTAAATAATTAGAGGAAATAAACAAAATAATGGAAGCTAAACTAATTTTTTCAAAAAATTTTTTTAAAAAAACCCCCGCGCCCCGCCGGGGCGGGGGGGGGGGGGGGGGGGGGGGGGGGGGGGGGGGCGGGGGGGGGGGGGGGGGGGGGGGGGGGGGGGGGGGGGGGGGGGGGGGGGGGGGGGGGGGGGCGGGGGGGGGGGGGGCGCGGCGGGGGGGGGGGGGGGGAGTTATGGAGGTAGGAGGGAGCATCAAGGGATTACAAAGGGGGCTAGGATCGAGGGTAATTAGGAGGGAAAAAATTATCCCCAAGCCTCAGGTATGAGAAATCATACCTTGAAACAATCAAGGCATGTTTTTGCTCTATCAGCCTACATAGGAGGATAGCGAACCCAAAACTCAAGATCAAACTGGTAAGTCAATCAAGGGGTATCCAATAGATAATAAATTTATGTATGGATCCCTACTAGTACTACAAAGTGATAAGGATCCACCAAAACTTCAAGTTAGCATGATCCATATGCTTAAATCAAGATGATAAGGAGACTAGATAATAAGAAAGAATTGATTATAAGCCAATTAAAAGAGTTAGCATGCAAAATAAAGTAAAATAATGCAAAGGAAGACAAGTAGCAAGAGGTAACAACCAAAAAATGTGGTGAAATTCCTCTGTTGCCTTCCTAAGAGAATCTTCAAAATCCAAGATGAGCACAATGGGTATTAAGAGAGCTTAAGAAGAGAAATTGCTAGAATTTTGGTAGCTTGAGAATGCTTCATGGAGAGGTCATCCCATGGTATTAATTTACAGACCTTACGACCTTAGGAAGGGGAGTTGTGTGCATTCACGAGGGATGAGAAAGGTGGTAATATTTAAAAATCTAATATTTGACATAGATGGGAGTAAATCCAAAAATAGCACTTGAGAAGGATGGAAGCACATCATGGGGGTTTAGGGAAAAGTGGCATCATTAATGGCTCAACACTTGAGAGTGTTAAAATATATATTATTTGTTATATATACCAAGTGTCATTTGAGGAAGACCAAGGGTCATTTGAGGTAGACCAAAGGTCATTTTGTAAACCTATATTATGGATTTCAAGTCCTACTTTTCATTGTACAAGTTCATCAAAGAAATATGAAGTTATGTTTAGTTTATCTTGTTTTCCTTTTCTCTTTAGCAATTATGTTTCTTGATTAGATAGAATACTACAAAAACTATCATTGGTATCAGAGCTACAAGGGGATTTTATAGAATATTGAAGAAGAAGGTAGCCATTGGAGGAGATTTGAGGAGAGCTCAAGATAGAATATTGCTAGCAAAAAGAAGTTCTTGATAGAGAAGAATTTGGGATAATTGTCACCATCTGACAACAAGCCCAAAAGGAAGAAGGATTTGGCAAGAATTTTGCCAAATTTTGGAGGAGATTATTGAAGACCTCAAGACATTCAGATTCTTGAGAAGGAGGCCAAATTTGAAGTAAAAATTCGACAAGGAGATTGTTGATTTCTATAGAAAAAATTGAAGGGTTTCTAGAAGGTAAGATTGAGCTAAAACTTGGAGGAGTTTTCAAGTATATTTGAGAGATTATTGGGCAGCATTAGAAGAGGTAAAGAAAGCTACAAACTGAAATAGTTTAGGAGCTGATTTGGACAACAAGGAGAGATACAAAATAGACAAGTTCAGGGTAGCAAAGCATATCAAATTGGAGTTGCAAATTTATCAAACTCAGGGCAGCAATTAGGTGATACAAATCACCAAGAAATATATCACCAAATGGAGACCAAAAAGGTATGCAACATTGGTGCAAAAGGTTCATTATTTAAACATTCAAATTTATCTTATTATTAAGTTCTAAAAGCATCAAAATTCAAGGTTTAAAGTTGCAAAAGAGGAAGGTTTCAAGTTTATGTCTTCAAGGGTGCAGAAGATAGATTTTAAAAGGAATTAAAACCTGCATAAAATAAGGAGAAGTTAGATATACTTCTTACTATCTATTGAAAGCTAACAAGTGGATATTGTATAACAAAGAAGATATTATTATAAAGTAAACTTTTATTTATACTAAGCTATCCAAAAAGGCAAAGTATTGGCATGTTTAAGAAGCTTGAAATCACCATAAGAAATATCACCAAGCATTGAGCCAACAAGGAGATGGAGTAGAAGAGTTGCCATGGAGAAGAAGGTAACATAGAAAGCACCATTACCATGGCTTGCAAAAAGGAGAGGTGCCACCACCATATTCAAGAGGAGAAACCACCATCTCAGAAAGCAAAGGTGAATATTGGTAGTACAGAAGGCAAGCATTTCATTAAGCTACGTAGAACAACACCATTAGTGAGAAAAAAAAATGCAAGAACCAAGTATATTCAACCATTAAAGGTCTGAGAATGCAGCAGAAGAAGGATAGGTGCAACATCATATGTTATTGAGTATTGAAGGAGGAAAAGAACATTGCAAAGAAGGCCTCATCAATAAAGAAGCCACATTGAAGAGTCATAGTGCCTATAGAGAGTGTTACATTGCAAATGAGAGCACTACATAAAATATAGTACATGAAAAAGGAGTTACAAGTCTTAGCACCACTTGGAAGAAGTGTCATAAAGAATAGCACCACATTTAAGAATGTTACATAGCAATAATAGTGCCACTTGGAGATAAGCTAGCACTATACCAAACATAAAGGAGTTAATACCACTTGGAAGGAAAACAATGCAGAGAAAGAACATTATAAGTAAGTGCAAGTGCTTAGAAGGTGAAGAGTCATTGTTTCCAAGTGTCAAAGTGTTAAAGAAAACTCAAGAGGAAGAGCAAATACTTGTCTTGCATGAGTGACAAGTCTCACACTTACCCATGCGATAAGAAGGCATTCTAGGAGTATATAGAGCATGATAGTGAAGTAAAATCCAAGAGCAAAGTGGAGTAAGACCAAGTGCATAGTGAAGAACGTAAACATGAAGTGCAATTGAAGAGTACGTTGAAGAGAGTCAACAATTTTGAAGGTGCCAAAAGCAAGTGCAATTAATGTTGTCATAAGCATTGAAGAAGGAGAATTGAATAGTGCCTCAAGACAAGTGCAACTTGTAGAGAAGTCAAAGGGAGGAAGACTTCAAACTCAATGCACGCCAAAGTTAAAGAAGGTATTGATTTTATTTAAATCAAAGTGTATTTTTATAAAGTAAAGGAGGAATAAGGAACTTTATTACTAAGGCTAAAACTAATTAATCTTTAATGCTTGAGATTAATTAGATAATTGGAGATATAAGGATTTTATTTGATATAGTACAACCTTAGATACTTTATTAAATATTTGAAAGCATTTGAATTTACTTTATTCAAGCACTAGGATTATTTACAAATACCTTATTTTGAAAAAAAAAAGGAATTCTACATAGACATTGAAAACATTAAATTTGCAAATATCCATAGTTTCTAAATTTGTAATTAGGAAGATATAAGGAGTTCAACACCAAATTTAGATATCTTGAAATGTAGAAACCATATCATTGAGAATTAAAGGATATAGGAAGCAAAACATAGAATTACTTGAAAGTTGGAAAATTATTGTTGATACTAGTCTTCTATACAAATTTATGAGACATAAGGAATCCAACTTAAAGGTCTTGAAAATAAATAACCTTATCAAAACTTGAAGGTGCATCATAAATTATCTTTAGCTTTCTATTTATTCATTAATAAGGAGAAATAAGGTGAAGTATCAAAGTTGAACATTAGGGAGATAAAAGGGATTCAACTCAAGGAAAACTAAGAAAGCTAAGTATACTATCAAAACATATTGCACTCAAAACAATTGGTAGATACAAGGCATTCTAAAAAACTTGAAAATTAGAAAGATCTTATCAAGTTTGATCACTTACTAGGGAGTCATAAGGTAGTCAACTTCATTCAAATAAAAATTGAAAGTTTTTTTTAGCTATGGTGATGCAGGAGCATCCAGCAGCATCTGATGCAGAGGCATCAAGATTCAAAAAAGTCAGTGCTGAAGAGTTGAAAGAAGAGAAAGCTGAAGGCAAGGAGGAAGTTCACAGTAGAAACTGTCACGATTTCGTGACGTCGTGAAATCATGACAGTTTGCAGGAGAGAGAAAATGCCAAGGAAGTGGCCGCGATTTCGCGACATGTCGCGAAATCGCGATCGTCGCGAAATTGTGACGGTCGTGAAATCATGACGTAAGGGCAGAAGCGAAAGTGAAGGCAGAAAACAATAGCACAATCGTGACGTCGTGATTTCATGACGTCACAAAATTGCAAAATCTCAGCGAGGCAGAAGTGGAGGAGAAAAATTGTAGCGAAATCGCGACGTCGCGAAATCATGACGTCCTGGCGAGGCAGAGGTGAAGTCGGAAAGCTGTAGCAAAATCGTGACGTCGCGATTTCGTGACATCGTGAAATCGCGACGTCCTGGCGAGGCAGAGGCAAAAATCAGAAAGGGGAGCGAAATCGCGACGTCGTGATTTCGCGACGTCGCAAAATCACGACGTCAAATGACAACGAAGGTGAGGCGACAGTTTTGTCGCGATATCGCGACATAATTCAAGGCAAGGGGCTCGGAGGCAAAATGGTCGCGATATCGCGACATGTCACGATATCACGACCAAAATTGGAAAAGAGCGTAGGAAGACAGAAATGTCGCGATATCGCGACGGAGAGAGAAAAAGGTGCGGGAGGAGAAAGAGATGGCGGGAATGGCATTTTTGAGGACCGTTCAAAAATGACACGTGGCACGAATTGAAGTTAAAGCGGGGGACTACCCAGAAGCACGGAAGATGAGAAGGATGGGCGCGTAGAATTTTCTTACGGATTCAGAGATGACAGGTACCGTGCGAAGAGGGGTCTTTAATCGGGTTGGTGTACCGATTAATGCGTGGTTTAATGCGTGAGAGGGTCGGGGCCTCTATAAAAACCCAGTTTGTTGTTTTAGTCAGGACAGTGGATCAAAGAATGCACGCAGGAGTAGAAGGGTAAAGCTAAGCTGAGAGCTAGCTATTGTAAAGCCTGCGAGCTGTTTGGCGTAAGATTTTCAGATTTAATACGTAGAAAAGTTGCAGTGGAAGAAACCGAGCTGGGGGCCGATGATTGTAAGTCTGCGGGCTGTATGCATGTAATTTTTAGATTTCTTAACGAAAAGTAGGGCTTGATGAAGTGTGCATTTTTTTGGTCCCCGTTAGTGGTATCAGAGCGAATGATTCTGAGTGCGTAACAGATCGTCGAACGTGAGGCAGTTAAGCCAGGATCTATGGAGGGTTCTGAGAGAGAGTGAGTTCAGATCCCGGGTGTGTTAGCAGATCGCCGGACGTGAGGCAGCTACACCGGATCGTTAAAGCTTTGTAAGAAAAGAAAGAAAAAAAATGCATTCCCGAAGAAGACGGGACAACAAGGAGGATATGGTGCCAAAGGAAGAAGTCTTAGCTTTGCAACGGCAATTAAAAGCCCTGCAAAAGGAATGGCTCGCAATAAATTTGCGGGAGCAAGAGGAGTGGCAAATAAGGCGGGAAGAAAGATAGAGAAAGAAAGAGGAGAAGTTGAAGAAGGCTGCAGGAGAGTGTAGCAGTATCGAAAATTGCCCGGAAGAAGGCATAGATTTTTCTGTGCAAGAGGAGGAGTTAAAGCAGGCTACAGAAGAAGTATGCAGCAGTGGGGAAATCTATCCGGTAGAAGATAGAAGCCAGGAGAGAGAGTTGGAACAGACTGCAGAGGCAGAGATAAGTCTGGAAATGCTACAGGAGGCAGCGATCGGACCAAGCAGAAGTGAAGATCACTTCTCCACGTACCTCGGGTGTCTGATGCAAGAGCATCCAGCAGCATCTGATGCAGAGGCATCAAGATTCAAAAAATTCAGTGCTGAAGAGTCGAAAGAAGAGAAAGTTAAAGGCAAGGAGGAAGTTCACAGCAGAAACTGTCGCGATTTCGTGATGTCGCAAAATCATGACAGTTTGTAGGAGAGAGAAAATGCCAAGGAAGTGGCCACAATTTTGTGACATGTCGTGAAATCACGACGTAAGGGCGAAAGCGAAAATGAAGGCAAAAATAGTAGCAAAATCGTGACGTCACAATTTCACGACGTCGCAAGATCATGACGTATCAGTGAGGTGGAAGCAGAGGAGAAAAATTGTAGCGAAATCGTGACGTCCTGGTGAGGCAGAGGTGAAGTCGGAAAGCTGTAGCGAAATCACGACGTCGCAATTTTACGACGTTGTGAAATTGCGACGTCCTGGCGAGGCAGAGGCAGAAATCGAAAAGGGGAGCGAAATCGCGATGTCGCGATATCGCGACGTCGTGAAATCGCGACGTCAAATGACAACAAAGGTGAGGCGACAGTTTTGTCATGATATTGCGACGTCGCGATATCGCGACATAATTGAAGGCAAGGGCTCAGAGGCAAAATGGTCGCGATATCACGACATGTCGCGATATCGCGACCAAAATTGGAAAAGAGCACAGGAAGACAGAAACGTCGCGATATCGCGACATGTCGCAATATCACGACGGAGAGAGAAAAATGCGCGAGAGGAGAAAGAGATGGCGGGAATGGCATTTTTGAGGATCGTTCAAAAATGACACGTGGCATGAATTGAAGTTAAAGCAGGGGACTACCCAGAAGCACGAAAGACGAGAAGGATGGGCGCGTAGAATTTTTTGATGGATTTAGAGATGACAGGGACCATGCGGAGAGGGGTCTTTAATCTGGTTGGTGTCCCGATTAATGCGTGGTTTAATGCGTGAGAGGGTCGGGGCCTCTATAAAAACCCAGTTTGTTGTTTTAGTCGGGACGGTGGATCGAAGAATGCACGCAGGAGTAGAAGGGTAAAGCTAAGCCGAGAGCTAGCTATTGTAAAGCCTGCGGGCTGTTTGGCGTAATATTTTCAGATTTAATACGTAGAAAAGTTACAGTGGAGGAAACCGAGCCGGGGGCCGGTGATTGTAAGCCTACGGGCTGTATGCATGTAATTTTTAGATTTCTTAACAAAAATTAGGGTTTGATGAAGTGTGCTTTTTTTTGGTCCCCGTAATATGGATTATTGGTACATAGATTTAGGAGCAATTAAATATGTGACTGAAAACAAACAATGCTTTGATTCTTTACATGAAAAAATGAGAAACCAGTAGTAAAACTTATGAAGTAAAAGGAATAGGAAATATTCTAGTCAATCTAACAAATAGAAAGGAATAATCAACAATGTGATATATGTTCCTAGATTGACTATCAATATTCTTTCAGTTTCTCAACTCGTGGATCAAAATATGTAGAATTTAAATTTTTTAATGGAAGAAAATAATGTCATATTCTCAAACAAGGAAAAAATATAGCTTCAGGTTCCTATAAAAGAGGTTTCTATAAATGAAATGCTCAAATATTTGAATGAATACCAAATTTATCTTTGGAATCTATTGTTTGTCCAGAATGCTTAGTAGGAAAACAAGATAGAATACCTTTTGAACTTCATCAACATAGGATTCAACAACCATTAGAATTAATATATATGTATTTATGATATTGTAGATATCCTAATTATGACTAAGCCTAAAATAATGGTTGATAGACTATTTCATATAACACTAAAAATAAGGGGAAATGACATGATAGGTGTAGATATGAGATGAATAGCATGAAATAAAAGCATAATGAATAGTAAGGAGGAAAAACTTGTTTGAACAAGAAATAAGTAGAGGACTATGTTGAATACAATCAAGATATGAATAAATAATAATAGTGGATACAACTTGGAATTTATGAATGTAATACAAATTTTTATTCTACTTTAATCATGTAGGTTGTAGAAAATATCAATGTTGTGTGCATAGGTTCTAGTGTTACAAAATCAAATAGGCAAGGTGGTAATCCAAGAAGGAAATATTGTTCAAATAAGAAATAGCAAATCACCATGTGAGAAATGGTTATGTGAATGTAGATGTCGATGAACTAGATTTGTATCAAATGATGAACATATGATTATAGTTCATATGGATAGGAATACCATTTAACTTAATATTAGGAGGAAAAAACCCTTGTGAAGGAGATTGTCTTGAGAAGTTGTACGATATTGAAAGGAAGGACCACCATTTGAAGTTGTCATCATTAGAAGTTATTGTACAATAGGTCATCATACTAGGAAAACTATCATACAATTTGGCTAGCCATATAATGGCTCAACCATATGATTAAAGAACTTCTTGTATAAATAAATAGATCATATAATTATATGATATCATACAAAGAATACCGGTTTAGTATCTCAAAGGAGTATTCTACATGAGGAAGTATTGCCATTTTATGAACCCTATTGTCCTAATATATTTTTGTTGTAGGAGTTTGCTTTTTGATTGCATATGTGATTACTTTACCTCTTGAGGATAGGAAATTATACTACTTGAGAAGATCACATCCATAGGAGGATTCTCTTCTCTCATCTGCATCATTTTGTTATTAGAGTAGAAGTTTGAAAGATGACCCAATAAGAAAGAGGAAGATCACGTGGACCTCGACACATGGATACAACAAAAAATGTTAAGAGGAAATATTGCTAGGTTAGATCTGATTGAGATTGCCCAAAGGAGAGACATTCATCACAAAGAAGCTCAAAATAAAGAGCAAGGAGAATATTGAAGCAACGGTTGGTTTAGGCAATCTCAAATATAAGACAAACAAAAAATGGATAATTTTAATGGAAGTTTAAAACCCCAAGTGAGTTGATTGATTGGATAATGGACGTGCATAGATTCTTCAATTATGAATCTATGCAAGATCTAAAGTGGATCAATTTGCATGTACAATTTTAGAGGGACATGCTTTGATTTGGTGGGACCACGTCCAAACTAAGAAACAACAAAAAATAAAGGATAAAATCCAAACTTATGAAAGTTTATCTTCAAGTTAAAATCTAAATTTTACCTATGAATTACCATATTGGATTATTGAGAAGAATTTAAAACTTAAGAAAAATTTGGAAGTGAAATAATATACATAGGAATTCTATAAATTGACCATAGGTGTATGTCATATTGAAGATGATGAAGAGAAGGTGGTAAGATCTATAATTGGGCTAAGAATTTCCATACAAGATGAGATTGGTGTGATTTGAATCATAACCATTGAAGAGGCATATTAGTGTGTGCTCAAGGTATAGGAAAATGTATTGCGTAGTGAATAAAATAATATTAAAGGAAGCGGATGATCCTCTCATGGAAGAGGATAAAGTAGTAGTGGAAGACAACAATACCACAATGAAAGAGAACATGAAAGGCATGAGGGAGAGTCTAGTACTTCTAAAAATAGTGGAGTAAACGAATATTTCTAAAGGAAGATAAATTTAGGGTAGAAGAAGGGGTGGAGGATTCCTTGGAAATTGTTATAGATGTGGAGAAGTTTGTCATAGAGAATATGAATGAACTCAATTTTTTGCATGGAAAGGAAGAATTTAGTCATGTTACATAAGTAGAAGAAGAAAGTGTTAAAGAATATGTCAAAGAATGATTATTTACATGATAACCTCCTTATTACAAGAACACCTTAAAGGATCAATAATGATCTAATGTCAAAGCTAAACTTTTTTAGTAAAAAGAACCTTCAACACAATCTAACCAAATTGAAAATTCGATGGTTAAAGTTCTTTTATATATATAGGTGAACTTTTTAGATATCCTAATTATGAATAAGCCTAAAATAATGAAACCAAAATCATTACATATCACTTTGAGAATTGAAGGATTTCTATTAAAATAGTTATATAGTGGACTCAAAGGTGATTGTGATAGTAATACCTAAAGCTGTAGGCCAAAAATTCTCGCACTCCTTTCCTCAAGGCAGATGGATCCATGCCTTAGAGGGGAATGGGAGAATGGATGGTCTACACCTCGAAGAGAAGTACTTAGTTGTACTTTCTATATGGTGATTTTTTGACGAATGGGTTTTGGGTTCACCAGGAAACATTTTGTGGCAGTTTTCATGCCTAGGTTTAGGAATTTGTTTAGATGTGTTCTTTTTAATCCAATATCATACAAGCCTAAGTTTGGCCAATATGCAACTAACTTAATCTATATGCACTTTTTAATTTAAATGCAAGCAACAGATGATAGAAAATAGGATGCAAGAAGATAACACAATGCTTAAAGTGATTAAAAACCTTACCTTAATCCGGATGTCTGATGAAGTTTCTGCTTTTTGTATGCAGTCCAAATCATACAAAAATAGGTGATATCGTATTATGATACTACAAGATCGTATTACGATCTTCTAAAATATCGTAACCCGAACAGAGATAGAATGATCCGATTTTGATAGAAGACAACAAATGCATGGGTGAAGGATAGAAATCAGATTGATCTATAATTCTATACTTAAAATTATGTTTAACAAATATGTTCTAGATCTAATAGATGCTATGGACAGTAATAGTGATAGGAATTTGATAAATGAATGAATTTGAATTACCTAAAGGATGCAATTACATGCAATTGGGTGAACTCCAAGGATGCAAATGATTAAATTGAATCTCCTATGTGATAAATATGCTAAATGAAATACATATTTAATGATAAAATGCAAAGAAATTGTGAACCAGGGCTTGGGGTTGCCCCCAAGAAAATTGTAGGCAAGATCGTAGCCTTCTGAGCAAGATCATACTCCGAACCTGCAAGTTCATACTACGATCATGGTACTACAACATCCGATCTGCAATTATAGCTTTCGATCCTATAAGAAAAAATTGAAATAACTAGAGCTAGATGCAAAATTGGATTAAGTTTTCTAAAGTGTGATGGAGCCAGGAGAATTGCAGAGGGGATGGTCTGATTAAATAGGTAGGGGAGAGTGTCCAGAATAGGGAGGAGGTTGGATTGTTGCAACTTCTTCCAAGCTGGGTGAAACCGAACGGATCCGATCTCGCAAATCCCGCACAGTTACATAGGCGGAGGCAAAAAACCGTTTAACTAACTTTGTCATTTTCTTATTTTTAAATTTTCTGTTTCAGAGCAAGATCGTATTACGATCGGTGATATCGTACGTCGATCGTAGAGATCGTATTGTCTGAAATCATGCTACGATTTCGGAGGTCATACTATGATCTTGCTGATCGTAGTACGATCTCGTCAAAAAGGCATGAATTTTAAGGTAATAAATGCAAAATACAATTTTTACAATTTTTTGTGTTTTTCATGCAAATGTGTCAAATGGGTGAATTAAGATGAGTCAATTTTAAGGTGTTACATTTTTCCCCCTCTTTAGCGTAGTTTCGGAAGAAATTGCGTTAAAGAAAAAGTATGACACGTTGTACGAGAAGGCAAAATTTTATTGCAATTTTCATTGATGATTTTAAGTTTTGATGTAAGTTGTTTCGAAATACAATATTTATGGTACCCCCTTCGAGTTTTTATATCCAAATTGACGTTTGGATAAAAACTCAAAAATTTGGAGTATAATGAGTAAATAAGAAAAATAACATGAAAAGGTAACTCATTTGCTTTTTACCTTTGTGCACTTTCAGAGCTCTGGAGAAAACATGGCGGGAGCTTCTCATCATGCAGATTTGGTCCGGGTGGGAGATGGAGCACTCCGGGTAAGGATTTCTTATGCTTTTAGGATAAATTTTTCATATTTTTTTGTTAAATTTTTAATTAAATTTGGATTTTTAGGGCACGACTACCATTGCATAGCCCTAATTGTGAAATCATAATGATTTCAATCATATTTTGAAAATATTTTCAATATCGTATGATACGATATTGAAGAAATAGGTATGATTTCATCAATATCATATCAATTATAAGTGATATCGTATGATACGATATCACAAAATTGATACGATTTTGATGAAATTGATACGATTTCATCTACTCTTTGATACAATCTTGCTATTTTTTGATTTGATAATATTTTTAAGTCTGATTACTAATATTTTATTGTTTTATGTTTTATTTTGACAGTTGGCTGAATTAAAGAACCAAGAGTGGAGACATGCCACCCTACAGGCAGATTTAGATGCCCTTACAGATGATGAGCAGGCTACTCTAGAGGTAGTGGGTCTCACACATGTGGTAGAGATGCCACATATTGGCATAGACATGCGACTACAACGTTAGCAGAGAGGTGGTATCCGAAGTCTTCTTGCTTTTGGCTACCGATAGGAGAGATGGCTCCTACCCTAGAGGATGTTTGGTAGATTCTGAGGTTACCATTATGGGGTATTCAGGTTGCTGCATCTGGAAACCAAGGCCAGGCTATGCATCGATTGACTGGAGATCCAAGCTTCCTATTGAGGAAGGGAGGGGTTCCATTGGAGAGACTTGGTAGGATAGAGGGAGTCTCTCGATTGACAGTACTGTTGAGTGGGGTTGTGAGTGGGTTGATTTTGTGCCATCCTAGTGGGATGCAACTTCCTTGGACCTTAGCAGAGGTCATATGTAACATGAGAGATCAGAGGGTCCACTTTTCTTAGGGTTCCTTCCTCCTATGTAGACTGTATATATTTCTACACAGAGTAGTCTACAAGGAGGGCAAGGGCCTCATTTTGACATCATTTCTATAGGTGTGGTGTTGGGAGCACATAGCTATCTAGTAACCTACAAGGTTTCCATTGGTTAGGGAGATAGATGACGAGCTAGGGTGGCTGATGATAGACCTCGGGTATTTTATTGGCCTCTACAGGGAGGACATGGGAGACGAGCTGACCTTGTTGGTATGCGGTGGCTCATAGATGATTTATTGGCTGAGGATATTACATGGAGGCCATGGAGAGGGCTTCCAAGATGGGAGGAGGATACCTTTGAGTTGGCCCACATCAGGCGGACCATTTGGTTATGGATGCATGATGGGGAGGTAGAGTTGCACCATTTTGATCGAGTGCAATGATAGTTTGGGCTTCGATAGGACATTCCTCAGTAGGAATGTCACTTTTGCCAGGTCTACTCGAGATCCTACCACTCTCAGTGGGGCTCCCAACTTGGCAAATTTTTGGATCCAAAGCCTGATGATGCTCCAGTTGAGACAAGGTAGAGGATGATGTTGGAGTTACAGATAGATATTGACATTGGTATGCCAGTATCCATCCTACTCGATTGACACCATGGAGGAGTGCAATGTTATGGGTAGCTGATCAAGTTTTTAGATAGTGTCGATCAACGAGCCAGTAGGAGTAGTCAGTCACTCATGCATCTTCAAGGAGACCAGGTCTTCGTACTCGAGGTGGTCATATATCTCGAAGAGGACCGATTCTCTAGGGTAGATAGGAGAGGAGGGCTTCACCCCAGGAGGAGGGGGGAGCATCTACTCATCATGAGGAGAGACCACATTCACCCAGGAAGGGCAAGGGGATATTGGAGGAGGGAGAGAGTAGTGAGATGGCTACTCTATGGGGAGAGGTGACTAGGTTACAAGGGGAGAATGCCACCCAAAAGACTACTATAGAGTCTCTAGAGGGTGAGCTAGTACAAACTAGAGCTGAGGATGCAGAGCTACGTAGCAGGATCTAGACTCTAGAGAGAGAGTTGGTAGAGGCTCAAGTATAGGTGGGACAGAGAGTTGGGGCTATGGTACCGACTCATATGGGGCGATCTGAATGGAGCCGGGTAGGGGATGAGTTACTATGAGCAATGGTGCAGATGAACTTCTATCGGACCCTATACTTTGTATTAGTACCTATGGATCGGAGAGAGCCTCTCCCTACTGATATTGTAGAGCCGATTTGAGTTGGGTCATCCCATTCTACATCTAGGGCATCTTCCTCTAGGACTGCTATGGCGACACGAGATATGCCACCACCACCTCCACCCCCTGGTGGAGATGATGAGGCACATAGTTCTAGGGCTTCTAGGGGATGATCCTAGATATTTGTATGATATATCTGACTGAGTATGCCATTTTTGAGGATTGTGGCATATCAGTCTAACTTTATTTTTGTATATATATTTTTATATATATATATATATATATATTTTATCTCTTATGTGACTTCATGTGTTTGGTTTAATTTTGCATTTTAATTTTTGAATGATAAGATGTCATTAATCATGCTTTGAGTAAATGAAATAAAAAATGATTTTGATTTTGAAAATGTGTTTGTTGGAGTGATGATAAATTTTGATGGATTTTAGCAATATACCTCGAAGGATGTTATGTTGTTATGTGATTGTTGGTGGAGTTCAAAGCTCGCTAAGTCACGAAGCTAATCCTGTTTGTGAGGAATGTTTTGATATGGCTAAAATGGTCATTTGCTTAAGAATAATCTTAAGGCTTTTATGGTAAAAAGAATATGTTTGATGTTGTTTTTGGAATAATGTGTTTGATAAGTGTTTGTAACAATTTATTGATTTTGGCATGAAAAATTTGAAAGATGATTTGCGCTAAGCAAGGAATTCTTAATTACTTAAGAATAATGCCATCATCATGAAAATCAAAATGAAATGCAGGATGATATATATAAATTTTGTTTATTCTTTTAAAATGCAAAATTAATGTTGGATAAATCATTATGTCACATGTGCAAAATATTTTATAATTTTTGTAAAGAAATATATGAGTTTTATTTTGGGGAATGAAAAATTAGAAGTATGACTTGCGCTAAGCAAAGAATTCTTAATTTCTTAAGAATAATACCATCATCGCAAAAGTCAAAATGAAATGCAGGATGATTATTTTTATTTTAAGATAAATTATTGTGTATGATGATAACATAATTTGTAAGGAATGATGCAAATATTGGAATTATTTATCTAATAAAATTCCACAGGAATATTTTAAATTTATTTCCAAGACAAATTCAAATTTATCTAGAACCATTGTGTGTGAAAAGTGAATTCATTATCTATTTTGATTGTTATGATGATACAAAATCTCTCAAGTGACAAATGTGTGTGCTTTGTAAGGTTAATTTACCGATTTTTAGTAAGGTAATGATAAAGCAAACTTAAATGAACCAATGTGTGTGCGAGTGAAATGTTCATTTGACCATGATTTTGTGCATGCAATGGTACTGAACTACTATGTAAATCAAATTACCAAAAGCTAGCTAATCCAAATGCAAACATTGGTCTTACAAAAGAGGAATTACTAATGTGATATACATATTGCCATGTGAATAGGAATTACCCAATGTCAAGCAAGTTGGGCACAAATCACCTGTTATGGGGTTTACCTCATGATTTTCGAATAACTGAGAAATTCCAGGGATTCAAGTTCAATACTCCCTTCTTTTCTTCAAATTTTGGGATAGGGATTTCTTGTCCATTTCTGAACAAGGGGATTTTATTGCTTTGGAACAATTTTCTTTGATTTTTTCTTTTTTTCTTTTTTCTTTTCTTTTTCTTTTCTTTTTCTTCTTTTTCTTTTCTCTTTTTTGGGATACTTGCCCAGATTAGACGTGGGGCAAGGGATTTTATTTGGGTAGGGAGGAGCTTGTCCTTTTGCCAATTTCTCAGTATTCTAGACCATGCACATGATAGGATAGCAAGAAAAACTTTTTCACTTAAGGTATTAAGATTCACTAAGCAATATCACTTTTATCGAATTTGCAACAAATCATTTTTAATATGTAAAATGTGTTCTTGGTTCAAAAGAGTAGCAAAATCATTCTCAGACTCAAAATTATTTAATGAAATGATAGTGATCTTTGGTACAAGAGAGATTTATAATCAAAATAACAAAATCAAAATCTATTTAAATATGAGTTTTAGTGCATGGTTCAGGATATCTTTTAAATTTTATCTGAAATAAATTAAAATATAACTTGCAATCTTAGTAGATAATAAATGCATAGATACTGATCTAATAATGCTTTGAAATATTTTTGGAAATTTTTGGATTTTGTAATTTTTTTTGTTATTTTTGATGATATATTGAAATGCATGAAAAAATATTTACAACTATGTACAATGATGAGGCTTTTGGCTTTATGCATAATATATTTTTAGATGCATAATATTCATGGGTTCCTTGAGATATTTTCCATCCAAGGTAGCCAATCTATATGCACCTGATCCAAATTTAGCAGTGATGATAAATGGTCCAAGCCAATTTGGTTGGAATTTTCCTTTAAGGTCTTTTCTTGCATTAGTATTTTTTTTATTTTCTTTTAAGACTAAATCTCCAACTTCAAATGATCTATTATGAACTTTCTTTGCATATGATATTTTAAGTTTGTCTTGGTAGGCATGAAGATGCTCTAAAGCATGGATGCACTTTTCATCTAGAAGTTCCAACTGACTTAATCTGCCAACATGATATTCATCTCCTACTTCAGCATCTTGAAGTAAAAGAGCTAAAGAAGGAACTTCTAACTCAAATGGAAAAACTGCTTCAGCACCATAGACCAAGACAAAAGGTGAAGCGCTAGTAGGAGTACGAACACTAGTTCGATAAGCCCACAAGGCGGGATATAATTGTATATGCCAGTCACGACCTATTTTATTAACCAATATTTTTAGGATTTTGATTAGTGTTTTATTAGATGCTTCAGCTTGGTCATTTCCTTGTGGATAGTAAGGAGTAGACCATCTATGTTGAATTTTATATTTTTGACATAATTTTTTAACATCTTTGTTTTTGAAGCATGTACCATTGTCAAAAATGAGATTAGATGGAATTCCAAATCTACAAATGATTTGATTGAAGATAAATTTGGATACTTGAACTCCTGTGCAAGAAGCTAAAGGCATAGCTTCAACCCACTTTGTAAAATATTATGTTGTAGTTATTATAAATTTATGACCATCAGATGAGACATGATTGATTTTACCAATAATATCTAAACCCCATTTAGAGAAGGGCCAAGGAGAAGCTATGGTTTGGAGTTCCTGAGTAGGAGCATGGACAAGGTCAGCATGTCTTTGAAATTTGTCACAATGATGCACATAATCATTAGCATATTTTCCCATGGAAGGCCAAAAATAACCCATTCTAAGGAGATTTTTAGAAATGGCACCTCCACTAAAGTGTCCTCCATAGGACCCATCATGGGCTTCACTTAAGGCTTTCTTAGATTCTTCTAGGTTTAGACATCTTAACAAGATACCTTCAAAGGATATTCTATATAAGGTATTACAAATGATTACAAAGTGGACATCTCGCTTACGTAGTAGTCTAAGTTGGTTTCTATCTAATCCTTCAGGGAAAGTCCCATTCTGCAAAAAGTTAAAAATATCTATGTACCAAGGTTCTGGGGTGATTTCATTAATCAAAAATACATCCAATGGCTCTAAGAAAGATTTAGAGGAAGTGGGTTCTTGGAGTTTATGGATAATGATAGTAGCATATTCATCATCCAACTCCAAAGGTAACAAAGAAGCAGCCACAACCATAGCATCTGCAACACGGTTGCTAGTTCTAGGAATAGCTTCTAAAGTTACTTTTTCAAATAATGAAACAAGCTTAAGCACATATTATTTATAAGGATGAATTTTCTCATCTCGTGTTTGATAAAATTCATTGATTTGATTTATCACGAGTTGAGAATCTCCAAAAACTAATAAAACTTTAATCTTTAAAGCTAAAGCAGCTCGTAATCCAAGGATTAGAGCTTCATATTCTATAGTGTTATTAGTACAAGCAAATTGTAATTTAAAAGATAAAGGTATTAGGTGCTTTTGAGGAGATATTAATATAATACCTGCACCTGCACCACTCATACATCTAGCTCCATCAAAAAACAATGTCCAAGTTTCAGAATGATCTTCTTCTAAATTAAGGCACTCATCTAGAAATTCAATATTCATGGGGTGAGTAGACTCTATAGGAGCAACAACTAACTGATCAACTATAACTTGGCCTTTTATAGATTTTTGGCCGATAAATGTGAGTTCAAACTCACTAAGAGCAAGAACCCACTTAGTTGTGCATCCTGATAAGTATGGTCTACTCATCAAGTACCTTAATGGATCAGATTTAGAAATGACATATGTTTTTTGACTAAGCATATAATGATGCAATTTTTGTGTAGAAAACACAACTGCTAAACAAAGTTTTTCTAATGGAGTATATCTTGTTTCATAACTTATTAAAGTCCTACTTATATAATATGTGGCTCGTTCTTTCTTTTCATCATCAATTTGAGCCAACATAGCCCCAAGTGCAAGTTCCAAAGCAAAAATATATAAAATGAAAGGACAATCTGGTCTAGGTGGAACAAGCACTAGAGGGTTAAGAAGATATTGTTTAATGCTATCAAAAGCTTCTTGAAATTCCTTATCCCATTGGAAAGAAATATTTTTCTTAAGTAATTTAAGAAAAGGTTTTGTTCTATCTGCCAATTTATCAATGAAGCGATGAATAGCTTGTAATTTTCCTTGTAAGCTTCTTAATTTTGATATATTTTTAGGAGGTGGCATATCATGGATAGCCTTAATATTTAAAGGATCTATCTCTATGCCTCACATAGAAACAATAACTCCTAATAATTTTCTAGATTTTACTCCAAATACACATTTTTCTGGGTTTAAACGTATCCGATATTCTCTTAATCTGTCAAACACTTTTCTTAAATCATTAATGTGATCATCTTCTTTAGTTGAGTGAGCTATAATGTCATCCACATAATCATGCAAAATTTTATACATCATATCATGAAAAATATATGTCATAGCTCTTTGATATGTTGCACCAACATTCTTTAAACCGAAGGGCATGACTTTCCAACAAAAAGTCCCCCAAGGTGTAATAAAAGTTATTTTAGCTTGGTCTTCAGGAGCTATTCTAATTTGGTTGTATCCTAAAAAACCATCCATAAGAGATAACATCCCACTCCCAGCTATAAAATCTATGATTTGATCCATATTAGGGAGAGGAAAGTCATCTTTAGGGCATGCAACATTAATATCTCTAAAATCTATGCAAACCCTAATTTTAGTAGCTTCTTTCTTAGTTACTAGGACAACATTAGATATCCATTCAGCATAATCAATAGCTTGTATAAATATGACATTCAAAAGCTTCTCTAATTCACTTTTAACTAGTAGTGCTACTTTAGGATGCATTTTTCTAAGTTTTTGTTTTACAAGTTTAGCATCAAGATGCACTACTAGATGGTGCATAACTACAGAAGGATCTAGGCCTGGCATATCTGCGTATGTCCAAGCGAAGACATCAGAATATTCTGTAAGGAATTCAATATATAGCTTTTGTTTTTCTTCACTTAATTCAGATCCAATTTTGACCATGCGAGGATTCTCTTCTGTTCCAATGTTGATTTTTATGAAATTTTCTACAACAATATTCAACTCTCTTTCAAAATTAGGAGGTGTGGGTGACACCCCCATTTCTTGTAATTCTTCTAGTGTGCATTTAGCTAACTCTTATTGTGGATCAGTTGATTCTATATGAGCTATACATGGCATTGATCCATCAAAGAAAAAAATATTTCTTAGAATTTCATCAAGAGATATATCATGGCAGATATCCCCTTCTAAACATTCATCCACAGAAGCAATCATTTCTGGATAAACCATAGTCAACATATTACAAGTATGTATCATTTTAAAAGGTTCTTTTTGTTCCATATATTCTTGATATGTTATAAGATGGTCATCATATTTATATGGAAATGGTTCTATTTTTGTAGGAATATATCCAAGACCACATCGAACTGGCCAATCTACGACTTCTAAAGGTTCTCTTATACCACTTTGGTAAGGTCCTAAACCTTTACCTCTGTATCCCATATTACACATCATTATTTTTGGTTTTTCATATTTATTAGAAAAATAACATCTAGCAAATCCATCTTGATCAATGGTAATTTTTACAATTGAAAATTTTCCCCAATCATATCCTGCATACACAAATTCACAACTCCCAATATGACAAATGCTTCCCTTATTTGGTAAGCCTAATGTTCTAGGAGATGGTGGTAATTTAGATAGTACCAAAGAATCTTGGGTAGCAAAATTAACTTCTTCTATAGTTGCAAGTACTGAAGATAAATCTAGTAATACTTCATCCAAAATGGCATATGAAGTAGATGGATTATCTTCCTTAGTTGGTTCTTTAGATGTTGTAAATTTAAATATTGTAGATTCAAGAGGTGGATCTGCTATTATAGATTTAGGAAATGGATTAGATATAGTTTCAGAAGGTGATGATGATAATGATGTTGATGATTTAGAATATGTTTTTTATTTAGAAGGTGATTTAGATTTAGAAGGTTTTGATGATGAAGATGGACTAGGATGGACAACAGACATAGCAGGACAAAATGGAACCCCTACAGGTTCTACCACAACACACATTTCAAATGGTCTAGGATCTCCATGAATAATGACTAATTGATTTTTAAATTCAAATTTAACACATTGATGTAATGTGGAAGGTACTGCTCTCATTGCATTGATCCAAGGTCGACCTAGAAGAATGTTGTATGATGCAAAACAAGGTACAACAAACATAGTCGTATCTAAAATCCTTGGACCAACTTGCAATGGGATCTTCATAACTCCACATGTTTCTTGAGTTTCATCATTAAATGCTTTAATAATCATTTCAGTATTTTTCATATCTTCCTTTTTGAATCCAAATATTTGAAAGAAGTCATATGTGCATATATTTAGTGAAGATCCATTGTCAATTAAGACTCTCTTAACTCCTACATCTCCAATCAATGTTGTGATATATAAAGGATTATCCCCATACATACTTTGAGGAGGGATATCTTTATCATGAAAATCTATGAAGTTTATTTCATCCAAAGTTACAACATTTACTACAACATTAGGTTCAATATCTTCAGGTACCATCATCTTACTTAGAGTTTTCATTAATTCTTCTCTATGCATAGAAGGAGTTCTTAAGAGATCCAAAAGAGATATTCTTGTTGTGATAGTAGCTAATTGCTCATTTATATCATATGGAGATCTTTGTTGTGAATTTGTTACATTATTTCCCTTAGTAGGATTTTTCAATACAAATGGGGTTGTTTTCTCACTTTGATCTTGAGAATTTTGGTTTTGTGCTTGTTGTCTTGTAACTACTCCAATGGTACCTACAATGTTACTATGTCATGGATTACCAAAATGAGGTCTAGCATTTTTTGCTTGCTCATTTGAAAGCCATTGTTGAGATGATGGTCTAGTAGTCATCCTTCTTGGAAATGGTTCCTCTAGGACCAATAAATCTATAATAGGTATGACTTGATCTGATTCATATTCAGAACTATTTGAATCAATCTCTACTTCACTTCCTATTTCACTTTCTTCATCACTTTCTAAAGATGTAATTTGACAACTTCTTAAGGGTCTAATAGTAACTTGAGATTCAGTAGTTACACATGATTTTTGCAAATCTTGATGGGGTAGAAAACCACTAATAGTTCCCACATATCGAGTTGGATGAGGAACATTATGGTGTTCTACTTGATTTATGGCTTCTTTACCATGTTTCGGTAAAGGATGTTGAAAAATGTCCAAATTTTGATTTGCATTTTGATTTTGAGGTTTCTGTGTATTATTTTGAGCATCTCTTGGAGGGAAATTTTCTACTTCCATTTCACCTTTATCAATTAGATCTTGTATCAAATGTTTTAACCATTTACATGAGTTGGTTGAATGACCATCAGTCCTATGGAAGTTACAATGTAAATCGGCTCTAAATCCAGCTACGGTTGTATCAGGTTGTCTTATCTTAGGCAACCGTATCAAACCTTCTTCTAATAGTTGAGGTAAAATCATATGTAAAGGTTGGTTTAATCTTGTAAATTCCCTTGGTGGTTTATCAGGAACCTTCAATACAAACTTCTTTATGGCTTTTGTAAGATTAACATTTGAATTGTTTCTACTGTCAATAACTCCATCACCTACTACTTGTTTGTTTTTGTATTGATTCTTAGAAGTTTTATCTTCATATTTCTTCTTAAATTGACCTCTTCTAATGAGGGCATATTCTACCCTTCTTGCTAAATCAATGGCTTGGTCAAAGGATGTTACTATTGTAGTAGAAAGTTCATAAGACAATTGTTCTTGCAAATTGCCTATGAATATGTCTAGCATTTCCTGATGAGGTAATGCAAAGTGTAGTTTGCCTAGAAGTTGTCTCCATTTTGTCAAGAATTCAGAAAAGCTTTCATATTTTCCTTGTTTTAAGTTGTATAAATATTTAATGGTCACATGCCTTTCTATATAGGCACTAAACTGATGAACAAACATCTCTGTTGTTTCCTCAAAATTCCTTAAAGAGTTATTAGGTAATTGATAATACCACTCTAGGGCCATACCTCCCAGAATTTTAGGGAACATCTTTAGCAACAACAAATCATCATGAGAAACATCATGACATGTTGTTCTAAACATACGAAGATGCTCTATAGGATCTTCAGTTCCTTTATATATCGGGAGGACAGGCATGGGGAAATGCTTAGGATAAGGTTGGGCTACAACTATAGGATCCAAAGGTTGACTACACATCTCTCGATAACTGTATGAGGGATGGTAGGGATCCATTTGGTCTAGGTGAGAAGCTAATTGTTTGACTATAGCTTCAAGCCCTTGTTGTTGTTGTCCACCAAATTGATTTGGTTGTATCATATTATTATGTCTTTGATAATAAGTGGGTGTTGTTGTGTGAAGATTTCCAACTGAAACACTATTGTGTAAAGTGTTTGTGGGAACTATGTTTTGTTGAGTTTTTTGTTGATAGTTGGTATTTTGTACTTGTTTAGCCTTTTGTTGCTGATTTGACATTTGTTGATTAAGATCTTGAGAGAAGATAGAAGCAAATGGTTGCTTTTGTTGTTTAAAGTTTACTTTAGTGTTGCTAACAACCATATTAGATGATTGTGTTTTTGGTTTTGAAACATTCTGATTCAAAGGTATCATGTTTTGAGTAGATGGTCCTGCTTGATTATCATCTTGATCTATTGAAGGCATGTAAGATAATGGATTTGTATGTATTCAAAATGCATTTGCTAAAGCTACTTCCATATATCCTTCTCCTGAATTATCCATTTGTACCGCTTGACTAAATTCCCCTATGTGATCTTTTATGAATTGAGTAAAATTTGAAAGAGATTCAAATTTTACATTTCCCTTTTCATCTAAAGTAGGTTCATTAGGATCTTTTATTTCATCTTCCTCATTATCACCTTCATCTTCTGAAGGTACATCTTCTTCAATGAGTGCTCTATCCTCAACATTTTCTTGTTCTTGTTCTCCCATATTATCATTGTCTACTTGTTTACCACTTCTTAATATGGGCATGTTGTCTTAGAATAATTGTTTTTGCAGATATATATCTTATATATATGTGCTAAAGTTTTGGGTATATATGTTATATATATACCTAACTAAATAAATAAAATACTATGATTGATTTTTTATTTTTGAGTTTTTTTTTTTTTGATTTTCTTGGTTTTTAAGTTGCAACAACAAAGCAAACACACCTATATAATATTATGCCTTAATTTTCTTGAAAAATTTATATATATCATTAATAGGTTCGAGTTGATCTGGTGTCATGTAATGTTCTTCTTCAAACTTGAAATTGTCTTTTAAGAACCTTATGAAATGTGCTAGTGTAATACAATCGACTTCTAAGTTTGACTTGTAAAAATACAACTCATGGCAATATTCCCTATAAAGCACAACTCTAGGAACACTATTAAACCTTATTCTATCATCTAAAACAATCTCTTGATTTTCCACTCATGATAAGAACTTATGTACTACTATTGCATCCTCAAGGTAATCTTCAAAAGGGTAAAGGTTTGGAGAAATTATAGCTCTCTTATCTGCAAGCCACCTATCACATGCTCTTTGAAGGTCAAAATAGAAAGGTGCACTATCGGGATCCAAGATTCTAGATAGGTCAAACCTTATGATTTTCTTAAGTTCAAGCTCGTGATATTTTATGATGTCTAATATTTTCCAAAGTTCGTTCCACTGTTGTAAGGAGAAAACATCATCAGGTCCAAGTAGTGAAGAGATTTCTTGGACTGTCTAATAATAATTTAACATTTATAAGAACAACTCTTCTACTATTGTAATCTACCATCTATGGGATGCAAAGTTATGTGTTTTAACTAATGTTTTTGTTTTTTTTTGTAATTATTTTGAATATCAGAAGAAATGCCTATGTATTCACGTCGGGTTCACCAAAGAATGTAGGCCAAAAATTCTCGCACTCCTTTCCTCAAGGTAGATGGATCCGTGCCTTAGAGGGGAATGGGAGAATGGATGGTCTACACCTCAAAGAGAGGTACTTAATCATACCTTTCTATATGGTGATTTTTTGACGAATGGGTTTTGGGTTCACCAGGAAACATTTGTGGTAGTTTCTGAGCCTAGGATGTAGGATTTGTTTGGATGTGTTCATTTTTAATCAAATCTCATACATGCCTAAGTTTGTCCAATATGCAACTAAATTAATCTATATGCACTTTTAATTTAAATGCAAGCAACAGATGATATAAAATAGGATGCGAGATGATAACACAATGCTTAAAGTGATTTCAAACTCTTACCTTAATCCGGATGTCTGATGAAGATTCTAAATTTTGTATGCAGTCCAAATCGTACGAAAACATACGATATCGTATTATGATACTGCAAGATTGTATTACGATTATGCAAGATCGTAACTCGAACAGAGACAAAATGATACGATTTTGATAGAAGATAGCAAATGCATGGGTGAAGGATAGAAAGTAGATTGATCTATAATTCTATACTTAAAATTATGTTTAACAAGTATGTTCTAGATCTAATAGATGTTATGGACAGTAGTGGTGATAGGAATTTGACAAATGAATGAATTTGAATTACTTAAAGGATGCAATTACATGCAATTGGGTGAACTCCAGGGATGCAAATGATTAATTTGAATCTCCTATGTGATAAATATGCTAAATGAAATATAAATTTAATGATAAAATGCAAAGAAATTATGAACCAGGGCTTGGGGTTGCCCCTAAGCAAATTGTAGGCAAGATCATAGCCTTCTGAGCAAGATCGTACTCCGAACCTACAAGTTCATACTACGATCATAGTACTACAACATCTGATCTATGATGATAGCTTCTGATCCTATAAGAAAAAATTGAAATAACCAGAGCTAGATGCAAAATTGGATTAAGTTTTCTAAAGTGTGATGGAGCCAGGAGAATTGCAGAGGGGATGGTCTGATTAAATAGGTAGGGGAGAGTGTCCAGAATAGGGAGGAGGTTGGATTGTTGCAACTTCTTCCAAGATGGGTGAAATCGAACGGATCCGATCTCGTAAATCCCTCATAGTTACACAAGCGGAGGCAAAAATCCATTTAACTAACTTTGTCTTTTTCTTATTTTTAAATTTTCTATTTCAGAGCAAGATCGTATTACGATCGACGATATCGTACGTCGATCGTAGAGATCGTATTGCCTAAAATCGTTCTACGATCTCGGAGGTCGTACTACGATCTTGCTGATCGTAGTACGATCTCATCAAAAAGGCATGAATTTTAAGGTAATAAATGCAAAATATAATTTTTACAATTTTTTGTGTTTTTCATGCAAATGTGTCAAATGGGTGAATTAAGATGAGTCAATTTTAAGGTGTTACAAAAGCTATATGTGAAATGATAGTTTTTCCTTGTACCAACACCATAAGAGGATCAATTCATATAAATGGAATAAGAGTAAGTACTATAATATTTTAAAAAGACTTTATTAAGATCATTCACTCACATTGTGATTTGATTGTACTATACAAACTCATTGTGATCAATCTACCTCCTTACTTTAGAATACTACTATCACATGAATCCACCAAGAAGTTGCCTTAAAAGGGATACATATCAATATATTTTACACATATAATGGTGCCCAAATAGGAAAAAGTTATAAGAACGAATATTTTTTTTATTAGGTAAGATAAGGGGTTTTAAAGGATCCCTAAACCTAATACATATGGGATTGAGAAATAGTAAGAGATAATGCATCATTCTCAGAGAAAACAATATTTATGCAAAAGAACATATTCAGATATAAAATCAGTACCAAACTCCCCAAAATAAAAATGAAATGGGAAAAAAATTGGCTGCAATACCCAAAGGGAGATCACAAGATACAATAGAGAAGCTCACTACCCTCTGGGGAGACCCCACACGCTGAAGGAACACCTCCACATATGCCACCAAAAAAGAGCGTGATACCTTGAGAAGACAAGGCTCCCAATCAACTGGCACCTGGCACCAAATCCCTACCAATAGGAAAACATAAAAAAATAAGAGGCTCCAAAAAGCATAGGAAATCTCCTCCCTAGTCTCCTAAACTCCCATAACTAGCACCCACACCTAACCATGATCATCCATAATTAAATTCTAAAGACTGAGGAAATTTTATCATCCAAACCGTAAGGCCTTGTTGTGATAGCCCAATATTCACCATCAGGTCCGCCACTTTGTTTCCTTCACGAAAAATATGTTGAATTTGTGCCTTCGATCTCGAATAAAAAAATTTGATTGGTTCTTCCATGATATTTGTTATCTTCCAATATGGGGTGCAAGACTTCTTGACTAGATTAACAATATTTAATGAACCCCCTCCACTATAACTTTATTAAAACCTAAGGATTCCACCAATAAGAGGCCTTGAAGGAGTGCTATGGCTTCCACAAAATGGAAGGTCTGGATTGAAATATTTTTGACAAAGGCACCTAGCAGATCCCCTTTATCATTTCTAAGTACACCACCTACCACAGCAAGACCCGGGTTCCCCTTAGAAGCACCGTCAAAGTTGAGTTTAACCCAACCCGTAGGGGGAGGGGACCAAAAAATCGAGGATCTCAAAGAGGGAGGAGGTGGGTCATTAGACATAGTTTGCTGAGGAAAACCAAGCTTGAGCTCTATCGAGGCTTCATCAAGGAGCCCACCATGCATATCCGAGAAACAAGAGGTCACATTCTCCACAGATGCCCCAATCACTCTACTAAAAATAGATTTAGGATCATGCTTTGAGTTCTTGAAGGCTCTTTGATTACGCTCCCACCAAATGCTCCAAAATAAATGGGGGAGCAAGAAGGTCCAAAATTTGATCAAGCAGGGAGATTTAAAAGGTGAAGTCCACTACAAATAGACCTCTGAAATAGAATTTGGCAAGACCCAATGAATTTCTAGGTATGAAAAAATATGGAATACCATTGTAGTGGAGAAGGAATAATAGAAAAATAGGTGGAGGCATGATTCTTCAGTAGCCTCGCAGAGATAACACCTATTGGGTAAACACATACCCCTCCTACGAAGATTCTCAAGAGTGAGATATCTATTCTGTATGGCCAACCAATAAAATACATTTACTTTGGGGATCATATTCTTCATCCAAACTTTATTAGACAGATACCATTGAGGAGAGTTAGAGTCAATGAAGAGGTAGGTTGACTTTATTGAAAATGAGCCCTCATTTTCTCCTTTAGAATCCTCGATTTCATGAATTTTCAAAACCTGGATCTGGAGTAAATTTGAGATGATGACCCAAGCATTAGCTTCCTCCCTACTACAGTTAGAGGTGGGGACTGATTTCCAAATTCTCCTACCTCCCATACTTGTAATAAAATCCTCTACTTTAGACCATCCAAGTTTACGAGTAAGAGGTTCTACCGGTGATAGGTTGGTATCTTGGATTAGCGGGTGCTCAAGGAGCCATGAATCCTACCAAAAGTCAATGGATTTACCATTCCCCATGATCCATCAAGCCCTAAGAGATAAATTTAATTTGAATTTACTCACACTCTACCAGAAGGTGGACCCCTCTTGGGGAAGGGGATCAATGAGCAAACTCTATGAGTGGATCAAATACTTAGTTGTGATGATTTTCACCCAATCATAATTATGATTGATCAAAATTTTCCAATCTTGCTTAAGGATTAGGGCTTCATTCATTAAACAAATGTTGTGTAAGCCTAACCCACCTTTTATTTTCTTGTACAACCTTGGGTCCAAGATACAAAGTGAAACCTCTTGTGATCTTAAGGTCCCATCCATAGAAAGGTCTTTTGAATCCTCTCTAATTTGGTCAAAACTTTCACAGGTAATTTAAAAATAGACATAAAATATAATGGAATGCTTTATAAGATAATTTTGACCAAAATAATTTTACCTGCTTGGTTGAGTAAAGCTCCTTTCCAATTAGAAAGATATCACTGCATCTATTCGATCACCAGGTCCCACAAACACTCCTTCATTCTTCCAATGAAAAGAGACAAGCCCAAATAGGTGGCAGGGAAGTCAACAACTCTACAACCAAGGATATCTATAATCTTTTTTTGCCGAGCTTGGGGGTATTAAAAAAAATAAGCTTTTAGAAATATTGATTCTTTGACCAGTTGCATTTTGATAGGTAGATAAAATGGACTTCACCTCTTTGGCTTGGAAAACAAAGTCAATGAGTGATAAGAGTGTGTCATCCACAAATTGGTGGTAGGAGAGCGAGTCGAAGGAAAGGGTTGGATTGATACCTTTAATCACAGGATTACGAGAAAAGGATCTCCCCAATACCTCAACCATGAGAATAAAGAGGTAAGGGGAGAGCGAGTCTCCTTGGTGAAGCCCTCTAAGGCTTTGGAAGTACCCAATTGGGGCTCCATTGACCAACACTAAAAATTTTGCTGATGAGACACATGTCTTAATCAACTTGACCCAACTCTGTCTAAAATTGAATTTGTTGAGCAAACAAACAGGAAATCCCAAGATACATGATCGTAAGCTTTGTTCATATCTAACTTGAGAAACATTCCTAGCCTTCCACTTTTCTATGTTGAATGGAGGATTTCATGCACAACCACAACCCCATCCAATATTTGTATGCCTAGTACGAAATCACTTTGAGCTTTGTCAATCAATAAGGGCATGAATATCTTCAACCTATTAGCCAAGGATTTGGAGATAATTTTATAAATAGTATTGCAAAGGTTGATAGGTCGGAACTCTCCAAAGTTGTTGGCTTCCCTCATCGTGTTGCAAACTTCCTTCCCAACTATATACCAAATTTTTAGGAAAAATAGTGGAGGGAAACCATATAGACCCGATGCTTTTGATGCACCCATAGCAAATGCGGCCTCTCTTAATTCTTCATCTTTGAAGGATGCTTCAAGAAACTCATTCATATCCTACATTACAAGATTGAGAATAGCTTGAAGCAGAAAGTTTTCAACCCCAAAGTCTCTTCTATCTTTAGAACCTAATAAGGAATTGAAGTATGAAGTTACCTCGATTTTGATATCCAGTATATCCATAGCTTTGGTCCCATCCTCCATGTCTATCTCATGGATATGATTTGCACTCTTGTACCTTAAATTTAATATGTGAAAGAATTTGGTGTTCTATTCACCTTCTTTAAGCCAAAGGGCTTACGATATTTTTATCTCCAATTTTTAAAAGTAGCTTCTTCTCATTAGATCTTATCTCACTCGACAAACCCCCATTTTCAATTTCTGCATTCAGGGCTAGAGTTTGGTGCATAAATATTTGACATGACCCATCTCTGGTTAGTCAACTTGCAAAAAAATAACAAATTGATAACTTTCTGAGAAGAGGAGATCACATATCCCTCGACCTTTGATAGGTTCCAAAAACAAAACAAACCTCCAGAAGATCCATCAGTCGGGCTTGCAACAAATCTAACATTCTTCCAGATGGAATTTCTTACTGAATCAATGTTTTTACTCTCAATCTTGGATTCTTGTATGAAAATTATGTTTGGGGAGTAGTCCTTTCTGAGAGAGGATAGTAACCACCTTTTTGAGGATCCATTCAATCCTCTAATGTTCCAGCAAAGGAACTTCATTTACGGGTTGTAGATTTCTTTTCAACCATGAGTGGTTGTGAGGATCGACTGAAGGCTTCTAGCTTCAATTGTTTGCCTCTCGAGTCAATGTTATTATCAACCTTCAGTTGTGTCTAAGAACTATTGGCTATTTTAAAATCTGCTTCCCTTTTCCTTAAAGGTTTATTTGATGGTTTACCCACCTTTTTCTCAGCCCTAACATCCACTATTTTATGATGGCTCCTAGTTTTGGGGCCAAGAGAACTATTCATGATGGGATTGGAAGAGGGGGGTTTCTTTGAAATAGAGAGTAAAATTTGTTGTACTGGATCTTCCATATGTAAACTTTCAAAGGAATTGAACAAAACTAGATATTTATAGCTTACCTCCTCTAGAGAAGGCCCTAGGCAATGATTGGTATTCGTGTCAGGAGTCTTGGTGCCCTCCTTTTGAACTAGTTCCAAAGTTAAACTCTATAAAACCTCCTTAGGACTACCCCTTAAGTTTATTGCAAGACTTAGTGGGGAGAGTGGGGGAGGCTCCCCATCCTCAACCTTGCCAGTATCCTCTTGATGGGGCTCCCCATCCTCAGCCTAGTTCATCTCAGCTTGAAGAGGCTCCTTGACTTCAGTCTATCTAGACACCATATGAGGGGGTTCTCCATCTTTAGACAAATTTGCCACTCCCTATTTTCACCCAAGCCTACCTCTATTAAAGGGTCGATCTCCACACATAAGCCTTAGGGTAAGGACATATCTAAAGGAGAAAGGGGAGCTTTCTCACCTTCTAATCTAGGAGGAGGGGGGTTAAATTTTGCTCTTTTCTCTAATGGCCCTCCTAAAATTCACTTGGAGTCTTCCTTGCAATTGAGTTTGACAAGAAAAAAGACCTAGGGAGTGTTGCAATGTCTATAGAACCCAATGGTTTCCATTTGGTCAATACCCATTTTTGAATAGACTCCAACTCTGACTTACTACCCTAGAATTTGCCAATCAAGTACCAAGAACTTTCTCTATTATTTCTCCTAATGATATTACTGGGGATCCACAGTTTATGATTTTCTAGGAATATATCATACTGAACCTGCTTTCCATCTCCATAACATGACCTTGCCACCACCTTGGTAAAAGAGAATACCAGATTCATGTGATTCCCTTTATCCTGATGACCCCTCTCATGGGGATCAAACTGGCCCCCAACACTTTGGTGATTCTGTTCTGATAGAGGATGGGTCCCCCATTTGAAACTCCTAGGGTTCGATCCTTGTTTGGAACCTTCTCCTTAATGTTCACCCTAAAATCCTTCATCAATATTTCCTACTGTAACTCCCTACTGATCACTTCCTACAACTTCCGTGCTTTTCATTCAACCTACTAGTCACTTTCTACAACTTCCCCATTGTGCAAATCCTAATATTTCAACCTCCTCATTTAAAAATTATCTATAGATTTATTCTGCACAAATGCCACTCTTTCAACCCTAAATTTATTTTTCAAAAATCCCAATCTTTCAACCTCCTCCTTCTCTAAAAATTATCTACAATCCTCCAAAATGCAGAACCCTAAAACACAAACTCCACGTAGAAGATATAATCCTCACCACAAAATTAGAACCCTCGATCCCAATCAATTTCTATACGTCATATGGAGTAATTGATGAATTATTGCAACTTATAAGATGCAATTGTTAGAAAAGTTTTTAGTAATATGGATATGATTATATGCATCCTACAGGAAGATGATGGAGCAACCAAATACTCTTTTAAATAAATAAGCAATTATCCAGTACTTGGTTAATAAGAAGTAGTGCTAAGATCTAATGAGATATTAGACTTAAAATGCTAATGATATATACATCATGTACTTTGATAGAGCTAGAACTAGGAATAGTGTAAGGGTTGAAATCAAATTTATTGATCCATCTCAAGTAATCTTGTTAATTGATGTTTGAGTTCACAAATAATGTAACTAAGTACGAAGCATTACATATAGATATCCAAAGAGTAGAAATATTGGGCATCAAATATAAAAACAAAGTTGGATAATTTTAAATTTGTGGTAAAAATAGGTTTAATTTGTCAATGCTACAAAGAATAAATAAATGAAACCACACAAGCATAGATTTTGGGACTTGTTAGAATAATCCAGGCATGTGAACTTTTTATAGCATAATTTTATGCTTGAAAATATCCAAAAAATCTATTTTTGATCCTCTATTAGGGGCATAAAAATCTATAAGAAAGTATCATAGACAAGTTGTTGACATATTTCTAGAAAAAAAACTACAATGGTCCTCAAAAATGCAAAATAAAATAGTAATTTTATATTTTTGAACCATCACATTTCCATATGGGTGACCTTCCAATAAATAAAGATGTATCCCTTATTATAAAAATCACGAGTAATGGTTGCAATGTTATAGCATCTCATCTCTTCTTAGAGATTGCTTACATTATACTCTATTTTTTAATCAATAAAATCATTATGTTATTTTGCTTATATATTTGTATTATGATTTGTTATACTTTGTTATTTCTTAATTACACGTTTTTATGATCTTCTTTAACTTGAAATTCTAAGTTTCAAATTAGTCAAATTTTTTATTTTTAAATCATAGAAGGTTTTCAAGTCACAAAATTTCTATAGTAATAATTGAACAAAATCAAAGGGAAGGTGAGCTAGCTTCTTTAGACATATTCATCAGTCTTATAACTAGCATATGAGACCAACTTGAAAGATCAAAACCCATATTTAAGCTTAGTCATTACAATAAAATATCAATCATTAGCAAGTGTTTAACAATGATAAACAAATTATAAACTTCCTTTTCACTAAGCTCAACATGCCAAAAAAATCAACTTTGAAAAGGTATAATAATGATTGGAATCCTATTCAACCTAGATGACAATGCCAAGAAAAGGAATATTTAGGCAAGAGTCTATACTTATTGATAATGTTTGTCTCTAGGAAAGATTGTACAAACAAGGATTTTGTCATATTGAATGAAAGTTTTGCTAAAAATGATGATACCATTACCTAGAGATATAAGGACTTAAAGGTGTATGCTAGAAAGGTGATTAGACATACCATAGATTTGATGTCAAGGGCATAGATAGAAACAATGACCATCTAACCCTAAAATCAAAACTTATGATGAGGAAAGAATTGCTTAAACTATTACAAGCATATATTATCTACTTGATTAAGCAATCAACTTGAGTTGTAAACTTATGCCACTCCAAAAGAATAATAATGATATTAGATTGTGTGTATATTTTCAAAATCTAAAAAAGGATTTCTTGAAAGATCATTACCCACTACTTTTGATGGATCAAACCTTATAGATGATATCATGTTAAGAATATATCATTACGTACAATCACATTTGGATCAAAGATGAAGATTAGCATAAAATAACATGTACCACCAAATGGACAATGTTTACATATCAAAGGATGCCATTTGAAATTTCTACCATAAGTGCTAATTTTCAATGCACAATGAATATTACATTTTAAGAGCTCATCAATGAAGTAATTCTTAGTGTATCTAGACAAGTTAACTACATTTCTAAAAGATATAAAAATACATAAAAACACCTTTGTATAGTATTTAAGTGAGTAGGGAGTATGGAATCTCCCTAAACCCAAATATGGACTTGCTATTAACCCTAATTGCACCAAAACAAATCAAGATTTGCCATTACTATCCTCAAAAAAATAGATTCAATCATTTTTGTGCGAAATCAACTCTTTAGCTAATATTATCACACATTTTTCCTAGATGGTATGACCAATTATGAAATGCTAAAAAGTAATGTCACTTTCACTTAGATGAAAGAAATCAAACATGCTTTCTAAAATATTAAAGATGTGGTTTCTAGAGCACTAGTATTGATTACTACATATTTTAGTAGGGACTTCAAACTCTATGTGTTTGAGATAGGTGCTAGCATTATCATACAACACACTCATAAAAGTTAAAAGGAAAACGTATGAATAAGTCCTTAAATATCTATGACAATGCTATGATCAAAGCATTAAGATAATTCTAATATTATTTATTACAAAATAAGACTATGGTGTTTGGAGTATATTTCAATGTTAAAACATTCATGTTGTAAGAAGAACTTGTAAAAAGAAGATAGGTTAGATAGCTAAAATTCAAGAATTTGACATTGAAATCAAGTCGACTAATCTAGAACCACATGAAGAAGGACATGGTCAAAGATCAAATGGGTTAAATGCAAGAGATCATAGAATGCATACAAAATAATAGTGTGCACAAGGTCTCACACCTATGCAAAAAAAAAAAGTAATTTTAATAGAAGATAATCAATTATAAGATGATCAACAAGGTATTATTTCATAAAGACAATGATGGTGTGCTTTGAGATGTATCAAAGAGAAGAAATTGAAAGATGTATTATATGAGTATCATGACAAAGAAGGTCATTATTCAACCTACACTATAATGCATACAATCTTAAAAGTTAGTTATTACTAGCCAACAATCAAAATACTTAGATTATATTATTAAATTATCAGAAGTCAACCTACTCTAAAAGTTGAGAGGAGTAAAACCATCTCTATCATTATTAATTATCTTAAGTAGGTATATTAAACAAATATATACTTTTATAATTCATCACTATCCTAATAATATATTGAAAAAGTAATCTAAAATATATCATCCAATATATAAATATTTTTAGATAAATTAATTTTTATAACATAAATATATATTATGATGTATAATCTATATTTTAAATTATTATTAAAAAATCATTAATTGAAGCCTTGGATTGCAAGAAAGTTGTTACCGAAGGTGACTCCCTTAACATCATCAACTTGGTTAATGGCAGTTAAACTCCCAGCTGGACCATAGCAAATCTAATTTTAGAGTATAAAAGAATGATCCAAAACTTGGAAGAAGTTCAAATTAAGCATGTTTTTAGGGAGGGTAATAAATCTATGGATTTCCTCACCAACTTGGGCCTATACCAAGAAGACATCACCATATGGAGGGAAGGCTTTTCGAAATTATTAAACCTTTTTGACAATGAGGTTAGGTTATCCTAGTGTGGGTTACTCCATCACCTTGTGGGATGGAGACTGGATCAAATTGTCCACAGGCTTCAAGAGCGAAAGGGTCACCGTTGTAGAGCTTGGTCCCTATGTTTTTTGCATCACTTTAGATGCTAAGAAAGCTTTGAGCCTCTGTATTTGGATATAGGCCCCTTTCATACCTTACAGACAGGGCACTTTAAAATTTCATGTTTGAAACTTAATTCTTTTCATGCCACTCGATCAGGTTTTTCGATTCCTATATGGTGGAGGTCTAGGTGGTTGGCCTTGGTTGGCAGACTTTTTGCGTGTAATTTTTTGGGTTTAAGGGCTCTCAAAATTTTAAAGGAATTGTATGGATTACATGGAGGAGGATAGTGAGTCATCATCACACGTGGTGGACTATATTATGAACCAAGGTGGTGCACGTCAAATCAACAATCATCACTTTGATTGGCCAAGGGATGCAGACCAATAAGATGTTGAGTGATCAAGCCTTTCTTGTGGCATGAGCCCTTAATAGTGGCAAGAGCGGTTTAGAAAAGGGATTGCTATTAGCAAGTCATGGACTGCTTTGATTGAGCAAGCTCTAGGGTTTCCCTTCATGATGGTTGTGCATGGGTTGAGGTGGATGCTTGGCATGCGAGAAGCACTAGATACTAGTTGGGACACTGTGAGAGCATGTAAAAAGTCTTTTCTCTAATCCATGAATATCACCATAAATCTGCCTAGAGTTGGGTTCTAGGGCCCTAGAATGGTCGATTTATTTTTAAGAAGGTTGCAACGATCCATGGGAGTATAATTTTGGTGTTTGTTCCATGGTGTAAGTCCTAGAGTGATAGTTGGCATTGGTGTGGTCTGTTGGTAGTTGGTTGGGCTGAAATATGTTTCTTTTATCATTCCAACTATCCGCTTGGTTTTGAAAAAACTTTACTTGCTTTGCTTCTTGATATTTCTCGTGGGAATTTGAGGCTGTAGGTTTTCAGGGTAGCTTGGACTTTGGGAGAATGCTAGAAGTCTAAGTTCCCTATAATTTTAGTTGATGTTCAATAAAGTGTTGGTTTATCTGGTGTCTACGATATTGCTTTGGATATCGTCTGGTGTTCGATTCTTCTTGGCAAGCTCTTGTGCATAAGTTTTCTTGGAAGAATGGCAACGTTGATTCTTGAATCGAGTACTCTAGTCGTAGATGAGGACATACGAAAAATCCTTTAAAAAGGGTAATTTCCTTTAGTGCTTGATGAAATTTAATGGTCACAACAAGGAAATGGCCAAGCATATGGCCTATTCGTGGTGCAGTGGGATGGTCAGAGTGGAAATCCTTGAATTCAAGGTTACTATTCCCCTAATCATTGAAGTGATGGGGTTGCTAGTGGATGGATATGTGCACAATAGAGAGAAAAACTCCTTGGCCAAAGAATCTCAATAATTCTTAGGAGAAGATGAGGAGCTGGTAAAATTTCAAAATAGATTTAAGAGATCTTCTTTGAAAGCACCTTAGGATAAAATTACATTGATGATAATGCAATATTTTACACTAGACAAAAATCATGACATTCTTAGGAGTTTTCATTTTATGTTCTTGACCACCCATGTCACATGAGGCTCATGAATATCCCTTCATTCTTGTTTTAGTCTATGTCGAGGTCGATGAGTAGGGTGAAGAAATGGGTTGCGTTGGACCCAATCCACCAAGGGTTGGCAAAGCTGATTTTTGACCACGTAGTTAAAGCAAGAGGTTTGTCGAGGGAGGAGATCTTGAATTCCCTTGCTAGGGTGACACCTCCCATTATTGACTATCCAGACTCATCTCACTCTAAGTAGAGTGATTCTTTGAGTTGGGAGGTCATCAACACAACCCATGTTTTGATTTCCAAGGCCAAGGTGGTAGAGTCCCCCCTGAAAGGAGTTGGACGGAGCGAGGAAAGAACCAAGTGTTCCCTGGTGGAAAATTTAGCAAATACTAGTAAAGCTCCTCTTTACGTGGATGAATCTGACTTTGATGACTTTGCTTAGCCTTCAAAAAAGCTAAACTTCTTTTTAGGTTGGCCAATACAAAAAAGGAGGTTAATTCTTGACCCCAGGATACCCGTAGTACACCCAAGTCCTTCAAAAGGATGCTTTTGAAGTTGTAGAAGTCGCTTATAGACTCCATGCAAGCAACCATTTTGTGCACAAAAGAAATTATGGTGTTAATGGGCTGAGAATAATGGGAAGTGAATAAGTAAGATGCATACAAGAATGAAAATGGACCTAATAGACTAAAGGATTGAGGTGTGGGATCCCTAGATGTATTTTGCCTGTTGGTGTTTGTTTGTCTTGTCAGGTGGCCCTCCCTTGCATGGGAGGTTGGTCTTTTTGGTTTTTATCTCGGATGCATACATGGGATATGCTAGGTTCCCTGATGGTAGCTATGTTGGTTAACTCTATTTTGTTCCTATCTTTTTTGGTTCTCCGAAGAGAATAGTTTAATTATTTTTATAAAAGGTTTGAAGATCCTTTCAAATCTCCTCCTTCCACCTAATAAAATAATAATAATAATAATAATAATTTAAATAAAACAAATATACACAAAATTTAATGGTTTTTTCTTAGAAACCTCCTCATCATCCTTCAAAGTCCCAAAATATATTGTAAAGCTTGGAGGGGAAAATGGTGTACATTTGCAAAGTTGCAATTGAAGCTTCAAATTTGATCCCTAGTTAATTGGTCAACGATGAATGATGTTCAGATCCTCTTCTCTATAAGTTCGAAGATATTTATTTATTTTTAATTCTTAATTTAACTTTCTAATGTAATAAATAAAAATAAATAGAAAAGGAATTGTTACCTATAATTGAAACTATTAAGAGTATTGTTAATGGAATACCCATGTGGTTAAGGCTTTGGGTTTTTTTTGGAAAACCTAGGTTCAAACCCCCGTGAAGCATGGTATATGTGCATGTGTAACCTTGTGTAAAAAAATAAAAAATATACATGAACATGTGTAATATACATAAAGTTAACTTCTTCACAGTGTTCAAAGAACTCACCGCCTTAACTAACCTCTGATTCATATCATCAAGCCATGATGGGATACCCATGAGACCCACTGTTGTATTTACACTATAAGCACATATGACATGGAATTATAGCTTGATATAAGTACACAATGCCTATACTACTTTCAATGGTGGGAATTAAAGCTTACCAACCATATAATTTGTTTTTGTTTACCACCATACAAAAAAGACCCAAAGTGAGGAAGACCCCAGTGGTTTGGGGTTGGTACCACCATAATCTCTATCTTATCTTGGTAACCATGACCCTAAGGTAAGGATACCCCAAGTGGTTTGGGATTGGTACCACCATCATCAAGTTGGCAAACACCCAATGGACTCAAGTTAGACTACTACCTCTGCCTATATTGGACATGCCCTAAGGTTTGAACCTAAGTCTCCTCTTGATAAGTGCCCAACATCTTACCAATCGACCAATTATATTGACATTATTAATTTATGTTTCTCAATGCAAACACTATAAAATATATATATAACAATTTATGTCGACAATCACCCCTTCCCATAAGACTTAACAACTAACTTTTTACCAAGCATTCTTACTCTTGTGAGAATATGGATAAACTGCTCTCTTTATGGGTTTCATAGCTAATAAGAGTTCTACAAAAACATAAATTGGATGATTGATGATGAGTGTCCTTATGGTAATCTTCTCATCCTACTAGATTGCATGGATAACCAATCATTGTAATTGTCAGGCATACTAGAGAAGATCACTACGTATGAGGATCACTCTATGAAAGCGATGAAAGGAAAGCTATCCAATAAAAGCGATAAAAGACATGAAAGTAAATCTAAAGCTAAAGGTAATCTAGGATAGAAAAGCAAATCCTAAGCGAAAGCTAATCTAGGATAGGAGAATAAATCCTAAGCTAATGTGTAGAAAAACAAATTTAATATAATGTAGATAAGTAAAGCTAATCTAATGTGCAAGAAAGGAAATCTAATCTAATACAAGAAAGGAAATATAATCTAAGGTAGGAAAGAAAATATAATCTAATGCAAGAAAGTAAAGCTAAGCTAATGCTAGAAAGGAAACCTAATCTAAGGTAGGAAAGGAAATTTAATCTAATGCAAAAAAGTAAAGCTAAGCTAATGTTGGAAAGGAAATCTACTCTAAGGCAAGAAAATAAATCTAATCTAATATAGGTAAGTAAAGCTAAGTTGTTGGATAGGAAATCTAATCTAATGCAGGAAAGTATAGCTAAGCTAATGCTGGAAAGGAAATCTAATATAAGGTAGGAAAGGAAATCTAATCTAATGCAGGAAAGTAAAGCTAAGCTAATGCTGGAAAGGAAATCTAATCAAATACAGGAAAGTAAATCTAAGCTAATGCTAAAAGGAAATCTAATCTAAGGTAAGAAAATAATTCTAATGTAATGTAGAAAAGTAAAGCTAAGCTAATGCTAAAAAGGAAATCTAATCTAAGGTAGGAAAATAAATTTAATCTAATGCATGAAAGTAAAGCTAAGTTATTGGAAAGGAAATCTAATCTAAGGTAGGAAAGGAAATCTAATCTAATGTAGGAAAGTAAAGCTAAGCTATTGCTGGAAAGGAAATATAATCTAAGGTAGGAAAGGAAATCTAATTTAATGCAGGAAAGGAAAGCTAAGCTAATGCAGGAAAGGAAATCTAATCTAATGCAGGAAAGTAAAGCTAAGCTAATGTTAGAAAGGGAATCTAATCTAAGGCAAGAAAATAAATCTAATCTAATGCAGGAAAGTAAAGTTAAGCTAATGTTGGAAAGGAAATCTAATCTAAGGTAGGAAAGGAAATCTAATCTAATGTAGGAAAGTAAAGCTAATTAGTTCTACTTTTGCTTGAGCATAATGGGGCTCTACTTTTTCTCAAGTGGAATGGGACTCTGCTTTTGCTCGAGCAAAATGGAGTTGTTGATGATTGGATTGTTCAACTTTTTTCCTTGGCCAAAAGGGGTTGATGGTGATTGGATTGTTTGGATTTTTGCACTAGCCAAAAGGGGGGATGTTTTGGATTGTTTGGATTTTTTCCCTAGCTAAAATAGGGGATGTTTTGGATTGTTTGGTTTTTTCCCCAACCAAAATGGGGTTGATGATGATGGTTGATTCTATTCTAAATATTATGCTAGGAAAACAAGAAAGGACATGAAATGAAACCTATGCTATGATTGATGGATTGATTGATGGATGGATTAATTGATTAGATAATTTTGCTTTTTCCCTAGTAGAAAAGGGTTGTTGGTGATTGGATAAGTGATTAATGATTGGTTTATGATTGGTTGGTGACACCAAAAACATTTGATAGAATGCCATTATATGATAGAGAAAAATGGGATGGATTAGATGGAGAGTTTTTTGTGGATTGAAGAGGGAAACATTGGTCAATGGGAAGCTATTTAGGGGTAGGTAGTTGGCAATGGCAACTACCCTAGATGACTGGTCAATCACCCTTGACGACTACTATAGTGACCCAAGTGTAGTTCTTCTACAATTTGAGGGACCAAACGATGTTATAATTAGAAAAAATTATAGTTGTTGAAAATATCTTTTTGAGCATGATACAAGGGTGGTAGTTTTAGAAAATTTGGAGAAGATTTGATAGGCTAAAATGTGGTTGAAATATGACCCTATTTTTAGGAGTGAGAAGTGTTGAATTATAGGTCATTGAAAGGTATATTTGGCTTGGGTGGTTAGAGGGTAGATGTACAAAGGTGAATTGGTGGTAATGGATGAAAAGTGGGTTAATTATGAGTGTTTATAAAGATGATAGATAGAAGGGAAGTGGTGAGACAACTACGGGATAACAACAAGGATTATTGTTTGATATATGAGCCATAGTTTTGGATGTATGAGTAGGATAGGCCTAAAGTCTAGATCAATTGTAGCCTATGGGTATGGGACTTTGATGGATGGGGACTATGTGAGGTGATTTAGATAGTTAGGGATATATATAGAGGATAGTGAAGGTGATAGATATAATATGATAGAGAGATGCATGTATGCATGTTTGATAGTCGTTCAAGAATTACCTGTATATGTATTACTATGCATGGTTTAGTTGGTTAATCAAGGGTGCTGACATAATTAGAATGATATGACAATGAGCTAAAAGGAAAGGTATTGAACATACTAGGGGAATGGAGTGAATGACACCAAGGGGTGGGTGACAATGTCATAAATGGAGAATAGGAACACAACTAAAGGGGAGGAAGGTAATGACAATATGAGTCCTCTCACATGCCCCAAGAAATGAGAATATAAAAGTGCTTTTAGGGAACTCAAACATCCTAGTGACATCGATCAATCTTCTCTACTAGTCAATAAGGTGCTCTAAGATACCAAGACCATCCTAGGAATTCAAGTATCTCGAGGAAAAAAGTGAGTGCAGTGATACTCATTTATTATTTTGAGTGAGGTTTGACTGACCAATTGTAACTTAAGCCATTGTAAGCTAGCTCATCCATGAGCGATCATAGGTCTATACAAAATAAGGTTGCTAATGTGACATACATGTCACCACATAGAAGGCATACTCCACTGCTAATCAAGCATCTATAGCCCTGATGGAAATAGCCCCATAATCCTTCGATGTTGCTCCACTACTAACCAGGCATCTATAGCCCTGATGGAGACATATAAAATACCCAAGGACCCATGATAAAATAGTATTATTGATTTTTTTGTACTTTTTTTTGTTTTTGTATGGATCCTTAGGTTTGGATTATGTGCATAATAGGATTAGTAAGGAAAACCATTCCCTTTATGGCTAGAGCTATGCATGGATTCATCTTTCCTAAACTCAAAATGTGATTAAGTTATGAAATATGTGTGTGATACTAGAGAACCTGAGGTAACCAGGAAAGGCCTATAGTACTCAAAGACCAGATGATAGTCAATGGAGGTTGATCAAGCCATTAGGCATAGTTGAGTAACCAAAAGAACTTACAAATTTTCCTATCCTAAGACAAGGAAGAGATAGGTTGTCATGTGGGTAGACAAAATGAGAGGAGACTATGATTATAGAAATGGGGGTAGAAAGACACAAAACACATGATGGTCAACAAGGGTTATAGATGTAGGGGAACACGGAAATTGAAAAGGGGTGAGTAATTGTATTTATGCCATTGATTATTGCAATAAACCATGCTTAGAAAAGTAGACCAATAGAATTGAACTGTTGGATTAGAATGAAGGATAACAAAGGAAAGAGATGATGGATGATTTGGTCATTATTGTGTGCAACAAAATTGGAAGGGAAGGGGTTGCTACTCTCCCACAGACCAAGGGAAAGGTAGGAGGAGGATGAGCTAGAATATGGACTCCCCCAAGTTAGTAGATAGTTTTGAAAAATGATGGACTCCCCTAGGCAAGAGATGAGGTGGAGAGAGGGAGAGAAATGACAAAATGAGGAGGGTTAAATAAGGGAAAGAGAATGGAGAAAATAAGAGAAGAGGAATGGGGAAAATAGAAGAAGAGGAAGGAATGAGAGAGATAAAAATAAAGGAGAAAGAGGAACCAACCATAGGTACATAGCCACTTAAAGCATGATTGTACAACAATGGCATGTAACCTATCAAAGAAGAATATGAGAATGGGGTTGAAGAGGCGATGAAGAAGAAAGAGAAAAAGGGGTACATGGTGGATAGGATAATGATGGTGGTTGATGGTGGATGCAATGTGGATTGGCATGACACTCTAAGAAGGAGATATGAGATTATCTTGAATCATGATCAATGTAATATGACCCATTAATGGAAGAGGTGAATATATTTGAGTTATATTGGAGTTGGCAAATAAACCAACCATATGGTAGGTGCTCTCATGATGTTGTTATCGATTGTAAGTGGTGTTACATGTTTCCACCTCGATGTAGCATAGGCATGTAAACATCTTACAAACATAGGTATGATACATAACAAATCATATTTTATTAGAGTTTGTGTTGAGAAGATAAATTCTACATTTTGACCCGATAGAGTAGGGTTCATGGTAGTCCAAGGAAATGTTCTAGGAGATACATTGATTCCAAAAAAGGGTGTTGGGATATTGATCAATATTTGTGATGGTATGGATAAGGTAATGCCATCCAACTCAAGTGATAAAGTGATTTGGGATGGGTTGAGAGTGGGGTGGATGAATGGAATTGGTGGTTGTGTAATATGCAGATGGGTGGAAGAAGTCAGTTGGTGAAGAGGAAGAGAGTGAAGAAAAAATGAGCCATTGGAGGAAGAGGATCATGGGGATGAGATGGTTAATTCCCCACGATCAAGAATATCTTGGACAAGATGTTGGAATTGTGAAGAGTCCTCAATGTCATGGATTATTTGACAATCATAGACACAAAAGTGATTGGATTTGTACCATTTAGGTTTGGGCTTATTGAGTTGCTAGAGGCATATGTCAGGTAGAGAAATTACTTTTGTATCATGAAATATTTGGAAGATGATCGAAAATGGCTCTAATAGGATATTCCTAGGATGTAGTGGACGATGAGGATGCAAGGGTCGATTGGAGGGTCAAGATGAAGAAGATGGAGTGGAGAAGGGTTGGATTGGGAAGGGTTTGAAGGGTAATGTGGAGGGGCATTAATGACTTAATTTGAGAGCAAGGTTTGTAAGTTGGTCTAAGATTTGTTGTAGATCATTTAAAGGTGGAGTTGGAAGAGGTAAGATAGGTGTGGATGGTCGAATGAGATGGTGAGGGTTAAGTTGGGAGGGATGAGAAAATGGAGGAGGTCAAGGTGGGTGGAGAGGATAGGATGAGTGGTAAGGTCATGAGGGTTGGTCCACACAAAGGGCTAGGAGTAAAGGATAAGGTAATGGGAGAAGGAGAGGAAGAGGTGGTCTTGGAAGAAGAGGTGGAAAGGATGAGGGGGGTCAGGGTACAAAGGATGAGGTGGTCCTCTTAGGAGGGATTTTGATTAGAGTGGTGGAGGTGGCCTACAACATTAGGCCTAGATCAAAATGTGAAGGTCAAGGGTAGGCCTCGATGATTAGAGATGAGATATGATGGATGAGGGGAAAGGTACTAGGTGAGATGAAAGGCATCACTCCCAAATGGGTTGGAGGAGTGGATGAGGAAGGAGGGATATGGTCAGAATGATCCATGAAATTTTATTCTTGAGCATGAGCTTGACTTTGGGTTTGGACCATAAACAGATAAGGATGGGGTAAAATGGGAAGGAATGGATAGGATTGGTGGGAGGAATAGGTAAAGGTGGATTTTGAGAATGTATTGAAGGTTTTGGTGATGGTTTGGGTGATTTTGATGGTTTTTGGTGATGTTTTTGGTGAGAAAAATGTGTGATATACACAAAAAAAAATGCAAACAACCAATCAAACAAACAAGGATGATTTTGATATTTTGTTTTGGTGTTTTGGGATGTTTTGGCCAAGATGGAGGATGTTTTGTGGATTGTTTTTGTTTTTTTTTTGCATTGGTTTTTGTGTGTTTGATGTACCCTAGTCCTAGGAACTACAAAAGGGTGGATGGAGTGGAATCTACAAGGGTGTGTTTATGCCCACCCCTTTTATGAGAAAAGGAATAAAAATGGCTAGAAAGGTTTCCTAGGATAGGATTTTGGCTTCAGGTACCCTAAGGGGACAAAATGAACCTCCAAGAGGGGAGGACACATCGTGTAGGTCCTGCTACTGGCCCAACCAATATTTTGCTTCACCCTTGATCAAGCTCAGATAAAAATGATAACTACAATGCCACTAAATGTTAAGCCCCATGGTCAAAGGGCATCTAACCTTAATATTACCCTAGGCTAATCCCAAGGGTAACTAGCTTCCTAGTGATGAAATATAGGAAACTATGCATACTAACTATGGTGTCTAAGAGAAACCGATGGTTGGGGATGAAGTCTAACTTAATGATTGGTTATCCTCACAAAAATATATTTTGTAAAATGATGTGCAAGTGTGTGTGAGGTTTGTTTTTGTTGTTTTGTGTTTTATGTTTTTATTCCTACTTGTAATGCAAAACTAAAATAATAGATGTAAAAAAAAATGCAAACAAGCACTATCTCGAGGATGCTCCTATGACTAAATGTGACTAATCCTAAACATAAAATGATGATAAAGCATACTAGCTAAAGAAAGAAGTAAACCTAAAGTAAGATGCAATGGAGAGTCCTACTCCTAGAGAAGAAACAAACAATCCTAGAGAAGAAGAAACAAATAATATAACAAGGATGGTTTGGATGATGCCTATGGATGATTGGATGCTTGATTCTAACCTGACCTAAGCTAAATGATGAATCTAACCTATGACAACAATGAAGGTTCTTGGGAAATGACTATTCTAAGTAGGATCATTGATGCTAAGGAAATGCAATGCAACTATTCTATGGGAATGAAGGCACCTATGCTAAGAATGATGTAAAAAAATTGCTTTAAGGTAATGAAAGTGACCTACACTAAGAACATGAAAACATATTACTCTAAATAAATGAAAACAACCTATGCTAGGAGAGAAAAAACAACTATGATAGGAAAACTATGAGTAACTATGCTAAAGAAATGATAACAACTATGATAAGGAAACTAAAACAACTATGCTAAAGAACTAAAAGAACCTAATTTAATGAAATGAAATCAATCTATACTAATGAAATTAAAGCAACTAAACTATAGAAATAAAAACACCTATTCTAGAAATATAAAGACACAACTATGCTATGATACTGGAGATAACTATACTAGGAAGCTATTCTAAGAACATGAAAAGACAACTTATGCTAATAAGATAAAAGAAACTATGCTAGGAAAATAAAAATAGCTTGACTAAGCAAATAAACCACTATGCTAAAGAAAACAACTAAACTAAGGGAATGGAAACATAAGCTATACTATGTAAGTAAGCACTACAATTACAACTATGCCAAAGAAACAAAAAAGGCTAGTCTAAGCAAATGAAAGCAACCTTTACTAAAAAAGGGAAAAGAACTATGTTATTCTAAGGATGGAAAGAAAAGGTAACTAAGGAAAGTAAAATAACCATTCTAAGAAAAGAGAGATACCTATGCAAAGAAAAAGGGAAGTGCCTAAACTACAAAGAAAATAATAAATCAAACTACCTAATGCAAATGGAAATCTGCTATGCTAAAGGACTATGCTAAGAAAACTTAACACCTATGATAAGCTAAGGGATTAAAATACTATGCTAGACTAAAATATTGAACTCCTATACTAAGCTAATATTGGAAAGAAACTAAACTACAAATTGGAAACCAAGGAAAAATAAAATGATAATGATGATCAATGCTAAACTAGGTGATATAAACCCCTAACCTATAAGCCTACGCTATTGATAAAATGGAAGAAAATTATTGGCTGCTTTTGGACCTTAGAATACCTCAAGATTCACAATCAGTAGGGGGCTAAAAAATGGTAGCAATTGGTAGGGGTGACTACCAGGTGGTAGGTGTGACTATCAGATGGTAGTGGTGATTGCTACCAGTTGACAGGGGCGACTAGCAGTGATCAAAAGCCAATGAATTGATCCTTAGTTTGGGTGATTTGTATTAGAGTATATTACATTATTTAGGTACATGTTAATGTACCACCTTGGGTGCATTGTTAGACTAAGATTTTATCTTAGGAAGAAGTAATAAATGCACAAGTGTCAATGTGCAATGATGTAAATGTACAAGGAGTCCACTTGTACATGAGTCATAGGAAAGGTAGTTTGGAAGAGTAAGGGCCAAGTAACTTATCTTCTTATATATAGGCCCCATAGGGAATAGAAGAAAATATATGTGTGTGAAGCAGAAGTGTGATCACTATAGAGTAGTGAGTAGGTACAATGTAGTTTCCATTAGAGTTATGGAGTGTTCATTTCCTCCATTACATTGTATTGTACTATTTTCATAACTTTCCATTAATAGCATATTTCAATCTTATTACAAAATTCCATTATATTACTTTTCTGCATATTTTACATCTTGTGATTGCTTTCCCCCATAGCATACATTATCAAAAGCTAATAGTGGTATCAAAGCTACGATAGATTAGATAGGAATAGGGAGAGCCATAAGAGAGATTGAGAGGAGAGAAGCAAATCTTAGTTCTAGAATTTTTGAGATTGCATTTGGCTAGAGTATTTCCATAGAGTTGTAGAAAAACTTGTGAAGACTAGGACTCAATATTCATTCCACTAGATTGACAAATCAACTAGTGAATATTCATCACTTAGAATTTCTTTCATTACAATCCTAATACTTTGTTATAGGAAAAAGGAGATTTAAAGAAAGTTGGGAAGCTTCCTATAGAGAGCTAGGAAGAATATCATCTTTAAAATTAATCCAACACCAAGAAGCAAAAAATAGAAGAAAAGGAGATTCCAAGAACCTAAGGGAAGTCCTATTGCAGACCTGCACATTGTAGAAGAAGAAAAGACCATAGTAGCATTATTGTTGATACAAGAGATTCTGGAGAAGATTCTAGAAAAAGATAGGAGATTGGCGATCTCTATTGAATATTGCATATAGTAGATTGAATAAATTAACTAGAAGAAGTTGAAGAGACCCATAGAAGGTCCCATTAAAGAACTTCTAGTTTTGGAAGATTGGAGATTGGTGATCTCCATTGAAGCTTGTAGATTGTAGAAGTGAAGAAGGACTAGCAAGGTCCTATTCCAGATTCTAAAAGTAGCAGATTCTAGAGATCTAAGAGATCTCATTGCCAACACTTCCATAGTAGAAGGTTGAAGGAAAGGTCTCATTGAGAAGACCAGAGAAGCTATGATATTGAAGACCTTGGAGAGGTCTCAAGGAGAAATAAGGAGAAGGCTTGGAGAGCCTTATTACAGAGTTTGAAGAAGCCATTAAAGGAGTTCCTAGAAGAACTCATTGGAGAAATTCACTACCAAGGAGAAGCTCCTGATAGTGAAGAAATTGGGACAATTGTTGCCATCCAAAAACAAGTCCAAAGGAGAAAATATTTGGCAAGTAGTTTGCCAAATTTTAAAGAAGACCAGTGAAGACCTCAAGACTTTTAGATTCTTGAGAAGAAGGCCCAAATTGAAGCTATAATTCAACAATGAGGTTGAAGGAGAACACAAACATAATAAGCCTACCAAATCCAAGATATTTGGAGATTGCCTTTCATAGCTAAGAAGGCACATTTTGGAGATAGGGGTTTGCTGAATCTACAACAAAATATTGAAGGGTTCTTGGAGGAGAATCCCAACTACAAAACTTTATATTTCCAAGGTACATTCTGAAGGAGAAGTTGAAGTCACCTACCATAGTATTAGGGCAGCAAGTTAGAGGGTTCCAAAAGCTACAATTAGGCGAGTTAAATGTTAGCTTTTGATGATATGGTAGTACAAGGAATGCAACCACAATATGCAAGATCACTAATATGAGATAACTATAAACTAATGACACAATAATATGTGGGAAAATAATGAGATGAACATCTACAAATAAGTTAGAAATATGATATTAATGAAAGTGATGAAAATAGTACAATGCTATATAATGGAGGACATGAACACTCCATGAAAGGATATGAAGGACTACAATGTACCACACACTCTCTATACTACTACTACTTATGCTCCTTCTTAAAACACTTAATATGAGGCCTTTATATAGGAAGATAGATTCCTTGCCCCTTACTCTACCTATCTAATTGATGTACAAGTGGACTCCTTGTAAATCTACAACTTGCACATTTGACACTTGTGCATTTCCTACTCTAGTTATGTACCAAATATGGTACATAATACATTTACATGACCCAAATGATGTAATATACTCTAACACCCCTTCGTATTACATTATTTGGGTATTGAAGACTTTAGTATTCAATATGGATCTTCTATCTAGTACTGGAGTTTGAATTCTCCTTCTCTATTGTCTGTGTCCTGTTCAAGCAAGTAGTTAGTGTCTTCATAAAATGCTATCTTTGTTGAGAGAGATTTGACTTCATGATATTTTGTAGGATCTTCTAGTTCTTCAACTTCTTGAGTCCTTTGAGCTAAGTGTCCCTTCTGATTTTCTTCTCGATATTCCAATTGTTGTATGATCGCTAAAACTATTGTTGATGAGGATTATTTTGGGCTTGATACTACCTTGGTTGGAATGCCCTATTTGATTGGCTTCCATAGTTTGTTTTATTTCTCTGATTCTAGTTTTTGGGATTGAATCTACAGTAATTAGTGCTATGATATTTTCTCTTGCATACATGACAATATTTGTTATTCCAAGGTCTTCATACTTTTTGAAGATGATGCTATGTTTCCCTGTGGAGTATCTTTTGAAACCAATGCAGTGTTAGTCATTTCATATTTCATTGTGTTTTCTACCTCATATTATTGAAGAATGTTGATTAGCTTATCAAATGAAGTATCTTTACTTAGAACCTATAAATATGTAACTAGATGCTTGTAGCTATCTAGAAGTGCTCTCATGGTTACTTGAACAAGGAATTTATCTTCAACCTTTTCTCTAAGGTTAATAATTTTTCCTTAATATCTACTACCTTCCTTAGGAATAGTTCTATATTTTCTCCACTGTTCATTTTTAGGAAATGTAATTTTGTTTGAAGATTTAGGATAGTAGCTTTATTTTTCCCTTCAAATATTTTTCTAGGGTTTCCCAAGCTTTTGTAGATGTTCCTACTAAACTGATGTAAGGTTGTATTTCATCTATGATGGCAAAATCTATTATCACAAATGCTTTTTTATCACTCTCTTCAAACTTTTTAATCTCTGTATCACCTAAATTTGGTTTAGTAGTTATTCCTTTAACGATTTCCCAAAGCTTCTCAACTATAAAAATTGCCTTTACTTTATTTTTCCATGAGGAGTAATTTTGACCTTTAAGTAGTTTAGATTCTATAAGGATGAATTTATTTGTTGTCATGATGATCCTTTTATCTATCTAATTTAGTTTTTTAGAACTCCTTATATCTCCCTAGTGATTTAGGATAAACTAGAAGCTTAATAAAGTGCTTAGTAAGTAATAGTTTACCTTTTGAGTTATTTTTGTAATGTTTTGTAAACAATAATAAAATTCTATTTCACCTTATCTCTCCTAATGAACTATCCACTTAATTTTAAGTTCTCATGGTTGGATTTATTTTTTCCCTTTAGTATGAATTGTAACACAATGGTGGAGTATTCCTGGTGGGGAGGTATCTTTCGATGGTCAGAATAATCCCTAGGATGAGCTTGATCTTAAGTACCAAATCGAACAATCTTCCAAGTACCCGAACTACCCTCGTACGGACTGTCAATCTCTTGTACGACCTTCCACACATACACTGTACGATCTGAGATCATACAGTGGCCAATATGGTATGATATTGCACTCAAAAAAACTGATGGATGCTATTTTGGAGGCTGTCGTACACAGTTTTGTAATCGTTCAAGCCGATTACCAAAACTGCCAAATCGGGTAAGTTTCTATCAATCGCCTGTTTTACCAAATCGGGTAAGGATTCTGTGTACGATTTGTACGATGTACGATCTGTACGATCCAAAGGTACAACAAGATAGTATTTGCAATGCTCTTCTACTCCAATCTCTCTTCGAAAGGTTTTGTAAGGTTTTAACAGTCCAAACAAGATGATTCCACACACAAGCAAAGCATCCAATCCGGGATTATAAGTGATTCCGTTCAAGCAATTACGCCCAAAAATCATACAGTCTGCTTCAATACATCCTTGAAAATGTCCTCATGCTCCTAGATCATTCTCCATGATTCCCACCAGTAGCAATCTGCTCACAACCTGCAATGAAGCCTAAAACTAACATATGACAATAAGGAAGAAACTCAATCACACAATAATCATCCACAATGCATCAACCATACACACAGGATCATACACTATCATCCACAATGTCTGTTCTTTATTATTAATGGTGATCAACTCAGTACAATGTGGAAACTCTATCCATACTATAGCAATAACTCAGAAATATGGCTAACTCTCTATCCTAGCAACTATGAACCAGTAAACTAGTAGCCAGACTCATAAATTCGAAAATGGGGCCTTATATAACGTTGCCCAGGCCGTTCCAAAGTGGTTCCTGAGACAATCCATTATTCACAACTGCCCAATTACAACTGAATACATTATTTTGGCCTTTTCCTAAGTTTACACCTTAGGTTAGCAAATCCATGCGACATTTCATCCCGAAATTGCATTTCCTTTACATTTCAGTGAATTTTGGTGCGCCCTGTATGATTTGCCACTGCTCTGTATGGTTTGCCACTTCAGTTGTATGGTCTTATGTATGATTTTCTCCCTACTATACGGTTTCACAAAACTAGAGCAAATCATCTCCAAAATAGTCAAAACTTTAGCAAATCACTTCTTCTTTCTCTGGGAGGTGGATTTGCTGCCTACATCTGCCCTCCCCTTTATTTGAGTCGGCATCCTCGATGACTCGTTCTACTTCTTCTATAATGTTTCCAGTCGAGCTACCTCAGCCTCCAAGTCCTTGACTTGGGTCTTGTACATTTCTCTCTCATTTTTTAGCTTGGCTGCGTAGCTCCCCATCTCGACGGCTTTGGCTCCGTGAAGGTTAGCCTTTTCCTCGATGGCTTTCACGAAGTCCATCATCTATTTCTCTCGATCGGAGGCACTCTTTGACAACTTATCTTTCCAATGAGCCTCTGCTCTAGCAGCCGCTTGAAGCTCTTCATTCTTCTCATCAATCATCTTCAAGTGATGCTCGATGTCAGCTTCGAGAGCTCGTATCTGGTCTTCCTTGGTCCTTATTTGAGCCTACTTGTCCAAGACCATCTCATTGAGCTTCTTGTCATCCATCATCAATTCCTCTATCTGCTTGGCCTGCATAGCTATTTGCTTATCTTTCTCGGCCAACTGAGCTGACATCTGCTCATCCTTTGCTTTGAGTTGTGCCTCCAACTCCTTGATCCTGTCTTCTATCGTCTGAGCGATCTGTCACTTCTCTTCCTCAAGCATTGTAATCTTGGCTTCAGACTCTATTCTAAAACCCGATAGATCCTCCTCCAACTTCCTTATCTTTTCTTCTACCATTGCCCTACTTTTCTATAGTTCTTCCTCCATTACGGCCAATTCCTTTTGAGTGGCTGTAGTCTCCTCTACTTGCGCCTCCTTGAGTCGATGGATTTATGTCAACCCAACGCTCAACCACTCTATCCAATGAGTCAGGAAGTTCAACTTCCATAGGGTAATGGACACACCTGTGGCAACCCATCTATACTCCACATCTGCCATATTGGTTGGGCAGGTTGGATGACTCACTCTATCCAGGTAAATCCTTGGGTCCCTCCTGTAGTTTGTGATCGTCCCTTCTAGCAAGTCTTCTCTTCCCAACATCATTGTTACCTCTTCCCTGGGTAACCTCCATGGATGTTGTGCATGGATCTCTTCTATCTTCTTTATCCACTTCGCACTAATCACCCATTCCATTATACGCTCCAACTCGAGAGACACTTGTTGTTCCCACAGCGCCAATTCTCCTACATGGCCAATACAAAATGTCATTCTTGCACTATTCATCACATGGCCTAATTGACTGAAGAAGTGCTCCACCTTATCCTCTACACCTCGTGCCTCCTCTTCCATCGTAATTCTTTTGAACCATGGTATCTCCAAGAGATAACTGGATTGCATTCCCCATCATTCTTCCTCTGAAGGAGTCCTCAGTTCATCTTCTTCTCTAAGGTGGCTAGAGCTTCCTCCAAGCTCTCTAAGTGCTCTCTCGATATCAATATTTTCTCGAGGTGGAGACTATTTCTCTTGTTCCTCCTCCCCCTCATTATCTACAATGTTTATGATCTCTTCCTGAGATCGTTGCTCATCCTATCCCTGAGCCTTCTCTACTCTAGATGAGCCTCCCTGTGGCTCCTCCGTATTGTCTCGGCCTTCCTCCTTGCCCTCCACTTGTTGCTCTTCTACCACTCTTTCCTCCTGCAGCTTCTGTGCATCCTCCATTGTGACCTTCGGGGCAACAAGTGCTTCGCTTTCTTGTGGCACTTCCTTCTCCGAGACTTCATGTCTGCTAGAGCCTCCTGATACAAATATGTATCGCATCTTCTTCTTCGGCTCTGCTACTGCTTCCTCTTGGGTAGTGGCCACTCCATCGTGCCCTACCTCAAATCCTCTAAAGAAGTCAGAGGCATCCATCTTCTCATATTGAGAGAAAATTTTTGGTGAGCGTACTATTTTCTCTGCCTCTGCCCAATACACTTCATCCAGCTCCGTCACTTCTGAATCTGACTCTTCCATTCTCCATACTTTGAGAGCTAGTTTTCCTGCCATCCTCTCTCTCTGCCTTCTCATCCTTATCTGTATAGGGCTACTCTCCCTTTCTTTCTCGAGAGGCTGCTCCTGCTGCCTTCTAGTAGGTACCGATTGTTCCAATTTTAGCTCCAACCATCTAGAACATTTTCTCCGATGGTGTACATCGACATCCTCCTCTAGAGAAGTGTCTTCCTGAGCTTCACTCCTGTGTCGCTCACTCCTTGTGCGTGGTTTCTCTAGAGTAACCTTACCTATGGGTACAAATTTTACCCATCTCAATATTGTTGGTTGATCTAGCCTAATTTCTCTAGGTGGTGTCAACCCTAGGAACTACATTCCTACTTCTGTAACTACATTCAGAAGCAATCCTATAGCCTGAAAGGCCATCCCAAAGTTCTTTGGTCGCTTCGTCAATGCTTCATGCATTCATCTCTCTAGATAGGTACCCCAATCATATGGATCCCCTAGGTAATACCTTCTACATATTGTGCCATCCACATTGGCATCTCTATCTTGTCAGGCTCCTTTGGCTTTCGATGATTCCAAAGGTCTACTACAACTGGCATCTCTTCATTATGTAGCTTACACCACCATGTGGCCTTAAACATGCTCAAGATGAACAACATCATCAACATGATGGGTAACGCCCCTCTCCACCTATGATGGGGGTCAAGGGGGTGGGAACCCCCTTGCAGGGTCAAGGGACAACGTCCCTTGTAGGGTCGAGGGATAGCATCCCTCGTGGAGCCCCAAAACCTCAATGGAAAAATTGCTAAGACCTTCACTGTCAAAGTCAAATTTTTCCCTTCATGAGCACTTTGGGGTTCTTTACTCAACCTCCTTAAACAACTCAACATTGACTCTCTTTTACCCTGTCTTAACCACTGATGGAACACTTTGTATGGTTCTACTCTGTATGATTTCATCTTGTACGATTTCCTATTGCATAATTTCTTCTTGTACGATCTCACATTGTGCAATTTGACTTGAAATCGTACAATCTCTGCCCACTGTACGATTTCACCCAACCAACGTATAGTGCCCTCTTGCAAAATCATACAATCCCATTCTTCCTTAGGGAATTTTGAGTGTATGATGGGTTGTTCTATTTGGGAAACATCTTCCATAACAACATCTTCCATAAAAACATCCTCCATGTCAACATCTTCCATGTCAACATCTTCCATGACAACATCTTCCATGTCAACATCTTCCATGTCATACCATATTCTGCATATTTTATTACTGTGAGGAGTGTCACAAACTACATCACTAGTGACAACCTTCCTCTTTACACCATTTTCCCTCCAAATGGTTATGCAAGTTCCTACATGCCATGTGGGGTCTTCCTTACCCTCACCTAAAAATGGTGGACATCTTTGCTTGGCTGCTCTATTAGCCATCTTGGGAGAGTCGTCACTCTCACTCGAGGTCTCCCATGGAATCTCGACCGAATTCCTCCTCGGAGGTGTCTTACTTCCATTGTCATCAGAAGAATCAATTCGAGGTATCTTATTCTATCCCATCACTCGGTGACCAAATTCTCGTGCGTCCTCACTCTACGACCTTCTTCGCTGATGTGATGGAGATTGTCTTGGTCTATCTTCCTGAGTCCCCATGTCCTGTTGCCTTGGTGACTGACTCCCATCCTCTGCACCCTCTCGCAACCCCATTGCCACTTCCTCAGGCCTTACCATCCACTCTCCATCATCGTGCACTTTCTCTTTGTCACCCGTCTCCTCTACGATCGGTGGGTTTTCCTCCTCATCTTCTATCTCAATCAACAACGTCTCAAAGTCTCCTTCTTCGGATGTCCAAACTTGCTCTATCTCTGGTTCATGCGTACTCTGATATGAGTTACTCATGTTTCCTCTTTGAGAAATCCTTATGCTCCTTCTTACTGGAATTTTCTCTCATGGTTCTCTTCTCCCATGACTTCGTGTACTGGTGTCTGTCATAAGAAATCACCTCCAATTGTTTCATCAAATTTGACCCATTTTAACAAAAATGCCAAATTCGATAAGGCAATGGTGCCAAATGTAACATAGTGGTGGAGTATTCCTGGTGGGGAGGTATCTTTCGATGGTCAGAATAATCCCTAGGATGAGCTTGATCTTAAGTACCAAATCGAACAATCTTCCAAGTACCCGAACTACCCTCGTACGGATTGTCAATCTCTTGTACGACCTTCCACACATACACTGTATGATCTGAGATCATACAATGGCCAAGATGGTATGATATTGCACTCAGAAAAATTGATGGATGCTATTTTGGAGGCTGTCGTACACAGTTTTGTAATCGTTCAAGCCGATTACCAAAACTGCCAAATCGGGTAAGTTTCTATCAATCACCTATTTTACCAAATCGGGTAAGGATTCTGTGTACGATTTGTACGATGTACGATCTATACGATCCAAAGGTACAAAAAGATAGTATTTGCAATGCTCTTCTACTCCAATCTCTCTTTGGAAGGTTTTGTAAGGTTTTAACAGTCCAAACAAGATGATTCCACACACAAGCAAAGCATCCAATCCGGGATTATAAGTGATTTCGTTCAAGCAATTACGCCCAAAAATCATACAGTCTACTTCAATACATCCTTGAAAATGTCCTCATGCTCCTAGATCATTCTCCATGATTCCCACCAGTAGCAATCTGCTCACAACCTCGCAATGAAGCCTAAAACTAACATATGACAAGTAAGGAAGAAACTCAATCACACAATAATCATCCACAATGCATCAACCATACACACAGGATCGTACACTATCATCCACAATGTCTGTTCTTTATTATTAATGGTGATCAACTCAGTACAATGTGGAAACTCTATCCATACTATAGCAATAACTCAGAAATATGGCTAACTCTCTATCCTAGCAACTATGAACCAGTAAACTAGTAGCCAGACTCATAAATTCAAAAATGGGGCCTTATATAACGTTGCCCAGGCCATTCCAAAGTGGTTCCTGAGACAATCCGTTATTCACAACTGCCCAATTACAACTGAATACATTATTTTGGCCTTTTCCTAAGTTTACACCTTAGGTTAGCAAATCCATGCGACATTTCATCCCAAAATTGCATTTCCTTTACATTTCAGTGAATTTCGGTGCACCTTGTATGATTTGCCACTACTCTGTATGGTTTGCCACTTCAGTTGTATGGTCTTATGTATGATTTTCTCCCTACTATACGGTTTCACAAAACTGGAGCAAATCATCTCCAAAATAGTCAAAACTTTAGCAAATCACTTCTTCTTTCTCTGGGAGGTGGATTTGTTGCCTACATGAATATGAGACAAATGTAAGTATATACTTCCAAAACCTTAAGTAAATAATAAAATTTATTTTATATCCCTTAATATCCAATATTTCTAAATTTCAATTATTTATGTTTGATATAGTATACCTTATAACTCCCTAATTTTAGAATATTAGAAATTAATAATATTTTTAGTATAATTTTTAAGTGTCTCAGTAGAAACCCTTATTTCTCCTACTTAGTTATTTGTAAATATAATACTCCTAGAATTATCCCTTAATATTATGCACTTTTGATATAATTGCTTTCTCTAAGGTTATATCTTCTAAAATGATTTTAACCTTAGAAATATATGTTTCCTTATACCTCCCTTTTAAACTTTAATGAAAGCAAGTAAGTGCAAATATACCTTTGAACTCGTGTTGATTGGTATTGAATATGAGTGTTGATTGTGAGCATTGGTGTCTTCTTGCTGGTTTACTGTAACTTTTAAAGAACTTAAAATGGTGCTTAATGGAACTAGATAATAACCCAAATTAAAATTTCAACTAATGAACCTATTTTCACCCAAGTTTCTTACATTAATGATTTCTTTAGATGAAGGATTTCTAGGTGATTAGACTCATATTATTGCTACCTTTAATTAAATGAACTTACAATTATTCTTGGTTGTTTGAAACAACTCTTTAACTCACCTTTTTGCAGCTCAAAAAATACTCTAACTTACTACCCTTAAACTATAGTAGGTGACTAGATTAACATTTAGGATAGACTCTATAACTCCTAAAGTTTTTGTAGCTAGAAATGTTTTTTTTTGGAAAAATAATTTGAAAAAACTTGTATTAAAACAAAGATCATTTACAAGTTGGGATGAGACTCTTTTCCCAGCCTTAGTCAAAGAGAACACATGTTTACAACAGTAAAATAATATTTGCATTGTAGCTAGAAATGTTGCCTTGATTGTTGTCTCTTTCACAGTAAATATCTACACTAAAATGTTGTTCTTGAAACTAAAAAAATTGGTAGGGAATTCTCCCAAATTACAACTGAGTTTTCCTTCAAGAACCCTTCAATGTTTTTTTGTAGATTCAACAAACCCTTATCTTCGAATAAGCCTTCTAGCCTTCAAATTCAATATTAAAATATCCTAGATTTGGTAGTAATTTTTGGATCCTTTCTCCTTTAGTCTTCTTGTTGAATTTTGAATTTATTCTAGGCCTTCTTCTAAAGAATCTGAAAGTCTTGAGGTATTCTAAATTTTGGCTAATTCCTTACCAAATATCTCTCTTGGGCTTGTTTTCAGATTACAACAATTGTCCCAAGTTCTTTACTATCAGGAACTTCTCCTTGATAGTTAATTTCTCCAATGAGTTCTTCTAAGAACTCCTTTAATGGCCTTCTTTGAATCTATAATAAGGCTCTCCAATACTTCTCCTTATTTCTCCTCTATACCTCACCAAGGTCTTCAATAGTATATCTTATTTGGTCTTCTAAATGATAGTTGTTGGTAGTGAGATCTTATTTTTGGATCTCTGAAATCTACTACTTCTAGAATCTAAAACAGGACATTTGTTGGTATTTCTTCACTTTTATAATCTGTAGGCTTTAATGGATATCACCAACCTTTGATATTCTTCTAAACTCTTCTCTCATTTCTCTTGAATCAATAGTAAGGCTACTATGGCCTTTTCTTCTTTTGCACTCTTTAGGTCTACAATCTCTAGTAATGGGATCTTTTCTTAGGTCTCTAAAATATCCAATATTCTACTTGTTTCTACAAGTGATAAAATAATTCTAATGAAGATATTCTTCCTAGATCTATGTAGGATGCTTCCCAAATTTCTCTGAATCTCCTTTTCCCTGCAACAATATGTCAAAAATTGGAATGGAAGAATCTGTAATTCTAGAGATGATAAATATTTGCTAGTTGGTTTGTCAATCTAGTGGAATTTATGTTGGGTTCTAGTCTTCACAAGTTTTTTTGCAACCCTATGGAAATACTATAGCCAAATGTAATATCAAAAATTCTATAAATAATATTTATAAATTTCTCTCAATCTCACATGTGGCTCTCCATATTTTTTAATTGATCTACCATGGCACTCTAACTAGATCCTAACTGATCTACCATGTGCTCTGATACCATTGTTAGATTTTGATGAAATAATAGTATAGGGAATGCAACCACAAGATGCAAGATAACTATAAACTAATGGTACAATAATATACAGGAAAATAATGAGATGAACATCTACAAATAGCTCAAAAATATGCCATTAATGAAAGTGATGAAAATAGTACAATGCTATATAATGGAGGCCATGAACACTCCATGAAAGGATATGAAGGACTAAATTATACCACACACTCTCTATACTACTACTACTTATGGCCCTCCTTAAAACATTCACTATGAGGCCTTTATATAGGAAGATAGATTCCTTGCCCCTTACTCTACCTATCTAATTGATGTACAAAGGACTCCTTGTAAATTACAACTTGTAAATTTGATACATGTGCATTTATCACAATAATTGAAGTAACTAGCTAAATTTACTCTAAAGTAAACTCCTACTCTAGTTATGTATCAAAGGTGGTACATTTACATGACCCAAATTATGTAATATACTCTAACATTAGAGAGCTATTCCAGACAGTCAAGAAGAGCTACAATTTCATCAGACTAAAGGTAATAATTTGGTGAATCAAATCACCAAGACATCCACCATATTTAGAGGTTATTAAAGGTAAGCAACTTAGGTGCAAAGGGTTCATTATTTATCTTCCTTTAGCACCTTATTATAATATAGAAGTTGCAAGTAGAAAGTTACATTTTATAGTCTTCAAGGGAAAAGCAGAAGATAGTTTTTGTTAAGGGTTATTACCTGTATATTAAAATGAAAGTCATATATATTTTGAAAGAAATAAAAATATCATATTCATGTTATCTAGTTATAGAAAATAAGACTACAATAAGTTACAAATATTATAGAAGCATTTAAGAGTTCTTTAAGAGCTATCATTATTGCATATTATAAGTTACTTTGAAGGAGTGGTAAGGATATTGCAGTTGCAATATATTAGTTTCTTTTAAATCTTATTAGAATTGCACTAAGTGAAAGAAAAACTAGTATAATATTAAGCCAACTTAAGGGAATATTAGTTGCATGATTATTAGATTGGACTCATTGTTAAGTTAGCCAAGCAAATGAGAGAGGTTTCTAGTAAATAAGACAACATTAAATCATCCATTGCCTAAAAGGATTAGTAAATAGAAACCACCATAAAAACCAGCAGAAATAATGCTTGCATAAGAAATTTGAAGATCTCAAATATAGGTGCAAAATCAAGGTATTCTATTCTATCTATTGTAAATATATTTACATTAGTTACTTGCACCATAATCTCTTATCCTAGATAATAAAGAAGAATAAAGTTTGAGTGTCTCAAGGACATGTCCAACACAAGCAAGAACCATCACAAAGTGGTTGATAGAAGAGCAATATATGAGCAAGGTTGAAGATCCATAAAGAGGCTCACATTACAGTGTCTAAATAAACCCTTTTCAATCATCGAATAAAATATCCATAGAAACGTATGCATGTAGCATCAAGGTAAGTGTAAGGAGCTCATTTACCAACATGAAATATGACATCAAGGAGGAAAACTCATTACAGTGAAAGGTAGGAAGATATAGAAAAAATAAGGTATAACCAAAGGTGTATTATATAGGAATTGCCAACTAGAGGAGTTTCATATAGCCATCATCGAAGCACCCATTGAAGCACCATTGAATTGGAGCAAAAGGATAAAAGTTTCTTTTACATAAAGGAAGTGTTGAGGGTAAGAAAATAGTTGTGCATACATTGGAAAAGGAGTATATAATATATGTTGGAGGGAAGCATTTCATGCAAAAAAATATGTTGCCACTTTTTACAAATGATAGAGCATCCATATATTCCCCAACACCTTCAAATAAATAAAACACTCACTTATTAAGCATTAGAATAATCATTTGGATGTTACAAAAGCATAATTATCATAGTTGGGAATGAGAAGTATTACAACATCTTCTAAGCCACGTGGGTGCCATACTAAAGAGCATTGAAGCTCACAAACCATATGGTTATCACCTCAATAAGCATTAGAAAATACAGTCTTATTCAAAAGCTTAATCCATGTGAAAGTCATCAAAATGAGTTCATAGATACTTAAGTGCTCAATAGCTATGTCCAAGGAGACACAAAAATATCTAAAAAGTACTAAAAAATATACATCCAAATAAGACACAATGAAGTCCAAGGAAGAGTGCTTTATTTGGAATCAAAGAGAATAGTAAGAGACTATCATCCACTAGTGTTGCTGAGAAGAACATTGAATGCTCAATACCGTAAGTAAATACCATCATTATTTGAGGAAGAAATAGAGCATTGAATGCTCATATTTTTTTGGTAGATAAGATACTATAGCATTAATACTGGATTTTATAGGTTGACCCAAAACCTTTTACAAAAATCAGCCCAAGGTTGTTGATGAACATGTCCTTACTAAGGATCCTATATATGTAAAATCTACATCCCTCAAAAGCCCTTACATCCAGTAAGGCACATAGCCTATTATCAAAAAGAAACTTCCCATACAACATTTTGGGTATACCCCAAGAAAACACACCTGCATCATAATTAAAAAAAAGGAACAAACATAGATCCCTTTCTTGAAACAGTGGAGAAACAAAAAGCTGCAGACACACATAGCAGAGTACTGAAAAAAACTCCCACAAGCTCTGTATTGACAGTTACTCTTAATAATTCTTTGGTAATTTCTTTCTTCCGTATATGACATGCTTTGGGACCACATCCCGTCTTGGCAAATCAACCTTGGAGAAGTGAACTTGTTGGCTAGATTTATGGGGGTGGCTATCTGGTGGTCCACGTGGCTCTGGTTAGAAGTCTTATATTGTCGTTTATTTCTTGCCCTGTGATTATCAACCAATCTCAAATTACTAAGATGACTAGGAGCCATGTTATCTAACATGTGACTATCCCCATTATTCTTTGTGGTATTTCCAAGCAACATCCACCAATACTGATAGCTCGGATAATTTTTATTATGAGTCCATTTCAAGAAAGAGATGGGAATACTCATAGCCTTCAAAATTACAATGCCTTTCCTATTGGTAAATTCAACTATCATTCTTGGAATTCTTTTTGAATAAGTTCCTCTACTTCGTTTGGGAAATCGTGTTCCCATTTGAAAAGTCCATCACCATCGACACCCAAATTAGCCATCTTATCAACAACTTTGTTAGCTTCTCAAAAGACATGTTGGGATTTTTTGTCCTGTCTTCCCTAGAAAATGATCCTAGCCTCTTAAACAATTGTTTTAATCCTCCAAGGAGGTGTTTTCCAATTATTGAGGAGATTTATAACATGCATAGAGTCTCCTTCTATGATCAAATTTCCTTCTAATTCTTGAGTCATTTGAAGGCCTCTCCACATTGCTCTAGCTTCAGCTTCATTATTTTTCCTTGTTCCCAAATATTTGGAAAACACAAGCATCAAAAAACAATATTGAATGGCTGGTTTAACCCAAGAAATATTGAATGCCTAAAAAAATCCAACTTAGGATAGTCAAGGAAAAAGGGCACTCAAGGAAAATATGATAAATGGTCTCCCAATTAGCCCTGCATAGATAACAACAATTAGTGATACAAATACCTTTACGCATCATATTATCAATGGTTAGAATTCTTCCTTGGATAACTAGCCATGAAAAGACTACAATTTTTGGAATTAATTTTTTTATCCAAACTAAGTCCTTTTGGAGGACAAAATCCTCGTCATCAAGCAAAAGCTTGTAAGTTGATTTAATAGTGAACTGCCCATTTTTCGTAGGAGCCCAGGTCACTTGATCTTCCTTGTGTCTCATGGGGATAAAATGTTGCCCGAGAATGTTACAAAGATAATTTGATTCTGCTTGAAGTCCCTGAATCCTTATTTTTTTCCACTTCATTCTGCCTCTGTCCTCAACAATATAATTGGAGACTTTTCTGCTAATGATTTCTTTCATGATATATTTGATTCAAGCTAAGTTATGATATTGCGTCAGTGGTTTGTCCTTAGCCCACTTGTCATTCCAGCAATTTATCCTCTCACCATTGCCTAAAACCCATCTTAAACCTTTTTTGATGATTTCCTTACAATTGAGAATTACTTTCCAAAAAGTAGAACCTCTGATTGGAATTGAGTCACTTAGAAATTCCATATTTTGAAGATAATTTCGTTTGATGATAGCTTTCCATTCATTTTCTTCACCAAAAATGAGGTGCCATGCCTGCTTAGCTAGTAAAGCTAAATTCATATGAGCAATTCTCCTTAGACCTAAGCCCCCATTTTCCCTAGGGGATTAATACGATGAACACAATGTCCATAGAGCCACTAAGGAGAGAGAAGTCTTAAGCTACCCGACGTACTGCATTACTAAGGTAATTTTGGTATTAAATTTACTTGCTTTAATTAAAGTAACATTGGAGTTATAAGGTGCTACATATATGGTCAAATTTACTACTGTGTTGGAATAACAAGCATCAACCAAGCATTAGTAAGTTATAAAGCAAGTCCATTTTGAGGTATTATAATTGAAGTACATTATATATTATAATATTTACAAATAACCAAGTAGGAGATATAAGGCTATCAACATTGGTAATATCAAATATCAATTTGCAAATACTATTATCATTATTTTCTAACATTCCAAAATTAGGGAGTTATAAGGCATACTACACCAAATTATAGATACTTGGAATTTAGAAAATTAAATTATTAAATAGAGAAGCAAATCCATTGCTTACATATAGATTTGGAACTAATTGGTAACACTTGTCTCATACTCATACTAAGGAGATAAAAATAAATAAACTATAAGAAATCCATTGGAGCATACTTCATTAGAAGAGATAAGATAAAATTGAAGGTTGATTATTATTCTCAAAACATTACAAAATCAACTCAAAAGGAGAATTGATCATCATCTACAAATTATTGATGGGTAATGTTGTCTATGTTATTACTAACCTTAATTTTGGTTATTATCCATCTACCTACCACCAAAATCCACCAATTTTGCCACCACACATCATGTTCAAACTCTTTCCCCTCTTTCCACCATGAAATCTACATCTATGATTGATATACAATAATATTTTCAAGCTAAGCACTTTATCAATCATATTCTAATTCTACTAGGGAGACATAATGAATTCTATAAAACTTGATAGTAATAGGATTTATCAAGTTTGATCATATATCCAATTATTTTAGTAGAGATAAAGGTTTCTACAAAACCTAAGCTTGAAAGGATTTATCAAATTCATCATACTCAAACTAGGGAGACATAAGGTAGACTACTATCAAGTATCTATCAAAGTATCCTTGAAATATATAATGGCTAAGGAATTCCACTATTTTATCATATAAGAAATATGTCAACCTCAAAGGATACAATGAAAAATAATATGAACAACACCATTAGACAAGAAAGAGCAAGTGTCATAAAAATTAGAATCAAGAATTTACTTATAAAGTCTGAAGGAGACATAGACCTTACCTCAAAAAGGATTCATAGTGAAGCATTAAAATATAATTTTGAAACCATGGAATATTATATGCATACTCGACTTACTAAAGCAATTGATAATGGAAAGAGTGACATTCAAATTCCTTTAGAATTTGGTAGCATATTATACATGGCACTACTTACATTCAAATGTTACAAGGATGAGAATGTAGAAAAAAAAATATTGATAGAATTACTTAAACTAAAAATAAAAATGGATGAATCATACCTAGAGAAGATATTTCAATCCTCATGCAGTATTGGTACTTCAAGTTCTACTAACACAAAATCTTATCATGATGCCTTTAAGTTTTTATTCAGAAGTTTCTATACAAACCTAGAAAATAATGAAAAGTACAAAGGCAAAGAGAAGATACTCTTGCCAGAGTTAGGTGATAGTACGACCACTTATGAAAGTACTAACTTCAAATATGAGAATAAAAAGAAGAAGAGGAACTAGATCGAGGAGGCATTCAATGAAATGTGAATTAAAGATAATACAAAGGACCAGATCAAGCTGAATAACATTGAAGATCCATATTGAATACTAAAAGTCTTCAATACCCAAATAATGTAATACAGTGGGTGTTAGAGTATATTACATTATTTAGGTACATGTCAATCTACCACCTTGGGAATAGAAGAAAATATGTGTGTGAAGTAGAAGTGTGATCACTATAAAGTAGTGAGTAGGTACAAAAGTTGAGACATTGGAAAATAAAAAATCTCATCTCCCTAACATCATCACTAGGAGCCAGGTGAATCCTATTGAGGGGTCATCCCACAGACCATGGGAATACAGGAAAAAAGGAGAAGATTTGGATGTAGGGATAGAGATATGTGAAACTCTACAAACTGAGGAATATGACAGTCCAGTTCTGCAACAAATTGCCTCCCCCTAGTTTAGTCCTAAACAACCCAGGAGCACTGTTAAGTCTCCTATATATTTTGGCAGTGAAAAATAAGAGGGAGAATATCAAATGTTGAGCATCAAAAAATTAAAACTGATAATGACATTGCCAATGGAAAATAGAGAACCTTGTTTCAATAGGTTATTCTAGGTTTTGAAGACAACAAATTAGGAAAACCCCCTCAAGGGAGGGGGAGAGGAAGAAATCCCAAACAATCTAAATGAAGTTCCTCTCATGGAACGTGAGAGGCCTCAATGGCCTGCCCAAACACAAGGAAGTCAGTGCAATAATAAATCAAGTGAATCCAACTATTATCATGTTGCAAGAAACAAAAACTAATGAGATTCAGTCAAAAAAAGTAGCAAAAAAAATCTGGAATCAAGGGGAGATGGTTTGCAAATCAGCCAAAGGAGAGTCTGGACCCATAACCCCCCCGCCCCCCCCCCCCCCCCGCCCCCTTCGCCCACACCCCGCCGCCCCCCCCCCCGCCCCCCCCCCCCCCCCCCCACCCCCCCCCCCCCCCTTAAAACAGGCACGCGCCCCCCGCCCGCCGCCCCCCGCGCCCCCCGCGCCCCCCCCCCCCCCCCCCCCCCCGCCCCCCCGCCCCCCCCCGCCCCCCCCCCCCGCCCCCCCCCCGCGCCGCCCCCCCCCCCCCCCCCGCCCCGCCGCCCCCCCCCCCACGCCCCCCGCCCCCCCCCCCCCCCCCCCCCCCCCCCCCCCCGCCCCCCCCCCAGCCGCGCCCCCCCGCGCGCCCGCCCCGCCGCCGCCGCCCCCCCCCGCCCCCCGCGCCCCCGCCCCGCCGCCCCCCGCCCCCCGCCCCCCCCCCCCCGCCCCCGCCCCCCCCCCCCGCCGCGCCCCCCCCCCCCGCCGCCCCCCCCCGGCCCGCCCCCAGCCGGCCCCCCCGCCCCCCGCCCGCCCCGCGCCCCCCGCCGCCCCCGCCCGCCGCCGCCGCGCCCCCCCGCGCCCGCCCCCCCCCCCCCCCCCCGCCGCCGCCCCCCCCCCCCCGCCCCCCCCCCCCCCCCCCCCCCCCCCCCCCCCCCCCGCCGCCGCCCCCCCCCCCCCCCCCCCCCCCCCCCCGCCCCCCGCCCCCCCCCCGCCCCCCCCCCCCCCCCCCCCCCCCCCCCCCCCGCCCCCCCCGCCCCCCCCCCCCCCCCCCCCCCCCCCCCGCCCCGCCCCGCCCCGCCCCCCCCCCGCCCCGCCCCCCCCCCCCCCCCCGCCCCGCCCCGCCCCGCCCCCCCCCCCCCCCGCCGCCGCCGCCGCCCCCCCGCCCCCCCCCCCCCCCCCCCCCCCCCCGCCCCCCCCGCCCCCCCCCGCCGCGCCCCCGCGCCCCCCCCCCCGCCCCCCGCCCCGCCCCCCCCCCCCCCGCGCCGCCCCCCCCCGCCCCCCCCCCCCCCCCCCCGCCGCCGCCCCGCCGCCCCGCCCGCCCCGCCGCCCCCCCCCCCCCCCCCGCCGCCCCCCCGCCGCCCCGCCCGCCGCCCCCCCCCCCCCCCCCCCCCCGCGCGCCCCCCCCCCCCCCCCCCCCGCGCGCGCGCGCCGCCCCCCGCGCCGCGCCGCGCGCCCGCCCCCGCGCCCCGCCCCGCCCCCGCGCCCCCCGCCCCCCCCCCCCCCGCCCCCCGCCGCCCCCCGCCCCCCCCCCCCCCCGCCCCCCCCCCGCCCCCCCCCGCCCCCCCCCGGCCCGCGCGCCCCCCCCGGCGCCGCCCCCGCCCCGCCGCCGCCGCCCGCCGCCCCCCGGGCCCGCGCGCCCCCGCCGGCGCCCCCCCCCCCCCCCCCCCCCCCGCCCGCCGCGCCCCCCCGCCCCCGCCCGCCGCCCCCCCGCCGCCCCGCCCCCCCCCCCCGCCGCCCGCGCCCCCCCCCCCCCCCCCCCCCCCCCCCCCCCGCCCCCGCCCGCCGGCCCGCCCCGCGCCCCCCCCCGGCGGGCGCGCCGGCGCCGCGCCCCCGCGCCCCGGCCCGCGCCCCCCCCCCGCCGCGCCCCCGGGCCCCGCCGCCCGCCGCCGCCCGCGCGCCCGCCCCGCGGCGGCGGCGGCCGCCCCGGCGGGGGGGCGGGGGGGGGCGGGGGGGGGCGGGGGGGGGGCGGGCGCCCCCCCCCGCCCCCCCCGCCCCGCGCCCCCGCGCCCCGCCCCGCCCCCCCCCCCCGCCCCGCCGCCGCCCCCCCCGCCCCCCCGCCCCCCCCCCCCCGCCCCCCCGCGCCCCCCCCCCCCCGCCCCCGCCCCCCCGCCCGCCCCCGCGCCCCCCGCCCCCCCGCCCCCGCCGCCCCCCCCGCCGCGCCCCCCCCGGCCCCCGGGCGCCCGCCCCCGCCCCCGCCCCCCCCCCCCCCCGCCCGCCCCCCCCCCCGCCCCCCCCCGCGCCCCCCGCGCCGCCGCCCCCCGCCCCCCCCCCCCCCGCCCCCCCCCCCCCCCCCCCGCCGCGCCCCGCGCGCCCCGCCCCCCCCCCCGCCGCCCCCCCGCCGCCCCCGCGGCCCCCCCCCCCCCCCCCCGCGCGCCCCCCCCCCCCCCCGCCCCCCCGCCCCCGCGCCCCCCCCCCCCCCCCCCGCCCGCGCGCCCCCCGCCGGCCCCCCGGCGCCGCCCCCCGCCCCGCCCCCCCCCCCCGCCCCGCCGCGCGCCCCCGCGCGCCCCCCGCCGCGGCGCCCGCCGCGCGCGGGGGCCCCGCCCGCCGCGCGGGGGGCGCCCCCCGCGGCGCCCCGCGGCGCCGCCCCGGCCCCCCCCGCCCCCCCGCGCCCCCCCGCCCCCGCCCCCCCCGCCCGCCGCCCCCCGCGCCCCGCCGCGCCGGCCGGCCCGCGGCGCCCCGGCCCCCGCGGCGCGCGGGCCCCCGCCCGCGCCCCCCCCCCCCCCCCCGCCCCCGCCCGCGCCCCGCGCCGCCCCGCCCCCCCCGCCGCCCCGCGCGCCCCCCCCCCCCCGGCCCCCCGGGCGCCCGCCCCCGCCCCGCCCCCCCCCGCCGCGCCCCCCGCCCCCCCCCCCCCCCCCCGCCCCCCCCCCCCCCCCCCCCCCCCCCCCCCCCCCCCCCCGCCCCCGCCCCGCCGCCGCCCCCGCCCCCCGCCCCGCGCCCCGCGCCCCGCGCCGCCCCGCGCCCCCCCCGCGCCCCGCGCCCGCCCCCCCCGCCCCCCGCCCCCCCCCCCCCGGCGCCCCCCCCCCGCCCGCGCCCCCCCCCCCCCCCCCCCGCGCCCCCCCCGCGCCCGCCCCCCGCCCGCGCCCGCCGCCCGCCCCCGCCCCGGCCCCCCCCCCCCCCCCCCCCCGCCCCCCCCCCCCCCCCCCCCCCCCCCCGCCCCGCCCCCCCCCCCCCCCCCGGCCCCCCCCCCCCCCGCGCCCCGCCCCCCGGCGCCCGGCGGGCGCCCCCCCGCCCCCCCCCCCCCCCGCCCCCCCCCCCCCCGGCGCCCCCGCCCGGCGGCCGGGCCCCCCCCCGCCCGCGCCCCCCCCCCGCCCCCCCCCCCCCCCCCCCCCCCCCCCCCCCCCCCGCCCCCCCCCCCCGCCGCCGCCCCCCCGCCCCCCCCCCGCCCGCCCGCCCCGCGCCGCCCCCCCGCCGCCCCCCCGCCCGCCGCCCCCCCCCCCCCCCCCCCCCCCCCCCCCCCCCCCCCCCCCCCCGCCCCCCGCCCCCCCCCCCCCCCCCCCCCCCCCCGCCCCCCCCCCCCCCCCCCCCCCCCCCCCCCCCCCCCCCCCCCCCCCCCCCCCCCCCCCCCCCCCCCCAGGCCTTATGACTTTGTGGGATCCTCGAATAGTCGAAGGCACCATTATTAATAAATATGATAGGTTTCTTAGTGTTTTATTTAAGGAAATAGATAGCAATAGGTCGTGGATCCTTTCAAATATTTATGCCCCAACTTCAATTCAAGGGAGAGCTCTACTATAGGAGTACTTAGACAATCTGAGTGAAATCTTCCATAATGTCCCCTGGACTCTGGCTGTGGATTTTAACACTCCTCTTTACCATTTAGACAAAATGGGTGGAAATGGACCACCTATCAGGAGCATGGATGAGTTCAATGACTTTTTGAACTCCAACATGTTGATGTATGTAAAACTTAGAGGAGCGAATTATACCTGGAGCAATCGATGGATAGGGTGTCATCTCATTCAAGAAATGCTTGACAGGTTTTTCTATCAAAGGAGGCTACAACTCTATTCGATGATTCTACCCTGTAAGCCCTTCCTAAAATTACCTCTGATCATAATCCTATTTTTTTGGAGATCCCTAACTCTCTATCCTTCAAGAAACCTTTCATATTTCAATCTATGTGGATCAAACATTCCAGTTTCAGAGATAACTTAATTCAGTGGTGGCGGCAGCCTGTCAGGGGTAGTGCATCTTTTAAACTTGCTGGAAAATTAAAGTTTGTTAAGGAAAAGCTTCAAACTTGGAACAAAGATGTCTTTGGGAACCTCTTTGAAAATAAAAAATAGGTTGTTGAAAGTTTGAAGATAATTTATCAGAGGATTCAACATGGTGATGCTGATGAAACTACTAGGCAGGAGGAATGGACAAAACCAACAGAGTTTCATAACATTTTTGCCTGTGAGGAAATCTATTGGAGGTAAAAATCAAGGGCTCTTTCATTGAAATATGGAGATTCAAATTATAAGTTTTGCACGTCACCACACTTAGAAACATAAGCAATAACAAGATAATTTTTTTATAAAAAGTAGATGGTTCTATTACTCAGGACTTAATAGAAATCAGAAAGGAGGTAGTAACTTATTTCAATTCTATCCTTGTTCAAGAATCGTAGTGCAATGATGAGGCCAAAGATATTCTCTTGCAATCCATTCCTAGCATAATAAATGAGGATCTAAATATTAAGCTTCTAGATCCCTTTTCTGATGAGGAAATTAAGGAAGCCTTATTTAGCATGGAGCCAGACAAAGCCTCAAGACTCGATGGCTTTCCCCCTCGTTTCTATCAAGATTTTTGGGACATCATAAGTGAGGATGTAATTTTTGTTGTTAGATAATTACAAGAAAACAATAATATCCCAAAAGGTCTCAACTCTACTTTTATTTCTCTAACTCCTAAGAAGCAAACCCCTAAATCTATGGCTGACTTAGGCCAATCAGTTTGTGCAATATTTTTTACAAGATCCTAACTAAAGCCATTGCAAATAGAATGAGAGATGTTTTTCCCCGCATCATAGATCCATGTTAGGGAAGCTCTGTCCAAGGCAGGTCAATCTTGGATGGAGTTATCATAGTTCATGAATCTCTGCACTCTGCTCATAAGACTAACAGGTATGTTTTTGCCCTTAATCTTGATATGAACAAAGCATTTGATAGGCTAAATTGGGACTTTCTGATTGCTATCCTTCTTAAGTTTGGTTTTCACCACCAATGGGTTAATTTGATCAAAGAATGCATTTCTAAAGCATGGTTCTTGATTTTGGTTAATGTAACAACTGTTGGTTACTTTCAAAGTCATAAAGGAATTTGATAGGGGAACCCTATCAGCCCCATGTTATTCATCACTATGGCAGAAGCTTTAGGAAAAACCATAAAAAATGCTTGCAATTCAAGGCTAATATCAGAAATCAAGGAAACATCTCTCACTAGGGATGTTTCTCACCAATAATTCATTGATGATACCCTTCTATTAACTAAAGCATCGATGGTTGAGACCAAAAGAATTAAATACATCCTATAACTCTATGAGGAGACTGCTGGTCAGAAAGTTAATTTTAGTAAAAGTAAGTTATATTTCTTGAACACCCACATTTAGAGGTAAGGAAGGATTGTAGAAATTTTAGGGTGTGATATAACAAACCTCCCCACTTCGTATCTTGGTATCCCTCTTTTCATTGGTTCTCCAAGAGAGTCAATGTGGGACAGGGTTATTGAAAGAATTAAAACTTGCTGGATGGAAAGGTCATCTTCTATCTCAAGTAGGAAAGCTGACCCTCACTAAGGCCTCTCTTCTAAACATTCCAGTCTATTTCCTCTCCATTTTCAAAGCCCCTGTGAAGGTTTTCAAGAAAATTGAAAAACTCCAAAAAAAAAAATTATGTACTGGATCAGAGGAGAAAAAAAGGATACACCTTGTAGGATGGACCAAAGTGTGTAGACCCAAGGAAAATGGGGGCTTAGGTCTGAGGAGAATTTCTCATATGAATTTAGCTTTACTAGCTAAGCAAGCATGGCACCTCATTTCTGGTGAAGAAAATGAATGGACAACTATCATCAAACGAAAGTATCTTCAAAATATGGAATTTCTAAGTGACTCAGTTCCATTCAGAGGTTCTTCTTTTTGGAAAGCAATTCTAAATTGTAAGGAAATAATAAAAAATGTTTAATATGGGTTTTAGGCAATGGTGAGAGGATAAATTACTAGAATGATAGGTGGGCTAAGGACAAACCATTGATGTAATATCCTAACTTAGCCCGAATCAGAGATATCATGGAAGAACTCATTGGTAGAAAAGTCTCTGATTATATGGTTGAGGATAGAGGTAAAATGAAGTGGAAACAAATAAGGATTCATGGATTTCAAGTGGAATAAAATAATCTTTGTAACATTCTTGGGAAACATTTTATCCCCATGAGACCCAAGGAAGATCAAGTGACCTGGGCTCCTATGAAAAATGGGCAGTTCACTATTAAATCAGCTTACAAGCTTCTACTTTATGATGAGTATTTTGTCCTCCAAAAGAACTTAGTTTGGATAAAAATTTTAATTCCAAAAATTATAGTCTTTTCATGGTTGGTTATCCAAGGAAGAATTCTAACAATTGATAATATGATGCATAAAGGTATTTGTATCACTAATCACTGTTATACGTGCAGGGCTAATTGGGAGAGCAATTATCACATTTTTCTTGAGTGCCATTTTTCCTTGACCGTCCTAAGTGGGGTTTTTCAGGCCTTCAATATTTCTTGGGTTAAACCAGCAACTGTACTTGATTTGTTAATCCAGTGGCCTTACCCCTTTTCAAGCCAAAGACTTAGATACATGTGGAAAATTTGTCTCAATCACTATATTTGGTATGTGTGGTTAGAAAGGAACCATAGAGTCTTTAATGAGTCTATCCATGATCATCAAAATATCATTTCTAGGATCCTATCCTTTGCCAATGAGAATGTGAATCTTATCCCTTTTGATAGTCATAAACCTCATTTGTAGGAGACCACGATTGCTTAATATTTAAGCTTAACCTTGTTAGATGAGTCTATGCCTAGGGTAGTCAACCCCAGATCCAATGTTAAGTGGTACCCACATCCTACGGGTTGGTTTAAGCTTAATTTTGATAGAGCGGCTAAGGAAAATCCTAGAAGAGTAGGCACTGGTGGCATTTTGTAAGATCATAATGGGAATATGATGCTTGAATTTTTTGAATATTTGGTAATAAGGACAAACAACGAAGCTAAAGCTAGAGCTATGTGGAGAGGCCTTCAAATGACTCAAGACTTAGAAGGTAATTTGATCGTAGAAGGAGACTCTATGCATGTTATAAATCTCCTCAATAATTGGAAAACACCTCCTTGGAGGATTAAAACAATTATTGAAGAGGCTAGGATCCTTTTCCAGGGAAGACAGGATAGAAAATCCCAACATTTCTTTTGGGAAGCTAACAAAGTTGCTGATAAGCTGGCCAATTGGGTGTCGATGATGACAGACTTTTCAAATTGGAACACGATGTCCCGAGTGAAGTAGAGGAGCTTATTAAACAAGAATGCCAAGAATGATAGTTGAGTTTACCAACAAGGAAGGCACTATAAGTTCGAAGGCTATGAGTATTCCCATCTCTTTTTTGAAATGGACTCACAATAAAAATTATCCGAGTTGTCAGTCTTGGTGGATGCTGCTTGGAAATACCACAAATACTAATGGGGACAGTCACATGTCAGATAACATGACTCCTAGTCATATTAGTAATTTGAGGTTGGTTGATAATCATAGGGCAGGAAAGAAACAACAATATAAGACTTTGAACCAAAGCCACGTGGACCACCAGACAACCACCGCCATAAATCTAGCCAACAAGTTCACTTCTCTAAGGCTGATTGGCCAAGATGGGATGTGGTCCCAAAGCATGTCATATATGAAAGAAAGAAATTACCAAAGAATTATTAAGAGTAACTATCAATACAGAGCTTGTGGGAGTTTTTTTTAGTACTCTGCTATGTGTGTCTACAACTTTTTGTTTCTCCACTATTTCAAGGAAGGGATCTGTGTTTGTTTCTTTTTTTGTAATTATGATGCAGGTGTGTTTTCTCGAGGTATACCCAAAATGTTGTATGGGAAGTTTCTTTTTGATAATAGGCTATGTGCCTTATCAAATGTAATGGCTTTGGCGGCATGTAGATTTTACATATATAGGATCCTTAGTAAGGACATGTTCATCAATAGCCTTAGGTTGATTTTTGTAAAAGGTTTTGGGTCAACCTGTAAAACCTAGTATTAATGCTATAGTATCTTATCTACCAAAAAACAAAAAGTAGGTACAATGTAGTTTCCATTAGAGTTATGGAGTGTTCATTTCCTCCATTACATTCTATTGTACTATTTTTGTAACTTTCTATTAATAACATATTTTAGTCTTATTACAAAATTCCATTATCTTACTTTTTTGCATATTTTACATCTTGTGATTGCTTTTCTCCATAGCATACATTATCAAAATCTAACAATTTGGAAGCCTCTGATGATATTGAAGACCTGTAACATAGACATAAAAATTTAGGAAAATAAGCAAATCAAGCAAAGATAAATAGAAAACCCTAAGAAAAACACACCAAACATACTATGCTAAGAACAAGAGTTAACTATCTTCATTGCTTATGAAACAACATAGAATGTCAAGTGTGTTAAGAGTAAGCATGTCCCACCACCATTTTATAGTAAGAGGAATGCACCATACATTTAAATAAATAAAAACAATTCTTTTATTAAGCACTTTGCCTTTATCTTTTACAAATTTTCCCTCCAAGGGCTTAAAAATGAAGCTTTTGAGATTTGGAGAAAGATATCTTATACAACAAAAAATGACACCTAAACTAATTTCTTGTTGCTACAATCAAGTGTGAGATGGATTTTGGGCGACCATCCTAAGCTTTAGACCACTTCAAATATTTGCACACAAGCCCACAAAAGTTGTTAGTAGCATCTATTTTGGCCTTTCTAGATAATACCCAAATCCAAGGAAATTGCTTATACAAAATTTACAAAATAATGCTACACATATGTGTAGATGGTGTGGTCCTGGAAACCACAAGGAAGTTAATTATCCTAAGAAAGCAAGTACAAGTGGCTCATATAATGTTGATTTCTTAGATATTTATGTACCTTAGTTTAGAAAGAAGTAAAGAAAAATGAAGTACTAGTCATGACACAAAATTAGGCTAAGAAATACAATTACCTAGTACCTGCTAAGGAGAAGGAGAGATGGTAGGATGTGAAAAATGTAATTATGAAAGAATTGTATAAGGCTAATAAAATAAGGTTGGCAAATTAGAAATAATTAAAGAAGCCAAATGGTCCAAAATATAAAGCATTAGTGAAGATTCTAGCAACACAAGTTCTAAATACAACAATAGAAATTGAAATGGCTAGTTTTTTAGAAGCCATACCATCCTTACATAAGGCAATAGGGGATGAGATGCAACCAAAAAAGGTGATGGAAGTCTAGAGTGAGCCAATGCATGAAGTAGAAAATAAGGATTACTTTATGGATCCAACCATATTGATGATTGGTATGGGAAAGAAACCAACATTGGTCCATACAGATATAATGGGGCATAAGTTAACACAAGTTATTATGGTGACCCGTATGACATTGAGCCTAAGGGGTTTTTGAAAGCATAGAAGGTAATAATAGCTAACCAAGAATTTATCTTGGATTTCATTATGATTACAATGTAGAAGCCTACATTTGATGCACTATTAGGGAGAGGTTGGTTGTGAGTGGTCAAAGTTAATCACAACTAGGGAAAATATTAGATCACATTCAAGAAAGGACAACAAAAGTATATGATCAACCTAAAAAATCAAAGGATTAGTGAGTATATCACTACAATATATGAATCAAGAAGCTTTTCAGGTAAAATTCATAGAGAAGTTACCCCAAAATATTACATAGAACTGAAGAACACCAGCTTATACTAAGAGGGGGGTGAACATTATAAGATAAAACTTTTACTTTTCTTTCCAAAGCAGTAACTTCAATTATTATCAATTGCAATAATGAAACAATGCACAAATCACCACATACATAAGAGACACAAATTTAACATGGTTCATCCAATGTGGGCTACATCCATGGAGAAATATTGCTTATAATTTTTCTCAACAAAATTTATGAGAACCAATTCCCTATTACAATGTTTGTGGAACTATATCCACAGGAGACACTTGTCCCCTCTCACAAGTTTATGGACCCCAATCCATAGGAGACACCAATCCCCTATACTCTATTTTATGGACCTCAATCCACTCTGTCCTAGTTCATGGATCCTAATCCATAGGAGACACCAACCCCTCTTCTCTGGTCTACTCCAAATATGAAGAACACAAGCTTATATTGAGAGGGGGATGAACAGTATAAGATCACTTTTTACTTTTTTTTTCCCAATAAATATTATGCAATGTAAATATAGCAATATTAATAGTAGTAACCAAAGCAATACATAAATCACCACACACAATAGAGACACTACAATTTACGTGGTTCACCCAATGTGGGCTACTCCATAGAGAAAATATTTCACTTAAATTTTCTCAATCAATCTCTTGGGAATCCTTTCCCTATTACAATGTTTATGGACCTCTATCCAATGGATATACCAATATCGTAAATCAAGTTCATGGATCTCTATCCATAGGAGAACTCCTTCCCCTCTACTCTGGTTGGTGATCCTCTAGAGGACTACTGCCTCCACTACATTGGCTTGTGGATATCTCTCCATTGAATACTCTTATTTCCACTTAGAAGACCTATCCTCACTACCCTGGCTAATGGATATCTATCCACTGGAGACTACTATACTCTCTGCTCTATCACCTTCAAAGCTCTATCTCAAATATGCACTAAACATAGTCCTTTAGTATAGCACAAATATGCTCAATCTCTATCTTTGGTCTATCACAAACTTATCCTCAAATCCGCATCAAACTCTGCACTAAACACAGTCCTTCGATCTAGCATAAATCTATCCTTGATATCTATCCTCAAGCCTTAACTCAAATTTTGACTCAACTCTATTGGATTTGCCCTAAACCTTATCTCAAGGTTTGAAAAAATCAATCAACTCTACTCTCAAGTCTTCTCAAAGACTTATCTCAAATATGCCTTGTAAGCTTCTACAAAAGCTCACATTCATCTGTCCATAATTCCTCTCTAGAACTTGCTCAAATATGCTCTACAAGTTCTCTCTAGAACTTGCTCAATCTACTCCACAAGTCCTCTCTAGAACTTGCTCAAATCTTCTCTACAAGCCCTCTCTAGAACTTTTCCAAATCTGCTCAATAAGTTGATGCAGGAGCATCCAACGAAATTTGGGAAATTTTATTTTTTTTCCTAAATTTTAGTGCATTTTGTTGGGGCCATAACTTCTCAACCATAGCTCTGATTGACGTGAAATTTGACATGGAGCTATTTGGGAGAGTTCTAAACAAATATGACTCCATGGAGTTCTATTTGCCCAAAAAATCTAGTTTTTAGGGCCAAATTCCATCATCTAGTGCCTCAAAATTAGGTTTTAAAATTACTTACCTAGTTTTTTATGCTTTTTGAGTTGTTCGAAGCTTAATATATCCTAATGTATTTATATTTCAAAATTGAAACTTTATTTTTGGCTTGTCTATTGTAAGAGGGATGTGCACCCCAATTTTGGGCCCCATCCGACTCATTTTCAGTTTTTAGGGTTTTTTTTGGCTATATAGCCACAAAATGAGGGTTTGTGAGGTAATATTTCCAATTTTTTGAATGAGAATTGGTTTGAGAAAGCTTGGATCTCCATCATAAGTCCTCTCAAGAACTTATCCAAATTTATATTGTAAGCTTTCACAAAATCTCACACAAAATCAGTCCACAAGTCTCCTCAAAGACTTACCTCAAATCTGCTCAACAAGTCCACACAGAACTTGTCCAATATCATAGAAACATAAAGAGAATTTTTAGAGACTCAATATGTTCTATACTAATCACAATTCTCAATTACTTTCAATCACTCTCTTAGAAACATAAGGAGAATTGTTAGAGACTCAATATGCTTCAAATTCAACTCAATGCTCAATCACTTTCTCAACTCAGTTCAGAATATAGAATTGTTTATTTTATGGAACTTGAACAATCACTTCACACATCCACTTGAATAGGCTCAACCAATCACTCAATGAACTAATCTTTGATTACAAATCCTAGTCCAAGTATATCAACTCAAAATGTTTCCAATAATGCTCAACAACAAATCTCACATAACAATGATACTCATGTTCTTTTCAAACCCTAGTTCAATTTCTTCACTCAATAACTCACTTCAACAACAATGCTTATAAAACAACTCTCACATAACAATGATACTCAAACCCTAGTTCAAGTTTTTCACACAACCAATGGCTTCAACAACAATGCTTATCAAACAAGGTTTTAACAACAATTATTTATTCTAGAAAACCTTGAAGCATTCACTCAACACACTTAATAGGAAACCCTAATCAAGTCATTTTCACTCCAAACTTATTTTCCAAAAAACCAATCAATCAACTCAACTCAACTATGGAAGAATGTGCTCATACCTTTTTCTTGATGATGAAGTGCTCTCATAAATCTGTCACAACCACAAACACTTCTATGCCAAGCTCAAAGAGGTTAGAAGATAAATATTTCTCACAATGTAATATAAAAACTCAATTACACCTTATCACTCCTCCTTTCAAAACAAAAATTAATATACGTAAAATATTTTCCAAATAACACTTTATAATCTCCCAATTTGAAGAACACAAGCTTATACTGAGAGGGGGGTGAACAATATAAGACCACTTTTTACTTTTCTTTCCCAAATAGTATTAATCAATATAATCAATGGCAATATCAATAGCAATAACCAAAGCAATGCACAAATCATCACACACAATAGAGACACCAATTTTAACGTGGTTCACCCAATGTGGGCTACCTCCATAGAGAAAATATTTCTTCTAAATATTTCTCAAATAATCTCATGGGAATCCTTCCCAATTACAATGTTTATGGACCTCTGTCCAAAGGAGATGTTGATCCCCTAATCTCAAGTTCATGGATCTCTTCCACAGGAGAACTCTTTCCCCTTCTGCTCTGGCTAGTGATCTTCTAGAAGACTCTGTCTCTCTATTGCACTGATTGGTGGATCTCTCTCCACTTGAAGACTCCTCACTCAGATCTGTCTTCAATTGTCCTGGCTATTGGATCTCTATCCACTGAGACTCTATCCTCTATACTCTATCACCTCCAAAGCTCTGTCAATAGGTTCACTCAGAACCTTCTCAAATATTCTCAATAGGCTCACTCAAAACCTGCTCAAATATGCTCAATAGGCTCACTCAGAACCTACTCAAATCTTCTCAATAGGCTCACTCAAACCTACTCAAATCTACTCAATAGGTCTCACTCAGAACTTGCTCAAATTCTGCTCAATAGGCTCACTCAGAACCTACTCAAATATGCTCAATAGGCTCACTCAGAACCTACTCAAATCTACTCAATAAGTCCTCTCTAGGACTTACTCAAATCTGCATAGCAAGCTTTCACAAAAGCTTACACAAAATTAGTCCACAAGCCTTCTCAAAGACTTGCCTCAAATAAGCTCAACAAAATCTCAACTCAATCTCATAGAAGCATAAAGAGAATTGTTAGAGACTCAATATGTTCTATACTCAAATCCCAATCTCAACTCAAAGCAATCTCAACTCAATCTCATAGAAGCATAAAGAGAATTGTTAGAGACTCAATATGTTCTATACTCAAATCCCAATCTCAACTCAAAGTAATCTCAACTCAATCTCATAGAAGCATAAAGAGAATTGTTAGAGACTCAATATGTTCTATACTCAAATCCCAATCTCAAATCAAATCAATCTCAACTCAATATTATAGAAGCATAAAGAGAATTGTTAGAGACTCAATATGTTCTATTCTCAAACTCAATTCTCAACTCAATCTAATAAGTAAAATATAGAATAGTTTGTTTTATGGAACTTGAACAACCACTTCATACAACCACTTGACTAGGCTCAATCAACTCTACTCAACCAATCACTTCAAGAAACAACTCTTTCTCACAAACCCTAGTCCAAGCATGAATCAACTAACTCAAAATGTTTCCAACAATGCTCAACAACAAATCTTACATAACAATGATACTCATGTTCTTTTCTAACTCAAGTTCAAGTTCTTTGCATCACCCATTGGCTTCAACAACAATGCTAATAAGACAAGGTTTTAATCACAACTCTCAATTCAGAAAACCTTGAAGCATAAACTCAAAGTACTTCACTCAACCAATGGTCTAAACAACAATGCTTATCAAACAAGGTTTAATCACAACTCACAATCCAGAAAACCTTGAAGCATTAACTCAACCACTTTCGAAAAGGAAACCACAATCAATCCTTTTCACTCCAATGATATTTCAAAAATCAACCACCCAAATAAAATCAATGGAGAGTATTACTCATACCTTTTTGATGCCTTATGAGTTGTCCACTAAATCTGTCACACTCAACACACTTTCTTTTTCAACTCTTAACAAGGGTTAGAGATCTTGAGTAATAACACAACAATAATATCCAAATAACACCTTATTACTCCTACTTTATTTTAACATCCACCAAAGTTCTTTTTAAAAGAAAACCCTTACTCAAAATAACTTTCACTAAAAAGAACTTTATCAAAAACCCTTATTACTCCTAACAATTTCAAAAATCACAATTAAAAATAATTCACAACTCAAACAGCCACCATGACCTTATTCCCTAAGGTTACTCAACAAATCAACTAACGAAGCACCTTTACCCCTTATCACTCCACCTTAGGCAATCCAAACAAAATATTAATAAAAACCTTAATACCTGCCTCGAGGGGAATCGAACCCTCGTCTTTCCCCAACGCGAATGCCCTAGCCATGGCCAAGCTACCGTACGAGCTACGGGCTCATTGGTGAAAAAGAAGCGCCACCCGCTTCTTATCCTTCACCCTCTTTCGCCAAGCAAAAAGTATGCGCCTTGGGTGCCTCAACAGAACAAAGCCAAAAATGATGCTTGCGGGAATCGAACGCACAACCTCCTTGTCACCAACACCTTTGCACAATCCAAGCTGCCACTAGGCCACACTGCCCAATGCATTTTGGGAAGTGGTCGTTGTCTCCCTTTAATGTTCGCTGCGTCACTTAAACGAAAAACACGAGCTCTTTTTCTTTGCAAATACCAAGCGCAAATATCAACGAGCAAGGATGAATGAATTAAAAAATTCAATGGCATATTTATATGCCTTCCCTTTTCTTTGGAAACGTCGGCCTTTTTGAAACTTCCTTCATGACGTCGACGGATAAACTTTTAATTTTAATTTTAAAATTTAAATTTTAAATAAATTAAAATTTAAACTAAATATTTAAAATTAAATATCTCCATCACCAGGGCACCTTTTTCGATGAAACGAAAAGCCAACTTGGGTTTTAAGAAAAACCCATTTCAAATCTGCCATCCATGGTTTTAAATAAAACCTTTAAAATTAAATTTCTCCATCACCGGGCACCTTTTTCGATGAAACGAAAAGCCAACTTGGGTTTTAAGAAAAACCCATTTCAAATCTGCCATCCATGGTTTTAAATAAAAACCTTTTGCAAAGCTTCCCTTGAAGCTCCTTTTGGAACCAAATGCCATGCATCCCTTCTTGAACCTTTGATCAAAAACCTTTGCTTCTCATGAAGCTCTTTGTGAAACACAAACATAGTGCTTACTTACATAGATCCTTTTGACATCAATGACAACTCTTAGCTTAGGGACTCAAAATGTCCAACAATCTCCCCCTTTGTCATTGATGGCAACCCATATCCTTTTACTGAAATCTGACCTTCTTTTTGCTCCCCTAGGACTTTGCTCCCCTGGCTCAAAGCTTTCTCAAATATCAAATCTCTCCCCATATCAAAAACTCTCCTCAATATACACAAATCTCTCCCCCTTTGTCATCAATGGCAAAGGGTCACCTTTGGGGCTCGGGGCTAAGAATGAGCCTCTTAGCTTAGCCCCTCCCCCACCTCCACATGAGGTGGTTAATTCTAGGGTGGGAGTATTTCTACTCCCCGAAAGCACTGCTCTTTACCTTTACCTTTCTCTCTTCCTTTCTGAGTTTTCTGAATCCTCTCACTATTTCTTACCAAGTCATCATCACTTTTGTTCCTATTCTTGTTCTTGTTCTCATCCATGTTCCTATTTTTATTCATGTTCCTGTTCTTGTTCTCATCCATGTTCCTGTTCCTATTCATGCCTGCTTCTAGAATATTTGCTCTACACCATCTTGCTATGTGACCATCATTATTGCACTTATAACACTTAATGTTATTATTCCTTGGAGGTGCAACTATCTTAGGATTTCTCCTAGTGAAGCCATATCCTCTTCTGTCATGAACCCTGCAATTCATTGCCTTGTGACCAAACTCATTGCATGAGTAGCAATACCCATGGAAAAGCTGTCCTTTCCCATATTCATGTCTTTCATGTGTCCTGCACTGTGAAGCCATGTGCCCAAACCTGTGACATGAAAAACATCTTCCATTGAAGAAACCTTGCCTAGACCCCATTGGTCTCTTAGTCTCTTCTACCTGTTTCCTGTTCCATCTGTTCCTAACTTGTGCATTGTTCCTTTCCTTGTTGAACTTTCTATTGTCCAACTTATCCTTAGAGGTCTCACTCTCTCTTTTACTTACTTCTTTTGACTCTTCTTCTTTTCTGGTGTTTGAGCTTGACTCTCCTTTTTTTGCTTCCTGTTTCCCTTGTTCTTCTTTAGAACTAAGTCCTGTTATGGTGACTGATGACTTTTGTGCATTGATAGTCCTTTCCAAGGTCTTTGAATTTTCCTCAAACTTGTGTAGCTTTTCCTTAGAACCTTTTACTTCCAACCTTAGTGAAACTATCTCATGCTCTAATATTTCACACTCTAGATCTTTTGTTTTTAATTTTTTGGCCATACCTTCTTCAATTTTTCTTGTCTCTTCAACTTTGATTTTGAAGTTAGTGAGTTCCTGTAGAAACCTTGCTTTTTCTTTCTCATCTTCTTGAGCTTGAACCCTTAATCCCGAGTTCTCCATTTTTAGTTCTTCAAGAGTAATCATAAGCCTTTCACATTCTATCTCTTTTGCCTTTGATTGTTTAATCATACCTTCTTCAACTCTTCTTGCTTTTTCAACCTTATCTCTCAAGTCAGAGATATCCTGTAGAAGCTTTGTCTTACATTTCTCATCTTCTTGTATTTGAGCCTTCAATTCTAAATTCTCTCTTTTCAATTCAATAAGCTCCTTAAGAGTGGCTTCCCATTTTCTTTTTCTGAAGCATCTTCTTTTTCTTCTATTACTGAAAGTAGAGTTTCTTCTTCATACATGTTTTGATTGTCCCTGTTATCCTTTCTTGAACCAATCTCTAGGATTTCATTTTTGAGAATATCATCTTCATCTTCACTGCTACTAAACCCATTACAATATCTTGCATCATGGCCAAGTTGACCACAAACAAAACATTCTTGTGGACAATAAGCTGCATGGTGACCTGTGTTCCCACATCTGGTACAAAACTTTATCAGTCTGGATATTTCTCCATTACTTGATTCATATATTGAATCTATTTCCATGTGTCCTCCCAACACAACAATATTAAACTCATCTTCCTTTTCTTTCATGACCATAGGTGTTCTTTTCTTCTTGTGTCTCATGCTTCTACTCTTGCCTTTCTTTGCCATTTGTGTTCTTGTAGGATCTTCCTTCAAGCTGTTAAACTTCTTTCGAAGGAACCGGATCTGATACCAATTGAAGAACACAAGCTTATACTGAGAGGGGGGTGAACAGTATAAGACCACTTTTTACTTTTCTTTCCCAAATAGTATTAATCAATATAATCAATGGCAATATCAATAGCAATAACCAAAGCAATGCATAAATCATCACACATAATAGAGACACCAATTTTAACGTGGTTCACCCAATGTGGGCTACCTCCACAGAGAAAATATTTCTTCTAAATATTTCTCAAATAATCTCATGGGAATCCTTCCCAATTACAATGTTTATGGACCTCTATCCAAAGGAGATGTTGATCCCCTAATCTCAAGTTCATGGATCTCTTCCACAGGAGAACTCTTTCCCCTTCTGCTCTGGCTAGTGATCTTCTAGAAGACTCTGTCTCTCTACTGCACTGACTGGTGGATCTCTCTCCACTTGAAGACTCCTCACTCAGATCTATCTTCAATTGTCCTAGTTGTTGGATCTCTATCCACTGAGACTCTATCCTCTGTACTCTATCACCTCCAAATCTCTATCAATAGGTTCACTCAGAACCTCCTCAAATCTTCTCAATAGGCTCACTCAGAACCTGCTCAAATATTCTCAATAGGCTCACTTAGAACCTGCTCAAATATTCTCAATAGGCTCACTCAAAACCTGCTCAAATATGCTCAATAGGCTCACTCAGAACCTGCTCAAATCTGCTCAATAGGCTCACTCATAACCTACTCAAATATGCTCAATAGGCTCACTCAGAACCTACTCAAATCTGCTCAATAAGTCCTCTCTAGGACTTGCTCAAATCTGCATAGCAAGCTTTCACAAAATCTTACACAAAAATAGTCCACAAGCCTTCTCAAAGACTTACCTCAAATCAGCTCAACAAAATCTCAACTCAATCTCATAGAAGCATAAAGAGAATTGTTAGAGACTCAATATGTTCTATACTCAAATCCCAATCTCAACTCAAAGCAATCTTAACTCAGCAATCTCATAGAAGCATAAAGAGAATTGTTAGAGACTCAATATGTTCTATACTCAAATCCCAATCTCAACTCAAATTAATCTCAACTCAGCAATCTCATAGAAGCATAAAGAGAATTGTTAGAGACTCAATATGTTCTATACTCAAATCCCAATCTCAACTCAACATAATTAACTCAATCTCATAGAAGCATAAAGAGAATTGTTAGAGACTCAATATGTTCTATTCTCAAACGTCTCAACTCAATCTCAATTCAATCAGAATATAGAATAGTTTGTTTTATGGAACTTGAACAACCACTTCATACAACCACTTGACTAGGCTCAATCAACTCTACTCAACCAATCACTTCAAGGAACAACTCTTTCTCACAAACCCTAGTCCAAGCATGAATCAACTAACTCAAAATGTTTCCAACAATGCTCAACAACAAATCTTACATAACAATGATACTCATGTTCTTTTCTAACTCAAGTTCAAGTTCTTTGCATCACCCATTGGCTTCAACAACAATGCTAATAAGACAAGGTTTTAATCACAACTCTCAATTCAGAAAACCTTGAAGCATAAACTCAAAGTACTTCACTCAACCAATGGTCTAAACAACAATGCTTATCAAACAAGGTTTAATCACAACTCACAATCTAGAAAACCTTGAAGCATTAACTCAACCACTTTCGAAAAGGAAACCACAATCAATCCTTTTCACTCCAATGATATTTCAAAAATCAACCACCCAAATAAAATCAATGGAGAGTATTACTCATACCTTTTTGATGCCTTATGAGTTGTCCACTAAATCTGTCACACTCAACACACTTTCTTTTTCAACTCTTAACAAGGGTTAGAGATCTTGAGTAATAACACAACAATAATATCCAAATAACACCTTATTACTCCTACTTTATTTTAACATCCACCAAAGTTCTTTTTAAAATAAAACCCTTACTCAAAATAACTTTCACTAAAAATAACTTTATCAAAAACCCTTATTACTCCTAACAATTTCAAAAATCACAATTAAAAATAATTCACAACTCAAACAACCACCATGACCTTATTCCCTAAGGTTACTCAACAAATCAACTAACGAAGCACCTTTACCCCTTATCACTCCACCTTAGGCAATCCAAACAAAATATTAATAAAAACATTAATACCTGCCTCGAGGGGAATCGAACCCTCGTCTTGCCCCAACGTGAACGCCCTAGCCATGGCCAAGCTGCCGCATGAGCTATGGGCTCATTGGTGAAAAAGAAGCACCACCCGCTTCTTATCCTTCACCCTCTTTCGCCAAGCGAAAAGTATGCGCCTTGGGCGCCTCAACAGAACAAAGCCAAAAATGATGCTTGCGGGAATCGAACGCACAACCTCCTTGTCACCAACACCTTTGCACAATCCAAGCTGCCACTAGGCCACGCTGCCCAATGCATTTTGGGAAGTGGTCGTTGTCTCCCTTTAATGTTCGTTGCATCACTTAAACGAAAAACATGAGCTCTTTTTCTTCGCAAATACCAAGCGCAAATATCAATGAGCAAGGATGAATGAATTAAAAAATTCAATGGCATATTTATATGCCTTCCCTTTGCTTTGGAAACGTCGGCCTTTTTGAAACTTCCTTCATGACGTCGGTGGATAAACTTTTAATTTTAATTTTAAATAAATTAAAATTTAAACTAAATATTTAAAATTAAATATCTCCATCATCGGGGCACCTTTTTCGATGAAACAAAAAGCCAACTTGGGTTTTAAGAAAAACCCATTTCAAATCTGCCATCCATGGTTTTAAATAAAACCTTTAAAATTAAATTTCTCCATCACCGGGGCACCTTTTTTGATGAAACGAAAAGCCAACTTGGGTTTTAAGAAAAACCCATTTCAAATCTGCCATCCATGGTTTTAAATAAAAACCTTTTGCAAAGCTTCCCTTGAAGCTCCTTTTGGAACCAAATGCCATGCATCCCTTCTTGAACCTTTGATCAAAAACCTTTGCTTCTCATGAAGCTCTTTGTGAAACACAAACATAGTGCTTACTTACATAGATCCTTTTGACATCAATGACAACTCTTAGCTTAGGGACTCAAAAATAAATTCAACATCCACCAAAATTAACTCAAAACCTCTTTAAATAAAATTTTAATGGCAAGAAGAACTTTGGCAAAAATCAAATCCACTCCAATAACATAAATCAATTATCAATCAAACAATCTTCCATAAACCCTTATAACTCCAAATAACATAAATCAATTATCAATCAAACAATCTTCCATAAACCCTTATAACTCCAAATAACATAAATCAATTATCAATCAAACAATCTTCCATAAACCCTTATAACTCCAAATAGCACTTTATAGAAAACCTTAGGCAAATAAAATTTTAATTAAAAATACCTTTTCCATTAGTGGGATTTGAACCCACAATATCTACTTCTGTGAGCACTCTAGCCATGGTATTGACCACCGTGTGTGCTAGATGCATGTTTGAGAGCTTAGGAGCACTTCATGCTCTTTCTCACTAGTGGGATAGTATGAATTCTTTCATACTATCTTTGTATTTTTTGACACTTTGGTTTTCTTTACAACACTATTTCTATTTATGTGAGACTATTCTATTTTGCTTACTTCTACATTCTCTTGAAAAATAAACAAGGATGAATAAATTGCATGTGGACCCTTTCGAATTCTAGGGAAAAAAATAACTTATCCCTCCAAAAATGCTTTGAAAGGAAAAAATCGAAGTACGGAAAAATACCTTGAAATATTGTGCATCTCCTCTAGATGGTGGCAAAAAAAATGCTCTTGTGCCCTCCTGTGAAAAAAAATGCCCCTGGGTGCAAAAAACATGACCCTCCTTGGTCAAAAATAAGTGAGGTAAAAGTTGGCAAAAATTGCAAAAAAAATGACAACAAAAAAAAAATTGTCAAAACTTGCAAAAAAAAATGACAACAAAAAAAAATTGTCAAAAATTGCAAAATCTTGCTGGGCATGCTAGCCGTCAACTTTCTTGTTGGTGTCAAATTTGGATGGGTGTCATTTTTGCTATTTGGGAGTCAATTTTGCTGGGTCTCAAATATGCGGGACGTCAATTATACTATCTAGGACTCAATTTTTGATGCATGGTGGAGGGAAGCAAAAAATGTGCTTTGGAATCCTGTCGTAGGATTTGAACCATGGACCTCGTCTACAATAGCTTACGCACAGAACCAAATACAATACCAAGTGTGTTTGCAATGAAAGGCCAACAACTTGGTGTTAAAGAGGACAAGCCAAAGTTTTTTTTAAAACAAAGGGCTTTTAGTCCCACATGAAGGCTAAGGCGAGCATTTGTAGCCTTCATAACATGCAAGGTGTAGTAGCTTAATTAACTACCTATGAGCAGTCGACAATAGTTGACAAACCCTTTTATCAGTGCCAACCACTCAAAAACCACCACATCAATAGTCTTAAGGTCTTACCACATCACCTGCTCCTACCACACGACAACCAATATGATGTTGCCATGTCAGATTCCTATCCACACTGACTTCTTGGGGTTCATACCATATTGTCTTCTCAAGATTCATGCCCATTCACATCACACTACTGTAGTCTACCAGGTATCCATAGGGTCCATGTGTCTTCTTAGGATCAGTGCCCATCCATGTCAGATTCCTATCACATGCAAATAAAAGAAATTCCACCTCGAGAAACGTGTTGCCTGCACTTCAGGTTCAAATTGAAGCTACCATCGAGAAGTGTGCTACCTGCACTTTAGGTCTAGAAGGAAAAAATGTCATTCATCATGTCCTTATCCCATAAAATCTTTGATACCATGTGGAATTTAGGAAGCAAGATAAATATTCCAAGCAATGATCAAGCATTGAATTGATTTGGAATTAAATACATATGCCAAGTTTGGTTGGTTTGTTGAAGCAACCAAAAAACCAACCAAATGTTGGTGAACTACCCGCCCAAGTGCAATAAAATGAAATAATGTAATATGTGCTCTAGTATGTTATCATATGCTAACATATAGATGCTACAACAAAAGGACACACACTATTGTAGAAAGTATAAATATAACAATTGATGAGAAGATAGGATTAAGAGAACCAGTTCAAGAAATTGTGTATCAAGAAGATGGAAGGTGTCAAGAGGATTTTCATGAGGAATTAGAATGAGAAGAGGGAGAAACACAAAGAATTCTTCCTAAGACTCCATCCAAGTATGTACAAAAATACCATCCAAGAGAGCTAATCATTGGGAATCCAGATGAGAGATAGACAAGGAGAAGGGTAATAACATCAACTCAACAAGAACATTTTTCTTTATTATCTAAAATTGAGCCAAAAGACTTCAATGAGGCAAGTGAAGATAAGTTATGGATTAAGGAAACGGATGAGGAATTAGATCATATTGAGAAAAGTAAGACTTGGGAACTTGTTCCATGACCAAAATACAAAAATGTGATTGGCACTAAATGGGTATTCAAAAACAAGTTAAATGAAGATGGTCATGTAGTCAGAAATAAAGCTAATACAGAGAAAGGGGTGTTCCTTTCACAAACCAAGTATATAAAAGATATTCTAAAGAAATTCAAGTTAGAATATTGCAAACCAATAAGTACTCCCATGGTTACAGGATGTAAATTAAGTAAAGATGATGAATATCTAGAGGCAAATCAAAAATTATACAAATCTATGATTGGTAGCTTATTGTACGTCACAACTACTAGACCAGATATCATGCAGGAAGTGGGATTAATAACAAGATTTTAGGCAGCACCCAAGGAAACACATGTAGTAGCAGTAAAAAGGATTATTAGGTATCTAAAAGGGACTATGGAGTTTGGGCTCTGGTATCCCAAAAGTGACAGTTTCACTCTCACAACTTATGCAGATGCATATTGAGATGACAACATTGATGATAGAAAAAGCACAAGTGGAGGAGCATTATTTCCTAGAGGCTATTTAGTCTCTTGGCTAAGTAAGAAATAGGTATCAATATCCCTATCTATAGTAGAGGTAGAGTATATTGTAGCAGTTTCTAGTTGTACACAGGTATTGTGGATGAAGCAAACTCTAGAGGATTTCAAGATAAAACACGATCATCCTATTCCCATATTGTGTGATAATACAAGTGCTATAAATATTTAAAAAAATCTAGTGATGCACTCTAGGACAAAGCACATTCTGATCAAGTATCACTTTATGAGAGAACATGTGATAGACAAGCAAGTCATATTGGAATATGTTACTACAAATGAGCATATTGCAGATATTTTTACTAAGCCACTTACTAAAGAAACTTTTGAGTATTTTCAAGAAAATTTGGGAGTAGTTCTACTCCCACCCCAAAATTAACCACCTCAAGAGGAGGTGGGGGAGGGTCTAAGCTAAGAGTTTCATTCTTAGCCCCAAGCCCCAAAGGTGGCCCTTTGCCATTGATGACAAAGGGGGAGATATTTGAGTTAGGGGGAGAGCATTCAATTAGCAGGACCAGTTTCCTAGGGGAGCAAAACAAAAAAATGTAAAGGAAATGGTAAAAAGGTAAATGGGTTGCCATCAATGACAAAGGGGGAGATTATTGGAAATATGAGCAGGTTTTGTTGTCATTGATGTCAAGAGTCAGTTTTGGTGAGCAAGGAAAAAGGAAGGATGTCAAGGATCAGTTTCAATAAGCAATGCAAGAGAAATATTGCTTCTAGGTCTAAAGGGAATAATATTATAATACCTCCTATTATAATATTCAAAGTGGTCAGATAAGGTCTAAATAGCAACAGGAAGGCCCAAGAAAAATAATATTATAATATTTTATTATAATATTAAATTTCTAAGGTCAAGACCTAAATATTTAAATTAATAATAATAATTTCATTATAAATTAATTTATAATTTAATTTAATTAACCTTATAGTTATTAAATTAATTATAATAATTTTATTATTAATTAAATTATAATATAATTTAATTAACCCTAAGGTTAGGGTTATAAGGGAAAAAATTAAAATTATTAGTGTTGATGTCGATTATATTTTCCATCCACCGACGTGCTAAAGGAGATAGCACAATGGTATAAATACCATGTGCCTTTGGGTGGATTAAAACTTACATTCGTTCGAATTACCAGAGAACCTACAATTTTTGCAATTTGCATGCAAGGAAGAAGTTAAAGTTTTTTGTTTTATTTGGCACCAACGAAGGGATAAGGCAAGAGAGGCTCTAAGCCTCATAACCAACCAAGGTGGTTGGGCTAGTGGCAAGCTACTATGACTTAAGGCTTTGGCTAGGTGGGAGGACCCGTGATCGAACCCCGGTGGTAGTTTTTCATGGATAATTTTTGGTTTAGGTGCCCAACACCTAATACAAAGTACACGAGGTGCTTTTGGAGTATAAGGTGAGTGTCGCCTAGCTCATGCGGTAGTTGAGCCACAACTAGGGCAATGGTGGTAGTGCAACAGGGGATCGAATCCTGTTGAGGGCAAAAAGGTATTTAATTTTTTCTAAATTAAATTTGGTGCTAAGATTTAATGTGGCATGTTTATTTTTTCTAGGAGGGAGTATGATTGAGATAAGAGTTATAAGGTTTGAAAAGGAAATTATATTTTTTGATGTATTGATTATTTTTAATAAAAACATAAGGTGTTTAAAGAATATTATTGTGGTTATTTTCTTTAAAACAAATTGTTGGCTTATATTTTGAAGTGTGGAGATTATAAGGTGTAATTGAGAGTTGATGTTTTGTATGGTGAAATATTTTGAGGGATTATTTGAATGAGATTTTTGAAGAGGTTTTTTCTAACTAACCTTTGATATTAGCAAAGAAAGTGATTGTGATTGAGATAGGTTTTGAGGTCAATTATTTATCAAACAAAAGGTATGGGCATATATTCCTTGTGAGTGAAATATTGTTGGATGTTATAAATGCTAAGTTGGAGTGAAAAGGATTGTTTGATAAGAATTGTTGAGTTTGGTTTTGAGATATCTAATGTTGATTGAGTTTGGTTTTGAGATATCCAATGTTGATAGGAATATTTTCTCCATGGAGTAGCCCACATTGGGTGAACCACATTAAATCATGTCTCTCATTTGTGTGATGCTTTGTGTTATGTTTACTGCTTTAATATTGTTGATGTTATCATATGGATTAAAAAGTAAAATGTTTTATCTTATATTGTTCACCCCTCGTTATCATGTCTCTCTGCTCAAATTTTCTCCAAACCTGCTCACAACTCTACTCAAATCTACTCACAAAAACCTACTCAAATCTACTCATAAAACCTGCTCAAATATGCTCATAAAAACCTACTCAAATATTCTCATAAAACCCAATAAAATTTGCTCATAAATACTGCTCAAATTAGCTCACAAAACCTGCTTAAATTTGCTTACAAAGCCTGCTCAAAATATCTACTCAAATCTTCTTTAAAACCTGCTCAAATCTGCTCACACAACCTACTCACAACCTGCTCAATCCTACTCACAAAGTCTGCTCAATATTGCTCAAATATTGCATACAAACAATGCTCATATATTTCCAATTCACATACAAACAATGCTCATATATTTCCCAAATATCACATACAAACAATGCTCATTATTTTCCAAATATCGCATACAAAAAATGCTCATATCTTTCCCAAATCTCGCATACAAACAATGTTCATATCTTTGCAAAATCTCGCATACAAACAATGCTCATAGATTTTCAAATAGTCTTTCCTCTACTATAGCAATTCAGACATATTCTACCAAAAATTCTTTTTTTTTATGAACATATATAAAATGATATGCATTAAAAATACCCAATATGTTCTTTCACATTCATTAAGTTTGTCGCTTTCTCATGTCTCACATTCATTACATTGAAGGATAGCTTTTAAACTTAGCACTTGACAACTAACCTTGTAATATCATTTTCTTCAATGAATCTTTTCATATTATCTTTGTACTTTTTGACACTTTGGTTTGCTTTACAACACTCTTTCTATTTATGTGAGAGTATTCTATTTTGCTTACTTCCACATTCTCTTAAAAATCAATCATGAACAATACACAAAATTGATTATAAATTTATTCTATAACTCTTGCATATTCACTCTCTTCTTTCAATCGAAACCAATGCACATGTAAGCATTCCTTATACCTCCAACCATATGACAACAAAATATTTTCTTCAACCAAAACACTTTGAGAAAGAAATTAAATCACCATACATCTAAATCTACCTCAATGATTATGATGAGATTTCCAAACCTGTCTTTACAAAAATAAGTTTCTTTTCTTTTGCCACTTCAAATTTGGTTAGCAAATATCTTTTTCTTGAATAGATGTCAAATCATTCACATTTTAAAACCCTTGTCAAAAATATGCATAATAAATCTTAAAATTAATAATACCTTATATCCCTTTTTGAACTCACAAAAATAAAGCTTTATTAATCAATAAAACCCTTATATCTCTTTTTAATAATTTTCAAAACTAAAACTTGTATGTTAACACCTCAATCCTTATTTCTCCTATTATTTAATTTCAAAAATCACAACACTTATATTAATTTTCAGAATGACACCTTGTACTAACACCACAAAACCTTATTTATCCTTTTCACTAGTATGCAAAAATTATAATATTAAATTTGCACCTTAGCCCTTATTTATCCTTAATCAAACTTAAGAAAACAAACTGTCGCGTATCAAACCAATGACCTCAATAATAAAAATTCTTTTCCAATCACTTCTAAATAATTGTGCTACCATGGCTAGTGAAACAAAAGGGGAAACCAAATTATATAAACCTATATCTGCCTCAAACAACCATCAAATCACATAGTAAAACAACATCGAGGGATTTTGACCTTGTGACCTCTTGTTAAGCAACATTCCACACAAAGCCACACTGTCAGGTAGGCTATCCAAGAAGACAAAACTAACAGTGCCCAGAGTGATATTTATGTTTGTCAATATTATTATTATGTTTGTCAAATCCCTTCCTTAGAATGTTAGCTTCATGTTCTAGTCTTTCACATTCTAGCTCTTTTACCTTTAACTGTTCATCCATACCTTCTTCAAATTTCCTTACCTCTTCAACCTTAACTTCTAAGTCAGTGAGATCTTGTAGAAGCTTTGCATTTATTTTCTCATCCTCTTGTACATGAGCCTTCAATATTAAGTTCTCCATTTTCAATTCTTCAATATCAATAACAAGTTCCTCTTCCATATCAATTATGGCTTCCTCTTCATATTCTGAAACTTTCTCTTCTTCTTGGTCTTCAATAATAGGGGCATCTTCTTTTTATTTTTCTTGGTCCTTGACAACAAGTGCATCTTCTTTCTCTTCTACTTGGTTTTTGACAACAAGAGCATCTTCTTTCTCTTCTACTACTAAAAATATAATTTCTTCTTTTTCACTATCGGAGAGACTTTCATCATTGTCACTTGAAGCATTGTTTGCTTCTTCAACATAAAAAATTTTCTTTTGCCTTTGAAATATCTTCTTCTCATGCTTGCCTTGAACATGCCTGTTTTATTTTTTCATGATAAATTTTTTTTCTTTCTTTTTCTTGTATTATTTTTCTTCTTCACTGCTACTATTTCTAGATTTTGGACAATTAGCTGCTTAGCGACCAATGTTACCACAACTAAAACATTTATGTTTTCTTGGATCCTTCTTATTTATTCTCACAAAGTTAACCTTTCTTCACTGCTACTATTTTTGGATTATGGATAATTAGTTGCATAGTGACCAATGTTACCACAACTAAAACATTTGTGTTTTCTTGGATCCTTCTTATTTCTTCTCTCAAAGTTAGTCTCTTCTCCACTGCTTGATTCTTTACTTGATTCTAGTTCTTTATTCTTTGTCATTTGTGTTCCTGTAAGATCTTCCTTCAAGATATTAGGATTTCATGATGGAACCCACTTTGATACCAATTGAAGAACACAAGCTTATATTGAGAGGGGGTGAATAGTATAATATAAAACTTTTACTTTTCTTTCCAAAGCAGTAACTTCAATTATTATCAATTACAATAATGAAACAATGCATAAATCACCACACACATAAGAGACATATATTTAACATGGTTCACCCAATGTGGTATACATCCATAGAGAAATATATCTTATAAATTTTCTCAACAAATTTTGTAGGAACCAATTCTCTATTACAATGTTTGAGGAACTCTATCCACATGAGACACTTGTCCCCTCTCACAAGTTTGTGGACCCCAATCCATAGGAGACACTAATCCCCTCTGCTCTAGTTCGTGGACCCCAATCCACTCTACTCTGGTTCATGGATCCCAATCCATAGGAGACACCAATATCCTCTACTCTAGTCTTCTCCAAAGCCTGCTCATAGCTCTACTCAAATATGCTCCAAACCTGCTCACAAATCTTCTCAAATTTACTCACAAAAACTTTCTCAAATATTATCACAAAACCTACTCAAATCTGCTCATAAAAACCTACTCAAATATACTCACAAAACCTACTCAAATATGCTCACAAATCCTACTCAAATTAGCTCACAAAACCTGCTCAAATATGATCATAAATCCTGCTCAAAAGGCCTACTCAAATTTGCTCCAAAACTTGCTCAGATCTATTCACATAACCTGCTCACAACCTACTCAATCCTACTCAAAAATTATTCTCAATATTGCATATAAACAATTCTCATATCTTTCCAAATCTTGCATAAAAACAATGCTCATATCTTTCCTAAATCTTACATACAAACAATGCTCATATCTTTCCATATATTGCATACAAACAATGCTCATATCTTTCCCAAATCTTGCATACAAACAATGCTCATATCTTTCCCAAATATTGCATACAAAAATTGCTCACATCTTTCCCAAATCTCGCATACAAACAATGTTCATAACTTTTCAAATATGCTTTCCTCTACTATAGCAATTTAGACATATTCTACCCAAAATTATTTTTCTTCATGAACATATAGAAAATGATATGCATTACAAATATCCAATATGTTATTTCACATTCATTAAGTTTATCGCTTTCTCATGTCTCACATTCATTACATTGAAGGATATATTTTAAACTTAGTACTTGACAACTGACCTTGTAAAGTCATTTTCTTCAATGAATTATTTCATACTATCTTTGTACTTTTTGACACTTTGGTTTGCTTTACAACACTCTTTCTATTTATGTGAGACTATTCTATTTTGCTTACTTCCACATTCTCTTCAAAATCAATCATGAACAATACAAAAAATTGCTTACAAATTTGATCTATAACTCTTGCACATTCACTCTCTTCTTTCAATCAAAACCAATGCACATCTAATCATTCCTTATACCTCCAACCATATGACAACAAAATATTTTCTTCAACCAAAACACTTTGAGAAATAAATTAAATCACCATACCTCTAAATCTACCTCAATGATTATGATGAGCTTTCCAAACCTGTATTTACAAAAATAAGTTTCTTTTCTTTTGCCACTTCAAAATTGGTTAGCAAATATCTTTTTCTTGAATAGATGTCAAATCATTCACATTTAAAAACCCTTGTAAAAACTGTGCATAATAAAGCATAAAAATAATAATACCTTATATCCCTTTTTAAACTCACAAAATAAATCTTTATTAATAAAAAAATCCTTATATCTCATTTTAATAATTTTTAGAAATAAAACCTTTATGTTAACACCTCAATCCTTATTTCTCCTATTATTTAATTTCAGAAATCACAACACTTATATTAATTTTTAGAATGACACCTTGCACTAACACCTCAAAATCGTATTTCTCCTTTTCACTAGTATACAAAAATTATAATATTAAATTTGCACCTTAGCCCTTATTTCTCCTTAATCAAACTTAATAAAACAAAATTTACATACCTTTGCACTATCGTGAATCAAACCACTCACCTCAAGAATAACAACGTTTTCCCAAGTGCTTGTAACCAACTGCGCTACCACGACTAGTGAAACAAAAGGGGCACTCGAAGTATATAAAACTATATCTGCCTCAAAAACCATCAAATTACACAATAAAATGATGTCTATGGATTTTGATCCCATGACCTCCTTTCCAACAATGTTCCATGCAAAGCCACACTACCAACTGGGCTATCGTACCAAATGAAACTAACAGTGCCCAAAGTGATATTTATGTTTATCAATCTCTACATCAGGTTTTTTTGTCTTACTCCTCTCTTCTACCATTCGTACTCATGTAGGAATAATTCAATTTTGTGCATCATATAAAGGTGAAATATTATCACATATTTATATGCCTCCTAAAGTGCTTCAAATTATCCAAGGTAGTCGGATCAATTTTTGCTTTCAAAATTTATCACTTCTTCAATAATTTTTGGAGCATTTTATTTTCAAATATTTTATGGTTATAATATTTAAATCTAAGATTTAAATATTTAACCTTTTAAACTCTTATATTTAAATATGTCCATCCTTGGTCCCACTTTTAAATCCTTTTTTTGACCCAAGCAACTTTTTAAACCTTTGTCCACTTCTTGTAATATTTAAATATTTTATCCCAAACAACTTTTAAACCTACTCTTTATAATATTTAAATATTATAATCCTTTACTTTGAGATATACCTTACCTTGAATAATTGTCCATTGTTTGCTTTGTCCAACCTTGTAAACTTCTCATCCTTGAAGAATATTTCTACCTTGAATACCATGCACCCTTTGACATCAATGACAACTCAATATGTCCAACAAGACCTTCCTAGCAAGGATGAAGGAGGACATGTAGACTTGAATGATATCAACTTCACATAGTCGACATGTGAATTATATCAAAAATTATGGAATGAATATAATGAAGATCACTCGTTGAAGGTAACATTAACTCAAGCATGAGTCAATATTTTGGTATGAGTACCTCCACTGGACAAGTTTTTTTTTAATGATTACGTGTTGTATATGGTTCAATCTTACGATGCTATTACGAATTATACCTTTGTCAGGATAGATAATCAACATTTGAAGGTGGAGTTCTCAACTGCCAATTTTTGTAGAACTTGTGGGTTGCCAAAGGAAGGGCTACCAATTAAGAAATTTCATGTGGATCCCATTGAGGACAATGGGTTAATTATGGATTTTACATCACTTAAGTCTTCATCGTCCACTAATTATTTCAATAGTGGAGGGTGAGGGATTAAGAAGAGTATGTTGAAGACCAAGGAGCTTATGTGTGTTATGAATATAGTCATGGCTCGACTATCAAGAGAGGTATGGTCTTCAAAAATTCCAATATGAATGGTATAATATATGGAAGGCATCACCTAGGGAGTGTAGTATGGCTGGGTCACATACTTAATTCAATGGATTCAACGGTTGTTGTAAAGGATAAGGAAAACATTTCAATGACATTCCATGCAATTATTGTCATGTTGGATGTAGTTTCTTAGGTAGGCATCCCATTCTATGGGTTAACAACTCCATGAGACCTGTTGAAGGATCAAACTTCTATACTAAAATGGGTAAATACATTCCCAATCCATAAAGCCACTCAAAAAAATATTAAATTAGAAGAAGCACATAAGAAGACCAAAACACACATGGGCTAAAGAGAATAAGACTTTAGAGAAATAAATCCACCATCGATAGAAGATATGTCACAAATTACATATGGAATCTGATTCAAATTAGTAGACACATGGATAAAGGTTGTAATAGTAGCCACTATCTCATAAGGAGGAGGAAGTAGTAGCACCACCACCAAGTCTAGTATGAACACGAAGGCAATGGAAGAGCTGAATGCAATAAAAATATCCTGTACAAAGTGAACAATTGCAAATAATTCTCATAAATCCAACAGAGGAAATAAACTTGGGACTAGAGGTATTGGAGTTGGAAAATATCAATGTGCCTATGGAAGTAAACTAGTTAGGAGAAGCAATGGGATTTCTTGCATTGATTTATGGCAATAAGTTTGAAATATTTGAGGCATTCAAGAACTACCTAGATAGAATGGTAACACCACCATGGACAAAAGAAAAAGAAGTGATGGTGGATCCACCAAAATATAAAAAGGAGAAGACTAAGAGGTGGAAATAATCAACTGATAGAAGGAAATATGATGTAAGCATAGGAGTGATCTAATTTGGTACCTATAGTAATGATTGAAGAATAGCTAAAGCCACAGGAAGAAAAACAACTATATCCACAAGAGGAAGTCTAGGTGCCTAAACAAGAATAATAGTTGGATAACAAAGTTATTTATGTTGATGAGATCAGATCAGAGGAAGAGGACAACCAAGTACAAACTATAGCTCAAATTTCATTACAAGAAGAGAATACGATAGGTCCCATTAAGAAAATTTGGGAAATATCACTTTCAAATGAGGAAGAGGAGGAAACACACAAGATATGGTTCACACACTTTGGACAAGATTTTTTCTCAAAGTACTACAATTAAAAATTTTGGATGGAGAAAGAGAAGATACAGATGAACAAGTAGACCATTTCTTGGAGCAAATTTGGGAAATATTTTTGAGTACCCAATTGTAGTTTTGCATAGGTTGTATAGGATAGCTAAAGTAGTAGAGGGAAATGGAGAAGATCATAGAGTGGGTCTGTAGTGAAGATCGAACAAGGATCATAGCATAGATACATGCACAAAACCCATGGTATTTACCGAGAGGAGAGGTAATAAATATGTTAGGACTCGATGATTTGTTGGAAGGGATGAAGACAAACTACAAAACACACCTATGAGTATATCTATATTTGAACAAAAACTAGAGGTGTCCATTAAATACACCTGATATAGAATACTAGAGGGCCTCACCATAATTGACCTTCGTTTTCTAAAAATTTAATTTACTAACACATTGGATTGAATGACTTAGCTTGGGACTTGAACAAATCTCTCAAGCTAAGGAAGTTTAGCAAGAAGAAGCAAAAGTGACTAAGAAAAAATGGTTGCAATTGAAGAATAATTAGAATACAACAAGAAAGAAGCCGAGGAAAAGTTGAAGTAGGTGGAAACAAAAATGATGAGTATACAACAAGCCTATGAGGATAAGCTACAATCACAAGAAAATGAAAAACAACTTATGATCTATCAAATGGAAGAATAGAAGAAGCAAATACAGGAACATGATGAGTTTTTATAGTAGTATGTTGCACATATTAAATAGCAGGATGAGCAATTGAGTTTGAACAACCAATAACTCAAGCAACAAGCATAATAGTTGGCAACCTAGATGGAGCAATTAACAAATAACGATGATCAGTTAAAGATGTATGATGGGAAACTATAACTAAAGGACCATAAAATTGAGGAAATATAAAAATATGCTAACCTCTATAATAAACTAATTATGGACCATTATTTTATGCTTCAAGTCAAGGAAGAACTTCAATATGCCCACCAATTTGAATTGAAGTAAAGGGATCAAGTGATTATGGAGAAAAATGTGGAGCTTGCTATAGTTGTTCAGATAAGGGTTTCTTTGAAACAAAAGCTATTCAAGGGCACAATTTAGAGGGAGAAAGAGTTAATATATCTCCTGGATACCATAGAGGATAAAGCTAACACATATGACCTAAAATCTATAGAATTCAGTAACTTAGCTAACAAGTTGTAGAGTGAATGGGCTATTCTCCAAGTTCAACTATAAGATCTCTAGTAGGATCACTTGGTTAAGACCAAGATAAATGCATCAGTGGGGATGAAAACTAATATAAATAGTGGTAGATGTAGGTAGAAAATCCACCTCCCATAAGAAGAAGAAATGATAATATATGGATGTGCACAACTCTGGTGAAAGTATAGTTTTTATCTAATTATACAATGTAGGGTAGGTCTAATTGTACAATGTAGGGTTTGTTTAATTATGCAATGTAGGGAAATAAATGTGAGTGAATGAGATGAAATGAAATGAAATAAGTTTTAATGTGCATGAAATGTAATTTGATGAAAATCAAATTAGAACCTTAGTAAAGCATTAATAAAATTAAGTTGGCTGAGAAGTTGTGGGTGGTAGTTGTAAATGATGTTATGCCTTAGGAACCACTTTGGAATAGCCTAGACATGCATTATATACCCCTCCATTCAATTTTTATATATTTTTCAATGTTATGAATTAGTTTTTAGTGTTTTCCATTGTTGTTTATTGATGAGAAGAATTGTAGTTCATAATTTAGTATTGTTGTGTACATGAATGTTGTTGGTTGAGTATGGATTGTAGACTTTTATGCAGTTTTACAGATATATTAATGTATTGGAATGATTCTAAAATGATAATCAAATACTAATTTATAGACAACTATGTATAAGAATAATGGATGAAAAATTATTCATTAATTTCTTCCTGTACATTGTAATTGCCATCTTTGCAAGGTGTTGTATGGGTTTTGGAATGAGCAGTATGTATTGTAATTGAATTTGGAATAGAATGTGTGATTCCAAGTGTGCATGATGGATTACTAAGTCAATAATTCTATAATTAGATTTATATCCAATTCCTATTATGCCAAAATATTACCTAAAGTATTGTAGATCTAATATTGAGTAATTACATCAAGGGTTTACTGTAATTGTATATTCAGCCTCCCTAACCATACAGTTGATCATTAACTTTAAATTTGTATGGTAATTGTATATTTTGAGTTCTAAGGTGTAGATCAATTGGTTTGACAAAACCCTGTAAGGGGGACAAAGATCCAAGGTTCAAATCTCGGTCCTCATCGGACTGAACGCTTATCGCTTTCCTAGTGCTTTCAATGACTTAAAAGTTTTAAACTGATTATAGCATGGTGGTTATAGGGGTGGACTACACAAAGAACTATGTGGTGACTTCTAGGTCAGATAACATAGAATACTATGATGGCCATAAAAGCTAGATAGCTTGCCCATATTCGTGGAAGCTATCAATTCCACCATGTAGTTTTAAAAAAAAAAGTTTGGCATATTGTATGATTGGAAAATCATACATTTCAGGCCATTGTATGATTATAACCATACAATTGAACGTTTTGTGATCATACAATCACCCCTTGCATGTTTTAGGAATCATATAGTTGTAACCGTACAACTATATAGATTGACCCATATTAAGTGCTAATTACTAGAATTCATCCCAAAACCTTCCATTTCACCTCCTTCATGAGGAATACTACCACCTGTGATATAGTATCCACATAATTTATTTATTTTCCAAAGTTTTATGAAGCTTAGTGAGCACCAACCTTCCTTATTTATTTTTTTCAAAGATATACCACCCAATTCAACAGAAGCTTCAGTATTTTTAAGTTGGATTTTCAAATTCTCCTTTTTCTAAAGAATGTGTTGTTCCATCCTTTTAGCTTGGACTTAATGAATCAAATTTTTTAAGCCACTTGGAAGATAAGTGAACCCAAGAACTGATGAGACCATCATTCCTTGATCCTCATCTCAAGGTTTGGGTGTTGATACCACATTTCTTCAAATCTAAATAGCCTAAGGAATATATAGGTATTTTAGGGTGATTCTAAACATAGAGGGTTATGGTCTGAGCCCACTTTAGGAAGATAATTTGGAGAGACATTTCCAAAGAGCAGTAGACTTTTAAGATCAGGATCTTGTCTAATGTAATTTGGATGAGTTGATTTCCTATTCTCCTATTGCTCCATGTATATTTAGAGCCCTTCAAATCCAAATCCATAATCTTATTTTGATTAAAAAATTAGTGAATTCCTCTATTCCTTTTAAGAATGAGGTATTTTCTCCTTCTGTATTACATTGATACAGTGCAGTGTTAAAATCCCCTGCTAAAACCCAAGCATCATTTTTAAAATCTTCTCTCATGGTGCTTAGGGAATACCAAATCAAATATCTACTAAGGCTAGAAGTTGAGGGATAAATATCTAATAGTGATGGTAGTGCCACTAAATTGACCACCACATGATCCTTCATGAGCTTCTTGAATGACTATTTTTATTTCATCAATGATTATACATTGCAAAATTATGCCATCAAAAAAGCATCGATACAAAATATCTTCGATGATCATAAATAGATAATATTTTCTTCATAAATGTTTTCATACATCCAATATTTATACTAAATTTCCATCTATAAGGATGGTAAAAATATCCTTATACCAAGGGTTAGAGGGGACATATATGGCTTCTATAGTGAACACATCTAGGAGTAATTTTCTATAATCAACGGTTGTTAGCTCTATGAGTTGATGAATGAGTTGATAATCATGGATAGATCATCATCCAATTCCAATGGGATAAGGGATGTTGTTGTATTCATAGCATCCATATGATGAATACTAGATTATGGGATGTATTCCATAATTATTTGGTCAAAATATGGCATAAGCTTTGAAAAAATGTCTTTATATGGTTTTAAATTTTCATCCTTGGTGTGGTAACTTGGTTAACCATGAGTTGAGAATCCCCAAAGACAAAGAGGGTTTTAACATTTAGAGCTAGAGCAATAGAAAGACAAAAAATGAGGGGTCTCATATTCTCTAGTATAATTTGTAGAAATAATTCTTTGAAAGAATGAGGGATTAATTGTTTTTGAGGTGTAATTAAAAATATTTATACTCCTACAACTTTTACACAATGACCATCATTAAAATATAGGATCTAGAAATCTTGAGACCTAGTTTCAATGATAAAGATACATTCATATGAAAAGCCCATTCTACATCCTTGTACAAGAGCTTGCAAAAGGGTTATCATTTATCTACAAGTTGTGATATAAATATTCTAAAGGCTTAGCATTTGACTTGAAGGCTCTGTAGTTTTCATGGAGAAGTCATATTAGTAATAGCTAATATCATATTGGGATCTACTTCAATACCATATATATACATAATTAATCCCAATAGTTTACCAAATGTTACCCCAAAAATATAATCTTCCATGATGTTATACATCATATCATGAAAGATATATATCATAGCCTTTTAATTGGTAGAAACCACATTCTTCAAACCAAATGGCATGACTTGATAGAAAACGATACCCCATGGAGTTATGAATGTAATCTTGGTTCAATCCTCAAGGAAAATTTTAATTTTACTATACCATTAAAAACCATCCACTAATGATATCATGGCATAACTGATAGTAAAATCAACAATAATATCTATATATGGTAGAAAAATTTATCCTTAGGGCATGCCTTAGTAATGTCCCAAAAATAGATACATATTCTAATGGTTACCTCTTTCTTGGTCATAGGAACGATGTTGGAAATCCAATAAAAATAGTTAGTAGATTTGAAGAACCCAACATCAAGGAGATTTTGAAGCTCTTATTTAACAAATTTGTGTTGCATTTTTCAATTTTTTTGCCTAACAGGTTTAGAATCGGGTTGAACTTTAAGGTGATGTATAACTAAGGAAGGATCCAACCCAAGCATGTTAGTGTAATACCAATCAAATATATCATGAAACCTAGTTAATAACTTGAATTCATATTGCTCTTCAAGGTTAAAGACCTTTCCCAACTAAAGTATTTTAGGTGAATCAATATTTTTAGTGTTGATATCGATTGTTTCTATAATGAGGATATGGGATTCATATTGGAATTGAGGAGGGGCTGGCAAGATTACTAATTTTTCAAGATCTTTGGGAACAAGGGATGGTTGATCACAATACTCTAGTTCATAAGATTTTATATTTGCTACACGTAGAAAGGATCCATCAAAGACTAAATCATATTGAAAAATATCCTCATGAGGGATATCACATCAAAATTCCTTTTGCATAGTCTTCTTGAGTATCAATTAATTCAAGAGAACTAATATTATAATATGTATTGTAGAAAAAGAATAATTTGGAGGAGAGAATTTTTATCATCATTCTCATCCCATTCTAATCCATTGTTTAAAATTATTTCCTCATAGGTAATATCACCATCATAATCAACATCTAATGACAAAGGTTGATTTTTTGTTGAGGATACATCCTATCCAACAATGACTAGGCTAGGAATAATCTTTAGTTTTTGGTAAACCACCGAGAGATGCATGAGAAAAATTTGGAGCAGGCGAGAAGCGATGTTCTAGGGTTTCTGGAGCTAAGGAAAATCCAGGGCATCTGGTGGGTTGCCGTAGTGTTTTTCTGGTTACTGTGGATCTGAAGGCAAGTCTGCTGCCCCAGGAGGGTCCAATGGGGACTCCTCCGGATCCTCTCACAGGGAGAAAGAGCTCTTTTGCAGACTTGCTAAAAGATAAATCTCCATCTTCTAATGACGAAGCTCAGAGAAATGCTCTTCATATGCTCTTCAAGAATGCTGGAAAGAGATCAACAGCCCAACGAGTCAATGGATGCCTTTCGCAGTCCGAATCAAGGCCCAAGATTGTCATCGAGCCAAGGATGGTCGAAGACACAGTCTTATACAGAGCCAACCACGATCTGATCTGTAAATTCATGGGTATTCGCCCTACCCTGAATTTCTTGCATTCCTGGGTCAAGCAAAACTGGGAGCCTCATGGTGAGTACTCCTTATGGTTTATTAGCAATGGGTATTTCATTGTTAGTTTTTCTTCTCTGGCCGATAGAAATAGGGCTTTTGAATCAGAAAAGAGGAACCATGGTCCGACAGGGTTATTTGTTCAACCCTGGAGAGTGGGTTTCGATCCTCGTATTGAACCCACGGCTGTCCCGGTTTGGATCCGTTTGTATGCTCTTCCAATGGAGTTTTGGGGTGAGCAGGTTTTGGAAATGATCGGTAACTCCCTTGGAAGACATTTGGGTGTCTCCAAAGACACCATAGAAGGAAACACAGCTGTTTTTGCAAGAATTTGTGTGGAAATGGATATTAGCCAACCTCTACCGGCAGAGGTGGAACTTGAACTGGCAGGACTATCTTGGATTCAACAGCTAGATTATGAGGCTCTGCCCTTCAGATGCAGAGTTTGCCACAAATACGGGCATTTGGCCCGGTTTTGCCCAAATAATTTGAACACAAAAATGGAGGCCCCGCTTGGAAGGCCAAATCTTCCCAGGGAGGGTAAGTCAACTCTAACCAAAGAACCAACCAATACTCCTCAGGGTAAAGAAGTTCAGAGAGATGGCTTTGAACAACCCAAAAGAAGGAGAAAGCAAAAGAAAAATGGTAAAGAGCAAACACAACTCAAGCCAGCCAATAGGTATGAAATATTTAAGACACTAGTGGACCAAGAGGATCAAGTCATGGAAGGAGTGGATGGGAATACTGAAAACAATAACATCCACGCTCAAGCTTCTCCTTCATCTCCCACCGTCATAGAACAGGTAATTGAGTACACTGAGTTACCGCAGTCAGAGAGTGCAGGGGCATTGATAGTGCATACCCAAGCGCAGCCAATAATCAAGGATGTCAGCATGGGAATAGCAGAAAAGAACAGAGAAAGGCCAACTCTAGGGATAACTCAGGTGGAAAAGAGATCAAAAAATAGCAACTCTCAAGGAGTGGGTAGAAAATCAAATAAGGACCTGCTAGCAGTTCAAGGAGACAAACTGATCACTGGAGGATCGGTGAGGCCAATTGATTCTTACTGCTCTCAAGGTTTTCAATGATTATACAATCATGGAATGTTAGGGGTTTAAACAGTAGAACCCATCAATCTGCTGTTCAAAGACTCTTAGAAAAATGCAAAACAGATTTTTTGCTTATCCAGGAGACAAAAATGTCGTTAGATCTTATGTGTAAAACAGTTAACAAAATTTGGAGGGGCGCTGGTCATATGGATGTGGCTGCCCAAGGTGCCTCGTGGGGGATTGTTACTCTTTGGAACTCTCTGGAATGGACTGCAATAGAACATATAGCTTGGAGGGGTGTTCTCACATCTCATTTTAGGAATAATGTCACAACTGAACATGTTTTAATCACAAATTTTTATGGGGCTCAAAACCTTGATGGCCAGAGGCTTCAATGGAAAGTTGTGCATAACATGAGGACCTCAAGGGAAGATTTAGACTGGATTATTGCTGGGGATTTTAATGCTAAATTATCTTCTAGAGATCAGGAAGGGGGAACCCCAATTTTGGACCCAGGGGATCGACTTCTGATTGCCCAAGTCCAGGCTTTTCACTTAGTGGATATTAAAGGCCCTGGAACCAACTTTACTTGGACTAACAAGAGGAGGGAGCCACATAGCAGGAAGGTAAAGCTAGACCATTTTCTGGTTTCAGAGGAGGCATTTGTAAAATGGAATACAAAATTCCAGATTTTGGAGGGTCCAGTTTCAGATCACTTTCCCATTTTGTTGGAGGGAGGGATTATGACAGGGCAGCATCACAAACCTTTTAAATTTGAGAATTTTTGGTTACAAAAAGAGGATCTTCGAAAGAAAATTCCACAGTGGTGGGAAGAAGGTCGTCTACCTTTTGGGACAACAATGTTTAGATTCCACAAACAACTTCATTATGTCAAAGCTCAACTGAAACAATGGAGGCAAGCTAACAAGACAGACTTCCAGCTCCAAAGAGCTCCTTTGGTGGCCAGATGGGATGAGGTTCAAAAACACTTTAGGGAAGGAACAATTACAGAGCAGCTCAAAGCCGAGGATGATGCCTTGCGTAAAGCGGTTGAGGACATTGATAACCAAGAGGAGACCTACTGGAAACAGAGAGCAAGAACCACTTGGTTATTAGAAGGTGATAGAAATACCAAATTTTTCCATCGGTCACCTGTGCTAGGAGACAGATGAATAACATGGAAGCTCTTCAAGATGAGAATGGACACTCCTTTGATACTCTTCCTGGTATGCATTCCCATTCAATGGATTATTTTTCTAAACTTTTTAAGGAAAGTATGGAGCAAGATGAAGAGGCTCAAAACGAAGTTATTGATGTCATACCCTCTGTTATCTCTGAAGAAGAAAATCAGACCCTTCTTAAACCCATTGATAGAGAAGAACTGAAGAATGTGGTCTTTGGAATGAGCACCGGCAAAACTCCAAGACCAGGATGGCTTTCCAATTGAGTTTTTTCAGGCCTTTTGGGATACTTTGGAGGAGGATGTTTTGGCTGTCATAGAGGAGTCCAGAGGTAATAAAAGAATGCTTAAGGCATTAAATCATACCTTCATCACTTTAATTCCAAAAGGGGAGGAGGGGGTTCATATTTCAGATTATAGACCTATTGCCTTATGCAATGTGATTTATAAAATAATCACAAAGGTAATGGCTGAACGGCTAAAACCTCTTTTACATAACATTATCTCCTCGGAGCAAGGGGGTTTTGTAGAGGGTAGGCAGATCTTGGATGGGGTGGTTCTTGCTCAGGAGGCAATCCATACAATGCAAAAATCTGGTAATAAAGGAATGTTCATTAAATTAGATATGTCAAAGGCTTATGATAGGGTGGAGTGGAGTTTCTTGTCAAAGATGATGGCAGCCTTTGGTTTCTCTCAGGACTGGATAGAATGGGTCATGAGTTGTGTTTCTACTCCGTCTTATTCAGTGTTAATCAAGGGTCTTCCCTCGCAACCTTTTGGAGCCACTCGAGGCCTTCGTCAAGGGGACCCTTGCTCTCCCTATCTTTTCCTCATTTTGGCTGAAGGATTAGGTAGACTTTTCTTGAGGAGAAGACATCAAGGTTTGCTAACAGGTATCAAGGTGGGTGAGGAATTTTTGACTCACCTACAGTTTGTGGATGATACAGGATTGGTTGGAGTGGCCAGCTTCAGGGAAGCAAGAGTGATCAGAGATACTCTTAATGTCTACCTTAGGGCTTCAAACCAAGTCATCAATGATAAAAAATCCAAAGTGGTCTTTCTCAATCTTGATCAAAGGCTCCAGGACAGAGTTCTAGAGATCTTGGGATTCACAAGGACTTCTCTCCCAGTGGTTTACTTGGGGGTTCCTTTGCATTTTAAAAAACTAAAAATAGATATCTGGAAGAATCTTTTGGATTGTATCAAAGATAGAATGAATCATTGGTCTCACAAATGGTTAAGCTATGGGGGTAGATTAACTTTTTATAGTCAGTCATTCAGGCCATGCCAATTTATAAATTCTCTATCCTGGCTGCCCCACATACTATATGGAAAGAGCTGGACAATATGGCTAGAAGATTTTTATGGGAAGGAGTAAAAGGAGAGAGGAAATGGGCCTTAGTTGGTTGGGATAAAGTAACCCAACCCAAGGTAAAAGGAGGGCTGGGACTGAGAAGATCCAAGTTAAATAATAAAGCTTTGGTCGGAAAGCTGTATCGGAGGTGGATTTCCCAACCAACCTCCTTATTCAGTAGAATCCTAACTAGTAAATATTTGGGTCATGTTAACCCCAATGAGGTGGGCCGTTTCCCTTTGGATGGTCCTAGATCCTTAGTGTGGCAGGCTCTCAAGCTAGGATCTCAGGTAGTTAAAGATCGATTGTTTTGGAAAGTGGGGAGAGGGGAGAAGGCACGTTTCTGGACAGATTCATGGGATCAATACCCACCCATCATTGTTGAATTTCCTGAATTGCAACCAATAAAAATAGCCATAGAAACCAAGGGATGGGTCCAAATTGAAAGTTATTTCATCACTAGTCAACTGGGGGAGTATAAGTTTAAGCAGTTTAAGAAGTTGGAGGAGTGGCCAATTTCAATCCCTCCGGAGTTGGCACCCATCATGACTAAAATCTTGTCAGAAATATTTCTCACAGGTAGAGACGAGGAGGATGAATTAGCTTGGGGCTATGGGAGCCTTGGTGTCTATACAGTGAAGGACGGATATGACAAGATCCTCCCAGAGCCTCCCCCCCATTCATTCCCGGTAGAGGATTGGAGAAAGATTTGGCACTCCAAGGGCTGGCCGAAAGTAAACTTTTTTGCCTGGCAGTTTATGCACAATGAAATTCTCACTTTTGACAATCTCAGATGTAGAGGAATCATCGGTCCATCTCAATGTGTATTATGCTACAAGAACGAGGAAACAACTGATCACCTGATGTTTGAGTGCCCTTTCACGCGTCAGATTTGGAAGCGATGGCTTTTTTACTATAAAATTCAAGTTAATGGTGACTTGAATCGGACTAATATCTGGGAAAGATGGAAGAGTGGTAGATTTAAATCTAAAGCTCTTCGAATTGGTTGGGAGCTTGGATTAAACTTCATTTGGTGGCAAGTGTGGTTGGAGAGAAATGCTAGAATTTTTAGAGAAATTTTTTCCTCGTTAGATGGAGTTTGGCAGGTCATCTAGAGCAAAGTCACGAAAACTGTAGCTATCTATGCTATAGAGGAAACTCAAGTTGTTACTAGGCCAATGGAAGAGGGAGTTGAAGAGCAAGAGGGACAGGACAGAGCTAGTTGGAAACCACCACCAGAAGGCTGGATTAAAATTAATACTGATGGAGCTGCAAAGGGCAATCCGGGTAGTGCCGAAATTGGAGTGGTTTGCCGGAATCATGATGGATCAGTGCTCTATTGGGAACTGCAAGGCTTGGGAAGAGCCACAAACAATGAAGCAGAAGCCATAGCTATCAAATCTGCTTCTATTTGGGCAGTGAAACAGGGCCACAGGAGGATCATACTTGAATCAGATTCTCAAATAATGGTTGGAGCTCTAGATTGCATGAGGAACTTTGCTTTGAAAGCATGGAGGTTGAGGATTCTTGTCACTCAAATTAAGGAATTATGGAAGGAATTAGATGATGTGATTCCAGTTTATGTGAGTAGAGATTTAAACAAAGCGGCCGACTTCCTGGCTAAGATGGGTGCTGAGAAGGAGGTAGGGGTTCAGCTGCACAGTGACATGGCTATTGAGGATGAGGTGATTAGGCAGGGTCTTGAAAGGTCCTTGAGCCAATGATCAAAGAAAAAGCAAAGGGAGGAAAGTTGTCGCGATATCGCGACATGTTGCGCCGTCGCGGTCACTGGAGGAAAGTTGTCGCGATATCGCGACATGTTGCGTCATCGCGGTCACTGGAGGAAAGTTGTCGCGATATCGCGACATGTTGCATCATCGCGGTCAGGGGGAAAGTTGTCGCGATATCGCGACATGTTGCTTCATCGCGGCCAAGGGAGGAAAGTTGTCGCGATATCGCGACATGTTGCTTCATCGCGGCCAAGGGTGGAAAGTTGTCGCGATATCGCGACATGTTGCTTCGTCACGGCCAAGGGTGGAAAGTTGTCGCGATATCGCGACATGTTGCTTCATCACGGCCAAGGGTGGAAAGTTGTCACGATATCGCGACATGTTGCTTCATCGCGACCAAGGGTGGAAAGTTGTCGCGATATCGCGACATGTTGCTTCGTCGCGGCCAAGGGTGGAAAGTTGTCACGATATCGCGACATGTTGCTTCATCACGGCCAAGGGAGGAAAGGTGTCACGATATCGCGACATGTTGCATTTTCGCGGCCAAGGGAGAAAAGGTGTCGCGATATCGCGACATGTTGCATTTTCGTGGCCAAGGGAGAAAAGGTGTCACGATATCGTGACATGTTGCATTTTCACGACCAAGGGAAAAGGTGTCGCGATATCGCGACATGTTGCATTTTCACGGCCAAAGGAGAAAAGGTGTCACGATATCGCGACATGTTGCATTTTCACGGCCAAGAGAGAAAAGGTGTCGCGATATCGCGACATGTTGCATTTTCATGGCCAAAGGAGAAAAGGTGTCGCGATATCGCGACATGTTGCATTTTCACGGCCAAAGGAGAAAAGGTGTCACGATATCGCGACATGTTGCTTTCACGCAAAGGAGAAAAGTGTCGCGATATCGCGACATGTTGCAACATCACGCCAAAGAGAAAAGTGTCGCGATATCGCGACATGTTGCTCATCGTGGCCAAGAGAGAAAAGTGTCGCGATATCGCGACATGTTGCTCCTCGCGCCAAAGAGAAAAGTGTCGCGATATCGCGACATGTTGCTTCATCGCGGCCAAGAGAGAAAAGTGTCGCGATATCGCGACATGTTGCATTTTCGTGCCCAAAGGAGAAAAGTGTCGCGATATCGCGACATGTTGAATTTTCGCGGCCAAAGGAGAAAAATGTCGCGATATCGTGACATGTTGCTTTTTCGCGGCCAAAGGGGAAAGGTGTCGCGATATCGTGACATGTTGCATTTTCGCGGCCTAAGGAGAAGAATAGTGTCGCGATTTCGTGACAAGTTGCATCAACTGTCCATGCCGATCCCCCTGCTAGCTAGTTAATGGTTCAGGAGATTTGGCTCCATTGCAAATCTTCTTCTACTATTGTAAGCATGTGTTCTCTCTGACTTCGGCTGGGAAGAGTCTCTTCCCATATTGTAATTGATCTTTGTTTTAATACAAGTTTTTTCAAATTTTTCAAAAAAAAAACAATGACTAGGCTAGGTTTCTATTTCTAAAATTTTCTTAATTTCTTTCCCATGAGACCCAAGTCATTTACCTTGATATCCCATGTTGGTGATCATTTTATTGGATAAAGGGTATGAATTGGAAAAGTAACATGTCATGAATAACTTTTCAATAGAATACGGGTTAACCATATATTTGATCTTCATAAGAGGTGTTGTCATAGGTGAATGTACATAATCCTATGCACATTATTTTATATTTATTGTAAGTAAAACCTAAGGTTTTGGAAGAAGGTTGATCAAGGTCTATGAGTGATTTATTATTAAATTGAATTAAGTTACATATTTCAAATTTATTGCTTATGTTTGTTCATTTATCAATTTAAGATTTATATTGATAATTAATAGTTTCAAATGCATCAAATATTTGAGAAGAAGAATGTGAAGAAGTAGAATTATTATTTAATGGAATAGGGATAAGTGATGGACAAAGGTTAGTTTTGGCAAATATCATCTCAACCATTGTACTATATATGGAATATTGAGGATTGGATGGAATGTGGGTAAGTTTACCATTATATTCACACTTGATATATTGAAGAAGTGTTGAAGGGCCATCCCTAATTGCAAAAATCTAAGGGAATCCTAGAAGAAGATTATATGTGAATTCACAAGGTATGACATAGAAGATATTATTGAGGATGCAAGGTCCAAATCTAATGGGTAAGGTTATAGTACCACTAGATTCTTGGGTTTCATTATTAAAGTCTCTTGTGACAAGGTCAGAGTTTTTAAGGTATTGTTCCCTTATACCAAATATTTGTATGAATCGAAGTCTACAAACATTCAATTCAAAACCATTATTGATGAGAATTATTTTAATAAATAATTACCTATGTAGCCTATAATGTAAAGGGGAAGTTCCCCATGCATGGATGGTGGGGAAGGTCATATTCATAAAAGGCTATAGTAGCATGATTTATTCCAAGGGACCAAACTACATTGGCAAGTTTATTAGGATGCATGTCTTATGGTACAATTTGTTCACTTAAGTGTTTAAGTAAGGTTTACCTATGAGTATATGAGGTTTGAGAATTTCAAGGAGAGATATTTTAGTAGAAGTATTAGCTCATTGTTTCTTAAGATCAAGGGTATATTTATATGGATTTTTGAGGTTTTAGAACAAGAGATGGTCGTTTAGAAGAAGGGATATTTTTAGCATGAAGGACTAGAGGTGGTTGGGAAGGTTTATTAGAAGAATGACCCTTTTTTTTCTAGTGGTATCACAAATGGAGGAAGAAATAATTCCTATCATGTTTTCATGACAAGATGGGACATTATGGTAGGAGATATTATTAGTTGCCTTTTGATCATGATTAAGTAGTGGGTTTTGTAAAATACCTATATCTTCATTAGATGAGGTCTAAGGTTTAGGGCCACTAAGAACAAGGAAACCACTATGTAGGAAGTTTTGGATGAGATGTTTAAGGTGTTTATATATATTTGTGGTATGGCCATCCACTCGATGAAAATCACAATGTTAAATTACAATATACCACTCGATGGTAGTATTAGGATACCTAATGGGCATAAGGACAATAATCTAGAGGTTGATCTAACTTAGTAAAATTCCTCTTATATTTTTGTTGTTTATTTAGAACTAGCTTTTGGGTGGGTCATTCGGTGTTCACATTTTTGGAAATTATCTTTGACACCATCACCCTCTACATATTTTTTCTTACATTGAAACTAAGAGGATTTCTCCTCTTCCTTCTTAAGTTATAATTTTCAGCTCCTTATAATAGCAACATCCATATCTAGCTAAATCTAAACCTTTTTCATAAGATAATATGGTGGTAATTTCTAGCTCATAAGATATTTGGTCTTGTAGGTTTCTAATGAAGATATCCAAAAGGTATTTGGGAGGGAGGGTAAATTGAAGTTTTCCTACTATTTTTTGTCACTTTATCAAGAAATAAAAAAATCTTTCATCCTTGGCTTGTTTCAATTGATATAAATATCTAAGGCTAACATTTTTCTTGACATAGGTGGTAAATGTTTTTGTCTATTTCTTCAAAAACCTTAATGGAACGGATGGATAGTTGATAATATCATTCTATTAAAAAACCAATAAGTATTTTAAGGAATATTTTTAATAGTAGCATATCATCATAAGTAATTTTGTGACAAGCAGTTCGAAATACCCTAACATGCTCAATAGGACCTTCCATAACCTTATATATGGGAAGTTGTGGTGCTTGAAAATTAGGAGGGTATGGGTGGATTGCTACTATAGGATCTAAAGGTTCATTACACATATATTTATAAGAGTATATATAACTAGGGGCTTGAATGGTATCCATATTTTGAACAAGTTGCTTTACCATGATGGCCAAATTATAAGCTTCATGGTCATGATTAGTAGACTGTAAGGCCAAAGGTGTTTGATTAGGGTAAGGTTGTGATATGGGTACATTTATTCTAGGATTATTTAGAGAAAGTGGAGGTTGATTATAGATATTTGATGTAGGTATTTGAGCAAATTTTTAGTTTGGATTGAAAGTGTTAGGAGGATTATTATAAGGATTATATGATGGTTCAAAATTATGAGGATAATATGTAGTTGTTCATTTAGCCATTGAATACCTAATAGTAGTTCTGTAAGGTTCCTCAAAAGCTATTATAGAGACAATATTACCTATAGTAGGGGGAGGATGGGGCATCCCATCATCTATGGTTATAGTAACAATTATGGGATTAACATAACTTTCACTTGATGTATTAGTAGGGGCATATTGATTATGATTTAGGCTTGTAGGGGGTTGATTTTATAATATATTAATATTTATATTTGATAGGTGAAGAAACATAGAACTAGAATTAGGGACTTGAGGTGGGGTTGAAGGTCCTCTATAAAGAATAACCTCTTTCTAAGGATTTTGCCATGATATTTTTGTTGTGCCTTAATGAAGATACAATATTATTCATAGAATTAAAGGTTAATATACCATGAGTAGATTCCTTAGGATTAATGGAACCTTTGGTTGAAGTATCATCATATTCTTCTTCAAAATTAGGATTTTTCCTAGAAACTTTGTTTTAATTATCATACCATATAAGAATTGATTGGGATTTATAATTAATTTTCTATGATGAAGATTATATTATCTATGAACCATAATATTTAAGGATAGAGATTAATTAATTAGATTTGTAATTTGAATAAAAATATCCTTGATATATCTTGTTGATATACCTTAGGAGGATCTCCCGATATACTTATCGATATGTAGACTAAGATTAGTGCCCTAATTATACATGACCATATATAAAGGAAGACCTTTATTTAAATGGATAAGAAATAGCATGAGGATAAACTACATCCAGATACATATCCAAGATAATATGAGAGATAAAATGTACTTATTGTTAATCTTGAGTAAGTAAGATAATTTGCACAAACAAAATTAAGTGGTCTTATTTAGGTTTAAATAATTGTTTATCTATAATTAAGTGAAATTCTTAGATAAATAAGGTGTTCACATTGAGTTCACCAAATATGTAGGTGTGCAAAATTAAGAATCTATGAGATGACATTGCAGGGAGCCTACTCTCAATGTTGGGTTTCTTTGAGAGTGTTAAAGGTCTAATTTTTGTATGTTCTTTTGAAAACACCTAATTTTAGTTTTGAAACTAAAGACTATACTAATTACAAAGAAGTTTTAAATTAAATGTATCGAATAAAATGGATGAATACAAATGTCTATCCTATACAATTTTTTATTCTACTAAAATTTCTTCTCTTCAAGCAAAGGGTTTAAGGGAATGTACAAACAACGACTATCCTAATGCCAACTACATGCAATTCAAGTTTGAATGCCTAAATAATTAAAGGAAATAAACAAAATAATGGAAGCTAAATAATGGAGGTAGGAGGGAGCATCGAGGGATGCCAAAGGGGGCTAGGATTGAGGGTAATTAGGAGGGAAAAAACTTATCCCCAAGCCTTAGGTATGAGAAATCATACCTTGAAACAATCAAGGCATATTTTTTCTCTATCAACCTACATAGGAGGATAGCAAACCCAAAACTCAAGATCAATTTGGTAAGTCAATCAAGGGATGTCCAATAGACAATAAATTCATTGATGGACCTCTAAGAGTACTACAATATGATAAGGATCCATAAAAAATTTAAGTTAGAGTGATCCATATGCTTAAATCAATATGATAAGGAGATTAGATGATAAGAAATAATTGATTATAAGCCAATTAAAAGAGTTAGCATGTAAAACAAAGCAAAATAATGTAAAGGAAGATAAGTAGAAATAGGTAACAACCAAAACAATGTGGTGAAATTTATCTGTTATATTCCTAAGATAATATTCAAAATCCAAGATGAGCACAATGGGTATTAAGAGATCTTAAGAAGAGAAATTGCTATAATTTTGGTAGCTTGAGAATGCTTCATGGAGAGGTCATCCCATGGTCTTAATTTATAGACCTTACGACCTTAGGAAGGGGATTTGTGTGCATTCATGAGGTATGAGAAAGGTGGTAAAATTTAAAAATCTAATATTTGACATAGATACGAGTAAATCCAAAAATATTACTTGAGAAGGATGGAAGCACATCATGGGGGTTTAGGGTAAAGTGGCATAATTAATGGCTCAAAACTTGAGTGTTAAAATATATATTATTTTTTATATATACCAAGTGTCATTTGAGGAAGACCAAGGATCATTTGAGGTAGACCATAGGTCATTTTGCAAACCTATATTGTGGATTTCAAGTCCTACTTTTCATTGTACAATTTCATCAAATAAATATGAAGTAATGTTTAGTTTATCTTGTTTTCATTTTCTCTTTAGCAATTATGTTTCTTGATTAGATATAATACTGTTGGCAATTTCGGGTACCTTGGGTACATTGCCTTTGCTCTAAGTGTAGATGTTGTCATTGATGTCAAGAAGGTCTTGAAGCAATTTGGTTTGATGTCAAAGAATGTGTTTTGATGAAGGTTTCAGTTTGGAAAGTGAGTTTCCAAGAAGATCAGAGTAGCCCAGTTGCAAAAGATCAAGAAAAAGACAAGTAAGAAAAAGTATGCAGGCGGTTGGAAAAACTGTCGCGATTTCGTGACATGTTTTAGGAGAGAGAAAGTGCTGGCAAAACTGTCATGATTTCGTGACATGTTTGAGGAGAGAGAAAGTTCTAGCAAAAGTGTCATGATTTCGCACACGAGACAGAGACAAGGGAAAACTTCGATTTCGCGTGACATGTTGGCAGAGAAAGAGAGCAAGTTGGAAAGTGTCACGATTTCGTGACATGTCGCATTTTCGTGACTCGAAAAGTGCAGGAAGGCAGAGAAGGAAAAGTGTCACGATTTCGTGACACATTGCCAGGAAAGTTGTACGGACAAAAAGGTGTCGCGATTTCGTGACATAATGCAGAAAAGAGAGTCTGTAGTGTGAACTGTCATGATTTCGTGACAAGATCGAAGAGAGAGAAAGTTATTCAGGAACTGTCATGATTTCGTGACATGATGCAAAGTTCCAAGTGAGGACTGTCACGTTTTTACGACATGCTGTAGAGGTCAAGTTGAGGACTGTCATGATTTCGTGACATGCTAAAAAGCTCGAAGTGAGAACTGTCATGATTTCACGACATGCAACAAAGGGAAGAGTCTAAAAGGAGAAGCGTCATGATTTCATGATAGGCTGAAAGAAAAGCGTACGGATGGTGAAAGAGTCACGATTTCATGATAGAAACTGGAAGCAGGTCTTCTATAGGAGAAGTGTCACGATTTCATGACAAAAGCTGAGAGGAAGGCCATGAAGACAAAAGGGTCACGATTTCATGATAGAGTTAAAGATGACGTCAGCAGAAGCAGATGTGTCATGATTTCATGACAAAAGTAGAGAAGAAGGCAATGAAGACTAAAGTGTCATGATTTCATGATAGGAGTGAAGATGACGTCAGCAAAGATAGAAGTGTCATGATTTCATGACAAGGACGTAGTCAAGGCAGACAAAGGCAAAAAGTGTCACGATTTCATGATAGTAGGCAAAAGAAGGTGTACGGTAGGCAAAGGTGTCACGATATCATGACATGTTGTAGTTTCACATAGAAGCTACAGAACCAGAGGTGGTTGAAGGACAGAGTTAACTTTGAGCCGACAAAGTTAAATCAAAAAAATATAGGGTTTTGCAACGTAGTTTGAGGATTACAACCGACTAAGTTTGAGAGTTTTGATCATGAAATTTACTCTATAAAAGGAGGGCTATTTTGAGATTGAAGGCATTGAATGTGTGTATCGAAATTGCGCATGTTAAGTCCACGGTGCGTAGAGACCTAGTCGAATCGATTAGTGCGAAGTGTGCGAGATGCAGCCATAACAACGCAAATAGCATAGAAGTGGCGAGTTGATGCGCACTGTGAGAAGTTCGATCGTAGAGTGTTGAATGCTGCTGTGTTTGCGCAGAGGTGCAAAGGTCGATGTTCGATCGAGTGCAGCTGTAATTGCGCAATAAGAGCGAAGGACTATGTTTTGTAGAATAGAGGAAGAGGACATTTGTGCTAGACCGAAGGACTATGTTTAGTGCAAATTCGAGGACCAGCTTTGAGGTGATAGAGTTGAGGACAGAGGTCTCCAGCCAGAGCAGGGAAGACAGGTGTCTTCTATGGATAGAGTTCCACTTGCTAAGGGCAGAAGAGGCAGAGGTCTTCTAGAGGATCACCAGCCAGAGCAGAGTTAGGGGAAGGTATCTCCTTTGAGCAGAGGCTCATAAACATTGTAATTGGGAAGGTTTCCCAAAGAATTTGAAATAAAATTTTAGAGAAAAGTTTTGTGGACGTAGCCCAGCCATTCTGGGTGAACCACGTTAAAAATGAGTCTTCTATGTGTGATGCTTTCTGTCTTGTTTAATATTGTGTTGATGCCACTGCTATCTGAATTTAAAATTATTAAATGGTTAAGTCTTATACTGTTCACCCCCCTCTCAGTATAAGTTCATGTTCTTCAATTGGTATCAGAGCAGGTCACTCCAGAAAGAGCCTAACAACTTGGAGAAGGATCTATCAGAGGAACATATAAATTCAGAAAGAAATGAAGAGATTGAGTTCGATCTCAAAAGTGAATTCTTCTTGGCCTTGAGAAAGCTTGAGAATCTCAGGGAAGAGAATTCTGTTCTCAAGCATAAATGTCAGGAAGAAGAGATAGCAAGATCAGAATTGTCTCAAAGTGTTATAGATTTCAAAATTCTAGCTGAAGAAGGGAAGAAGGTTGAACAGGTTCTAACAGAGGCTCTAAAAGGAAAGGAAGCTGATTGTGAGAAACTAGAAGAAGAGATTATGTCTCTTAGAGTGAAGTTGGAACAGTTGACTCTCAGATAGAATATTCCATGTGAAAAGAAGGATGGTATCACCATTCATGAAACAGGGTCTTCGAGCAAGATCAATCTTCATCCTGAAGAGCAGTGGATTCCAGTTGATCGCAAGAAGAACAATCATCCAAGGCATCAAAACAAATTACATAATACCTTCCATGGCTATTGTTTTTCCTGTAAGAAATTTGGTCACATAGCTATGCATTGCAATAAATCTCTGAATAGCCATAGTAAGGAAAATGTTAACTCATTTGCACCTCTTATGAATAAAAATATCATGTGTTACAAGTGCAAGAATTTTGGGCATATAGCAAGGATGTGCAGTTTGAATAGATTTAGCTTTGAGTTCACTAAAAAGAGGAATGAGATCAAATCTAAGTCAATGATAGTTCAAACTGCTTTTCATGCTCAAGACAAAGTAGAAAAATGGTATCTTGATAGTGGTTGTTCAAAACATATGACTGGTGAAAAAGAAAAGTTTTTGGTTTTCAAAGAAACAAACAGAGGAACAGTCAGTTTTGGAGATAACAGGTCCGCAAAAATCTGTGGTAAAGGGACTCTTAGTTTGGATGGGAAATCCAAAACAGAGAATGTGCTCTATGTAGAAGGCCTAAGACATAATCTTCTTAGTGTGAGTCAACTTTGTGATCAAGGGCACATAGTATCTTTCTTTTCAGATAGATGTGAGATAAGTAAAGAAAAAAATGGAAAACTCATTGCTAGTGCTACAAGGACTCCAAACAATCTTTACATGCTAAGTGAGATAAAAAGGGAAAAGTGTTTTATAACTCAAGAAGATGAGAGTTGGTTATGGCATAAAATATTGGGACATTTGAGTTTTGATAATCTTGTCAGTATTAGTAACAAGGAAGCAGTCAGAGACTTGCCTAAAATAAAAAGGCCCCATAACATCATTTGCGGTCCTTGTCAACATGGTAAACAGACCAGAACCAGTTTCAAATCAAAAGGGTATACTTCTTCCAAACCATTGGATCTTATTCATACTGATTTGTGTGGCCCCACCAGAACTCAGAGCATTCAGGGAGATAGCTACTTCATGTTGTTTATAGATGATTATTCTAGAATGACTTGGGTTACTTTTCTCAAAGAAAAATCTGAAGCTTTTAAAAAATTTAAAGCTTTTAAAGAAATGATTGAAAATGAGACTGACAAGAGAATCAAATGCTTAAGATCAGATAGAGGAGGAGAGTTCACTTCAAATGAATTTGTGGAATACCGTGAGCAACACGGAATCAAAAGAGAATATTCAACGAAGCAAGAACTCCTCAACAAAATGGAGTAGTTGAAAGGAAAAATAGAACTGTTGAAAATATGGCTAGAGCAATGTTAAATGAGTCAAAACTTTCAGATGGCTTTTGGAGAGAAGCAGTAAGTACAACAGTCTACATCATCACCAGGGCTCAACTCAGAGTCAATCATCATAAAACTCCCTATGAGTTGTGGAAAGGAAGACCAGCTACAGTAAAATACTTCAAAGTGTTCGGGAGTAAATGCTTCATCAGAAGAGAAGATCAGAATTTGGGTAAGTTTGATCCTAGGTGTGATGAGGGAATTTTTCTTGGATATTCCAGCAAAAGCAAGGCCTACAGATGCTTCAACAAAAGAACTCATACAGTTGTAGAGAGCATGAATGTAACAGTAGATGAAAAGACAGGGATAAGAGAACCAATCAAGGAACTTAGTGATGAAATCTGTCAAGAAGAATTCAGAGAGGTGTCAGATGAAGAAGAGGAAAGACAACAATTGCTTCCCAAAACTCCTTCATGGTATGTTCAGAAACATCATCCCAAATATTTGATCATTGGTGATCCAAATAGCAGGCAAACAAGAAGAAGAGTCATTCCTTCACATGATTCTACGAATGTTTCATTGTTATCTCAGATTGAGCCAAAAAAATTTAGTGAAGCATGTACAGATGAGTCTTGGGTAAAAGCAATGGATGAAGAACTAAATCAAATAGAGAAAAGTGAAACCTGGGATTTGGTTCCAAGACCTAAGGACAAGAATGTCATTGGCACAAAATGGATATTCAGAAATAAACTCAATGAGGATGGAAAGATTGTCAGAAACAAAGCTAGGTTAGTCTGTAAAGGGTATGCTCAAGTAGAAGGTGTTGATTTCGAAGAGACGTTTGTGCCTGTTGCTCGTCTTGAAGCTATCAGAATGTTTTTGGCCCTTTCAAGCTTCAAATCTTTCAAGGTATACCAAATGGATGTAAAGTCGGCTTTTCTAAATGGGGTGTTGGTAGAAGAAGTCTACATAGAACAGCCAGAAGGAGTTTCTCTCATAGAACAGTCAGACTATGTGTGTAAGCTGAAAAAGGCCTTATATGGATTAAAGCAAGCTCCAAGGGCGTGGTACTCAAGACTTGACAGTTATCTTCATGAGCAAGGCTTCAGGAAAGGCGTGGCAGATAGCAACTTGTATATTAAGAATGAAGATGATAATATGTTGATTATAGTTGTCTATGTTGATGATATTATTTTTGGGGGAAATAATACTCAGATGTGCAAAGTTTTTGCTAACACCATGCAGAAGGAATTCGAGATGTCTATGATTGGAGAGCTGTCATTCTTTTTAGGGCTTCAGATTGCGCAATCAAAAGATGGTATATTTCTCTCTCAAGAAAAGTATATCAAAGAAATGTTGAAGAAATTTGGGATGATGGACAGCAAACCCATGTGTACTCCTATGATTACAGGGTGCAATCTGAGTAAAGATGATGAATCTCCAGTGGCAGATCAGAAGTTGTACAGATCTATGATTGGCAGTTTACTATACAGTACAACTACCAGACCGGATATCATGCAGGCTGTTGGATTAGTTGCAAGATTTCAGGCAGCTCCAAAAGAATCTCATGTTATAGCAGTCAAGAGGATATTCAGATATTTGAAGGGTACTATGGACTTTGGGCTTTGGTATCCCAAAGGTGATGATTTCACCCTCACAGCCTATACAGATGCAGATTGGGCAGGCAGTATTGATGATAGGAAAAGCACTAGTGGTGGAGCATTCTTTCTGGGAAAGAGTCTGGTTTCTTGGCTAAGTAAGAAACAACCTTCAGTTTCCTTATCTACAACAGAAGCTGAATACATAGCAGCAGTGGCTAGGTGCACACAGGTTTTATGGATGAAAACCACCTTGGAGGATTTCAAAGTCAAGCATGAACAACCCATCTCCATTCTCTGTGATAATACAAGTGCCATAAGTATTTCTAAAAATCTGGTAATGCACTCAAGGACGAAGCACATTTCCATCAAATATCATTTTCTAAGGGAGAAAGTGCAAGAGAAGCAGGTCAAGCTAGAGTATGTGCCTACTAAAGAGCAGATTGCAGATATCTTCACCAAACCTCTTCCAAGAGATACGTTTGAGTATCTAAGGGAGAAATTGGGAGTTGTACTCTCACCTCAGAATTAATCACCTCATCAGGAGGTGGGGGAGGGACCAAGCCAAGAGGCTCTTTCTTAGTCCCGAGTCCCAAAGGTGGCCCTTTGCCATTGATGACAAAGGGGGAGAGATATGAGTAAGGGGGAGAGCTTCATAGTGAAGAAGAGAGCTTCAAGTCAGGGGGAGCAAAAACTTCAAAGGCAGATTCTCAGTTGTTGGATCAGTTGGTTTCAGTTTTGGCTCTTGACTAGTGTTTTCAGTTAAGGTTTGCCATCAATGACAAAGGGGGAGATTGTTGGCAATTTTGGGTACCTTGGGTACATTGCCTTTGCTCTAAGTGTAGATGTTGTCATTGATGTCAAGAAGGTCTTGAAGCAATTTGGTTTGATGTCAAAGAATGTGTTTTGATGAAGGTTTCAGTTTGGAAAGTGAGTTTCCAAGAAGATCAGAGTAGCCCAGTTGCAAAAGATCAAGAAAAAGACAAGTAAGAAAAAGTATGCAGGTGGTTGGAAAAACTGTCATGATTTCGTGACATGTTTTAGGAGAGAGAAAGTGCTGGCAAAACTATCATGATTTCGTGACATGTTTGAGGAGAGAGAAAGTTCTAGCAAAAGTGTCATGATTTCATGACATGTTGGAAGAAGAGAGAAGTGAAAACTGCACGATTTCATGACATGTTGGCAGAGAAAGAGAGCAAGTTGGAAAGTGTCACGATTTCATGACATGTCGCATTTTCATGACTCAAAAAGTGCAGGAAGGCAGAGAAGGAAAAGTGTCACGATTTCATGACACATTGCCAGGAAAGTTGTACGGACAAAAAGGTGTCACGATTTCATGACATAATGCAGAAAAGAGAGTCCGTAGTGTGAACTGTCATGATTTCATGACAAGATCAAAGAGAGAGAAAGTTATTCAGAACTGTCATGATTTCATGACATGATGCAAAGTTCCAAGTGAGGACTATCGCATTTTCATGACATGCTACAGAGGTCAAGTTGAGGACTGTCACGATTTCATGACATGCTAAAAGCTCAAAGTGAGAACTATCATGAATTTCGTGACATGCAGCAAAGGGAAGAGTCTGAAAGGAGAAGCATCACGATTTTACGAAAGGCTGAAAGAAAAGCGTACAGATGGTGAAAGAGTCATGATTTCATGACAGAAACTAGAAGTAGGTCTTCTATAGGAGAAGTGTCACGATTTCATGACAAAAGCTGAGAAGAAGGCCATGAAGACAAAAGGGTCATGATTTCATGACAGAGTTAAAGATGACGTCAGTAGAAGCAGATGTGTCACGATTTCATGACAAAAGTAGAGAAGAAGGCAATGAAGACTAAAGTGTCATGATTTCATGATAGGAGTGAAGATGACATCAAAAAAGATAGAAGTGTCACGATTTCATGACAAGGATGTAGTCAAGGCAGACAAAGGCAAAAGTGTCACGATTTCACGACAAAGGCAAAAGAAGGTGTTACGACAGCAAAGGTGTCGCGATATCATGACATGTTGTAGTTTCACAAGAAGCTACAGAACTAGAGGTGATTGAAGGACAGAGTTAACTTTGAGCCGACAAAGTTAAATCTAGGCCGACGTAAATTAGGGTTTTGCAGCCGACGTAGTTTGAGGATTACATCCGACTAAGTTTGAGAGTTTTGATCATGAAATTTACTCTATAAAAGGAGGGCTGTTTCGAGATTGATGGCATTGAGTGTGTGTATCGAAATTGTGCATGTTAAGTCCACGGTGCGCAGAGACCTAGTCGAATCGATTAGTGCGAAGTGTGCGAGATGCAGCCATAACAACGCAAATAGCGTAGAAGTGGCGAGTTGATGCGCACTGTGAGAAGTTCGATCGTAGAGTGTTGAATGCTGTTGTGTTTGCGCAGAGGTGCAAAGGTCGATGTTCGATCGAGTGCAGCTGTAATTGTGCAATAAGAGCGAAGGACTGTGTTTTGTAGAACAGAGGAAGAGGACATTTGTGCTAGATCGAAGGACTATGTTTAGTGCAAATTCGAGGACCAGCTTTGAGGTGATAGAGTTGAGGACAGAGGTCTCCAGCCAGAGCAGGGAAGACAGGTGTCTTCTATGGATAGAGTTCCACTTGCTAAGGGCAGAAGAGGCAGAGGTCTTCTAGAGGATCACCAACCAAGAGCAGAGTTAGGGGAAGGTATCTCCTTTGAGCAGAGGCTCATAAACATTGTAATTGGGAAGGTTTCCCAAAGAATTTGAAATAAACTTTTAGAGAAAAGTTTTGTGGACGTAGCCCAGCCATTCTGGGTGAACCACGTTAAAAATGAGTCTTCTATGTGTGATGCTTTCTGTCTTGTTTAATATTGTGTTGATGCCACTGCTATCTGAATTTAAAATTATTAAATGGTTAAGTCTTATACTGTTCACCCCCCCCTCTCAGTATAAGTTCATGTTCTTCAAATTCTACAAAAACTATCATTGGTATCAAAGCTACAAGGGGATTTTATAGAATATTGAAGAAGAAGGTAGCCATTGGAGGAGATTTGAGGAGATCTCAATATAGAATATTGCTATCAAAAAGAAGTTCTTGATAGATAATAATTTGGGATAATTATCACCATCTAAAAACAAGCCCAAAAGGAAGAAGGATTTGGCAAGAATTTTGTCAAATTTTGGAGGATATTATTGAAGACCTCAAGGCATTCATATTCTTGAGAAGGAGGAAAAATTTGAAGTAAAAATTCAACAAGGAGATTGTTGATTTATATAGAAAAAATTAAAGGGTTTCAAGAAGGTTAGATTGAGCTAAAACATGGAGGAGTTTTCAAGTAGATTTGAGAGATTATTGGGCAGTATTAGAAGAGGTAAAGAAATCTACAAATTGAAATAGTTTAGGAGCTGATTTGGACAATAAGGAGAGCTAAAAAATAGACAAGTTCAAGGTATCAAAGCATATCAAATTGGAGTTGTAAATTTATCAAACTTGGGACAACAATTAGGTGATACAAATCATGATGGGGAGCCAAATTTAACAGCAAGAGAAAACTAAATTTTATTCAGAGAACATGGAAAGATTTACAAAGTACAGAAAGAAAATAAATTCATAGTCTTAATCTTAGTCTTTCCAGCCTGCCTCAAACTCTCTGAGCAACCTCCTTTTATAATGACATTTTCTCATTGTAACCGTTGCTCGTAACGGTCTCTGAAACTGCTGTAACGAACTCCTGTAACAGCTGCACCAACTTATGGTAACTGTCTAACTTTCATTTTGCAACGATCTACGAAACTGCAACATGTCATGATATCGTGACACTTTTCCTCCTTTGCGGTCTCTCTTTGTTTTGTCGCGAAAACGCGACATGTCGCGATATCGCGACACTTTTCTGTCTTTTGTTCTCTTTTGCCAATATGTCGCGATATCGCGACACTTTTTCGTCCTTCGGCCTTCTTTGTCAAGATGTCACGATATCGTGACACTTTTTCATCTTTCGACCTTCTTTGTCAAGATGTCGCGATATCGCGACACTTTTTCATATTTCGGTCTTCTTCGTCAAGATGTCGCGATATCGCAACACTTTTTCATCTTTCGTCCTTCCTTGCCAAGATGTCGCGATATCGCGACACTTAGTCTTTGCTTCCAAACATGTCACGATTTTGCGACACTTGTTCACACTTGGTATTTGTTGCAAAATGTGTCGTGATTTCGTGACACAAAACAGGTCATGATTTCGCGACACTGTTCACACTTAGCTTCCTTTGCCAAAATGTGTCACGATTTCGCGACACGAAACTTGTCATGATTTCATGACACTTTACCTATGTAGCTTCTGTTGCCAAAATGTGTCACAATTTCGTGACATGAAACTTGTCGCGATTTCGTGACACTTTGCCGATGTAGCTTCTGTTGTCAAAATGTGTCGCGATTTCGCAACACAAAACTTGTCACGATTTCGTGACACTTTGCCGACGTAGCTTCTGTTGCCAAAATGTGTCACGATTTTGTGACACAAAACTTGTCGCGATTTCGTGACACTTTCCACACTTAGCTTCTGTTGCCAAAATGTGTCACGATTTCGCGACACAAAACTTGTCGCAATTTCGTGACACTTTCCACACTTAGAATTTTTTTCATTGTTTTATTTTTTTTTGTTGCAAGATTGTTCTGCTACCACTGGATGCTCCTGCATCAGACACCCGAGGTAGATTTTAGAAGTGATCTTCACTTCTGTACTGTGAGAGGAAGACCCAGGTGGTCAACCTCTGTTTTGGACAACCAAGTTGCATCTTCGACAGGTCGGCCCTTCCACTTGACCAAATACTCAGAATATTGTCTATTTTGGGTACTTCTACCTTCGCGAGTGTCGAGTATGTCTTCGATTTCCTCTTTGGCTAGAGTAGATGCTGGAATTCTCCACAAAGCCGTACTTGGTGTCTCGTTGCTACTTCCTTCATGATATTCGACCAAGTCTAAAATATTAAAAATAGGTGATATATTCAGCTCACTTGGTAGATCTACTTCATAGGCATTTCTTGAATCTCGTTTACCTATGATTTTGCATGGTCCAAACCTCTTCATCTTCAGCTTGTTGTAGGTTTTTCTAGGAAACCGTTCCTTGTGCAAGTGAACCATGACTTCATCTCCTACCTAGAATTCCTTGAAACGCCGCTTCTGATCTATTCTGGCTTTGTACTGAGCATTCATTTTACTGATATGTTGTTGTACCTCTTCATGCAAATTCTTAATGTGCGCTGCAAAATCTTCAGCTTAGCACTACGCTTTTCTCCTTTATCCATCGGCCTCAACTCAGAAGCATTTCTTAGGTTGTTCCCATACACTATCTGGAATGGGGATTTACCAGTACTTCGATTGACAAAATTATTGTAAGCAAACTCTGCCTATGGTAAAATCAAATCCCATCCCTTGGGCTTATCTCCTACCAGACATCGTAGAAGATTACCCAAACTTCTGTTTACCACCTCTGTTTGTCCATCAGTCTACGGGTGGTATGCAGAACTGAACTTCAACTCTATTTTCAGCTTCTTCCACAGAGTCCTCCAAAAATAACCCACAAATTTGGTATCTCTATCCGAGACTATGCTTTGGGGTAGACCATGAAGGCGTACTACCTCCTTGAAAAACAAGCCTGCAACATGAACTGCATCACTTGTCTTCTGACATGGAATAAAATGAGCCATCTTTGAAAACCTATCAACTACAACAAAAATGGCATCATTTTTGCATTGTGTCCTTGGTAGACCAAGAACAAAATCCATACTGATGTCCTCCCATGGTCTCTCTGGTACAGGTAATGGCTGATACATTCCTGTATTCTGGCTGACTCCTTTCGCCATCTGGCACACTCTACAACCCTGCACAAATTTTGTCACATCCGGCTGCAACTGTGGCCAATGGTAATTTTCACTAACCAGGGCAATGGTCTTATCTCGACCAAAATGTCCTGCTAGTCCTCCGCTATGCTTCTCCTTGATCAGATTCTCCCGCATGGAACTTCTAGGAATGCACAATTGGTTCTTCCTAAATAACATTCCATCTTGGATCATAAAATCCAACCACTTAGTTTGATCCACAGTAGTAGGAGACAAACATGCCTTCCATGCCTCTGCAAAATCTGGATCCTCTGGGTATAAACTCTTGAGTTCATCAAACCCAACAACTTCCACTCTCATTTCTATCAACAAATTATGCCTTCTACTCAAGGCATCTGCAACTCTATTAGATTTGCCACTTCTATGCTTCAGGACAAAGGTATAACTCTGTAGGAATTCAACCCACTTCAAATGTCTCTGGTTAAGTTTACCTTGACTATTTATATACTACAAAGCTTGATGGTCAGTATATAAAACAAACTCTTTGGCTAGCAAATAGTGTCTCCATTTCTTAAGAGCCTGAATTATAGCATAGAATTCTTGATCATAAACAGAGTATTTCTTTCTAGCATCATTTAATTTCTCACTAAAGTATGCAACAGGTTTACCTTCTTGGCTCAACACAGCTCCAATAGCACTGCCACTAGCATCACAATCAACCTGAAACACTTTATTAAAATCTGGAAGTACTAAAATGGGTCATTCTGTTACTTTATTTTTCAATATCTCCATACTGGTACCTGCCTTTGTAGTCCACTTAAACTCCTTCTTATCCCCTCTCATGGTTTCTGTCAGGGGTGCACAAATACTGCTAAAGTCTCTAATAAACTTTCTATAGAAACTTGCAAGACCATGAAATGATCTTACCTCTGTTACGTTCCTTGGAGTAGGCCACTCAATGATAGCCTTCACCTTCTCTGGATCCATTTTTAGACCCTCATCTGAGATGACAAATCCCAGGTACACCAACTCCTTCTGCACAAAACTGCACTTCTTTAAATTAATCAGCAACTGCTCCTCTCGCAGCTTTTCAAAAACTGTTCGAACGTGCCTCAAATGTTCGTCCAATGTCTTACTAAAAATTAGAATATCATCCAGATAAACAATAACGAACTTCTCTAGGAAGTCTCGCAATACCTCATTCATCAGCCTCATGAATGTACTAGGTGCATTAGTTAACCCAAATGGCATAACCAACCACTCATACAAACCCTCTTTGGTTTTGAAGGTTGTCTTCCACTCGTCACCCTCTCTGACGCGTATCTGATGATATCCACTCTTTAAATCAATCTTAGTGAAGTATTTAGCTCCACTCAAACAATCCATTATATCATCCATTCTAGGTAATGGAAATCGATACTTAATGGTAATTTTGTTTATGGCTCTAGAATCAGTGCACATTCTCCATTCTCCATTCTTCTTTGGTGCTAGTACTGCAGGTACTGCACAGGGACTCAAACTTGCTCTAATCAATCCCTTCCTCAACAACTCATGAACCTGTCGGTTCAACTCTTCATTCTCTATAGGAGACATTCTATGGGCTGCCTTATTGGGTAAGCTAGCTCCTGGAATCAAGTCAATTTGATGACTAATCTTCCTTAATGGCGGCAAACCCTCAGGCACATTATCTGATATAATATCAGGAAACTCTTCTAACAGACGTTCAACTTCTGCTGGAATAGTCGTATTTTCTTCCTTCTTTATAGTAGGAATTAATGCATAACACATAGAATCCCTCTTCAGGCCATCCAAAAATTTTCTACCATCTACTAAACAGATTCTAGCATTATTGCATACCTTTTCCTCTACCTCCTTCAATGGCTTCAATTTGTGGCGCACTCCATATTTTGTCAGGGAATAAGTATTTGCATGCCCATCATGCGCCGCACATCTGTCAAATTGCCATGGTCTTCCCAACAACAAATGGCAAGCATCCATAGGCAAAATATCACACAGGACCTCATCCTGGTATCTTCCAATTTGAAACTTGACCAAGCATTGTTCACTGACCAATGCCCTATGGTCCTTCTGCAACCACGCAATCCGGTATGGATGCGGGTGCTGCCTCCTCTCTAGCCGTAACTTAGTCACCATGTCTTCAGAGACCAAGTTATCAGTACTACCATTATCTATAATAATATTACAGACCTTACCTGAACATTTGCACCTTGTGCGAAACAGGCTCTTTCTCTGGTCTGGTTCCTTCTCTTCGTTCAACAAGGTTCTCCTTGTGACCATCACTTCTCCTCTCTCTGCTTCTTCAGAGTGCTCAGATTCAACACCATCATCAATGACCGTAGCTCGAGCATTACCTTTAGGCCTCCTATTCGTCGCCTCTTGGTGTTGGGGACACTCGTATGCCCGATGTCCCTCTTCCCCACAATGGAAACAAGTTCCACGAAATCTTCCTCTTCCATATCCACGTCCACCTCTACCTCTTCCCCTTTGGTAATCATTGTTCTGATTACGGGGGCGGTAGGTATTCTCCTCTTTCTGCTCCTGGTGATTACTTGTTTCACCAGTCTTCTTCTGCTCATCATATTTTCCTCCACTGGTTCTTCCACCAGTTCTTCCACCATGACCTCTTCCTCTTTGTTTGCTGTCAAATCTTCTGTTCAGCTTTTCTTCAACCTTCAGAGCAAACTGGTAAGCATCCTCAATGGTGCTCATTCAAACCAGACTCAACTCTTCTTGCACGCTGGTTCTCAATCCATTGATGTAACGGGCTACCTTCTCCTTGTTCGCCTCTGAATGGCCAGTTCTGATTGAGATTTTGAAAAACTCCTTTGTATATTCTTTGACAGATTTGCTTGACTGTCTTAAACTCTGCATTTTCCTCAATAGATCCAATTCGTAATCTACTAGGATAAACTGCCTCTTCAGCTTTTCGACCATTCGATCCCATCTGGTGATCTTCTCCTTTCCTCTTCGATTTCGTTCTAGCTGCACTCCTTTCCACCATATGCTAGCATGGCCTTTCAACTTTGTTCTTGCAAACTTGATCCGATTTGGATCTACAACCTCCTCATATTCAAAATACTCCTCCATATCGTTGATCCAATCAATCAACTCTTCTGGATTGAGATTCCCAGAATATGTGGAGACGTCCAACTTTGGCCTCTTCCCAATTTGAGATATGGCTCTAAACAATCGAGCTTTCGCAGAACTCATTGCTTCTTCTTCTTCTTCTGATGGGTCATCAACCCCGCAAGCTTCATCATCACTATGGTCTTCTCCTCTTGGCTCAACTCCTCTTCACAACTCCTCTTGTAGGGCCTGTACTTGCCTCTGCAATGCTCTGAAGTCTCCTTCAGGTACCACATTTCTTCCACCACCATGGTTTCTTCGTGGAGGCATTCTTCTTCACTTTCTTCTCACAACCCTTAACCCTAGATCCTGGTGCAAGCTGCCTCACGTTCGGCGCTCTGCTTACACGCTCAGAATCTTCTCGCTCTGATACCACTTGATGGGGAGCCAAATTTAACAACAAAGAGAAAACTCAATTTTATTCAGAGAACATGGAAAGATTTACAAAGTACAGAAAGAAAATAAATTCGCAGTCTTAGTCTTTCCAGCCTGCCTCAAACTCTCTTCGAGCAACCTCCTTTTATAATGACATTTTCTCATTGTAACCGTTGCTCGTAACGGTCTCTGGAACCGCTGTAACGAACTCCTGTAACTGTTGCACCGACTTCTGGTAACCGTCAAACTGTCGTTCTGCAACGGTCCGTGAAACTGCAACATGTCGCGATATCGTGACACTTTTCCTCCCTTGCGGTCTCTCTCTTTGTTTTGTCGTGAAAACATGACATGTCGTGATATCGCGACACTTTTCTATCGTTTGTTCTCTTTTGCCAATATGTCGCGATATCGCGAAACGTTTTCGTCCTTCAGCATTCTTTGTCAAGATGTCGCGATATCGCGACACTTTTTCATCTTTCGGCCTTCTTTGTCAAGATGTCGTGATATCACGACACTTTTTCATCTTTCGTCCTTCCTTGCCAAGATGTCGCGATATCGTGACACTTTTTCATCTTTCGTCCTTCCTTGCCAAGATGTCGCGATATCGCGACACTTAGTCTTTGCTTCCAAACATGTCACGATTTCGTGACACTTGTTCACACTTGGTCTTTGTTGCAAAATGTGTCACGATTTCGTGACACAAAATAGGTCACGATTTCATGACACTGTTCACACTTAGCTTCCTTTGCCAAAATGTGTCGTGATTTCGTGACACGAAACTTGTCGCGATTTTGTGACACTTTACCGACTTAGCTTCTATTGCCAAAATGTGTCATGATTTCATGACACAAAACTTGTCGTGATTTTGTGACACTTTGCCGACGTAGCTTCTGTTGTCAAAATGTGTCACGATTTCGTGACACAAAACTTGTCACGATTTTGCGACACTTTGCCGACGTAGCTTCTGTTGCCAAAATGTGTCACGATTTCATGACACAAAACTTGTCGCGATTTCGTGACACTTTCCACGCTTGGCTTCTGTTTCCAAAATGTGTCATGATTTCATGACACAAAACTTGTCGCGATTTCGCGACACTTTCCACACTTAGCATTTTTTTCATTGTTTTATTTCTTTTTGTTGCAAGATCGTTCTGCTACCACTGGATGCTCCTACATCAAGGAGAGCTAAAAAATAGACAAGTTCAAGGTATCAAAGCATATCAAATTGGATTTGTAAATTTATCAAACTTGGGACAACAATTAGGTGATACAAATCACCAAGAAATATATCACCAAATGGAGACCAAAAAGGTATGCAACATTGGTGCAAAAGGTTCATTATTTAAACATTTAAATCTATCGTATTATTAAGTTCTAAAAGCATCAAAATTCAAGGTTTAGAATTTCAAAAGAGGAAGGTTTCAAGTTTAAGTCTTCAAGGGTGTAGAAGATAGCTTTTACAAGGAATTAAAACCTACATAAAAGAAGGAGTAGTTAGATATACTTCTTACTATCTATTGAAAGCTAACAAGTGGATATTGTATAAAAAAGAAGATATTATTATAAAGTAAACTTTTATTTATACTAATCTATCCAAAAAGGAAAAGTATTGGCATGTTTAAGAAGATTGAAATCACCATAAGAAATATCACCAAGCATTGAGCCAACAAGGAGATGGAGTAGAAGAGTTGCCATGGAGAAGAAGGAAACATAGAAAGCACCATTACCATGGCTTGCAAAAAGGAGAGGTGCCACCACCATATTCAATAGGATAAACCACCATCTCAGAAATTAAAGGTGAATATTGGCAGCACAAAAGGTAAGCATTTCATTAAGCTACATAGAACAACACCATTAGTGAGAAAAACAAGTGCAAGAACCAAGTATATTCAACCATTAAAGGTTTGAGAATGCAGTAGAAGAAGGATAGGTGCAACATCATATATTATTGAGTATTTAAGGAATAAAAGAACACTACAAAGAAGACCTCATCAGTAAAGAAGACACGTTGAAGAGTCATAGTACCTATAGAGAGTGTTACATTGCAAAAGAGAGCACTACATAAAAGTTAGTGTATGAAAAAAATTTACAAGTCTTAGCACCACTTGGAAGAAGTGTCATAAAGAATAGCTCCACCTTTAAGAATGTTACATAGCAAGAATAGTGCAACTTGGAGAAAAAGGATTTAATATCGCTTGGAATGAAAACAATGCATAGAAAGAACATTATAAGGAAGTGCAAGTGCTTAGAAGGTGAAGAGTCATTGTTGCCAAGTGTCAAAGTGTTAAAGAAAACTCAAGAGGAAGAGCAAATACTTGTCTTGCATGAGTGACAAGTCTCACACTTACCCATGCGATAAGAAGGCATTCTAGGAGTATATAGAGCATTATAGTGAAGTAAAATTCAAGAGCAAAGTGGAGTAATACCAAGTGCACAGTGAAGAATATAAACATGAAGTGCAATTGAAGAGTACGTTGAAAAGAGTCAACAATTTTGAAGGTTGAAAAAGCATGTGTAATTAATGTTTTCATAAGCATTGAAGAAGGAGAATTGAATAGTGCCTTAAGACAAGCGTAACTTGCAGAGAATTCAAAGGGAGGAAGACTTCAAACTCAGTGCATGCCAAAGTTAAAGAAGGTATTTATTTTATTCAAATCGAAGGGTATTTTTATAAAGTAAAGGAGGAATAAGGAACTTTATTACTAAGGCTAAAACTAATTAATATTTAATGCTTGAGATTAATTAGATAATTGGAGATATAAGGATTTGCTTTGATATAGTACAACCTTAGATACTTTATTAAATACAAATACCTTATTTTGAAAAAAACAAAGAATTCTATATAGATATTGAAAACATTAAATTTACAAATATCCATAGTTTCTATATTTGTAATTAGGAAGATATAAGGAGTTCAACACAAAATTTAGATATCTTGAAATGTAGAAACCATATCATTGAGAATAAAAGAATATAGAAAGAAAAACATAGAATTACTTGAAAGTTGGAAAATTATTGTTGATACTAGTCTTCTATACAAATTTATGAGACATAAGGAATCCAACTTAAAGATCTTGAAAATAAATAACCTTATAAAAACTTGAAGGTGCATCATAAATTATTTTTAGCTTTTTATTTATTCATTAATAAGGATAAATAAGGTGAAGTATTGAAGTTGAACATTAGGGAGATAAAAGGGATTCAACTCAAAGAAAACTAAGAAAGCTAAGTATACTATAAAAAACATATTGCACTCAAAACAATTGGTAGATACAAGGCATTCTACAAAACTTGAAAATTGGAAATATCTTATCAAGTTTGATCACTTACTAGGAAGTCATAAGGTAGTCAACTTCATTCAAATAAAAATTGAAAGTTTTTTTTAGCTATGGATTATTGGTACATAGATTTAGGAGCAAGTAAATATATGACTGGAAACAAACAATGCTTTGATTCTTTACATGAAAAAATGAGAAACCAGTAGTAAAACTTATGAAGTAAAAGGAATAGGAAATATTCTAGTCAATCTAACAAATGGAAAGGGATAATAAACAATGTGTTATATGTTCCTAGATTGACTATCAATCTTCTTTTAGTTTCTCAACTCGTGGATCAAAATATGTATAATTTAAAATTTTTAATGGAAGAAAATAATGTCATATTCTCAAACAAGGAAAAAAGATAGCTTCAAGTTCCTATAAAAGTGGTTTCTATAAATGAAATGCTCAAATATATGAAGGAATATCAAATTTATCTTTGGAATCTATTGTTTGTCTAGAATGCTCAGTAGGGAAACAAGATAGAATACCTTTTGAACTTCATCAACATAGGATTAAACAACCATTAGAATTACTATATATGTATTTATTTGGTCTAATGAATGCTACTAGTATTGGAGGACATAAGTATTTTCAACTATTTTTTGATGATCATACCAGGAATATATAGGTGAACATTGTAGATATCCTAATTATGACTAAGCCTAAAATAATGGTTGATAGACTATTTCATATAACACTAAAAAGAAGGGGAAATGACATGATAGGTGTAGATATGAGATGAATAGCATGAAAGAAAAGCATAATGAATAGTAAGGAGAATGATAAAATGAGGAAAGACTTGTTTGAGCAAGAAATAAGTAGAGGACTATGTTGAATACAATCAAGATATGAATAAATAAAAATAGTGGATCCAACTTGGAATTTATGAATGTAATACAAATTTTTATTCTACTTTAATCATGTAGGTTGTAGAAAATATCAATGGTGTGTGCATAGCTTCTAGTGTTACAAAAGAAAATAGGCAAGGTGGTAATCCAAGAAGGAAGTATTGTTCAAAGAAGAAATAGCAAATCACCATGTGAGAAATGGTTATGTGAATGTAGATGTCAGTGAACTAGATTTGTATCAAATGATGAACATATTATTATTGTTCATGTGGAGAGGAATACCATTTAACTTAATATTAGGAGGAACAAACCCTCATGAAGGAGATTTTCTTGAGAAGTTGTATGATATTGAAAGGAAAGACCACCATTTGAAGTTGTCATCATTAGAAGTTATTGTACAATAGGTTATCATACTAGGAAAACTATCATACAATTTGGCTAGCCATACAAGTGGATCAACCATATGATTAAAGAACTTCTTGTATAAATAAATAAATCATATAATTGTATGATATCGTACAAAGACTACCAGTTTAGTATCTCAAAGGAGTATTTTGTATGAGGAAGTATTACCATTTTATGGGCCCTATTGTCCTAAGATATTGTTGTTGTAGGAGTTTGCTTGTTGATTGCATATGTGATTACTTTACATCTTGAGGATAGGAAATTATACTACTTGAGAATATCACATCCATAGGAGGATTCTCTTCTCTCATCTGCATCATTTTTTATTAGAGTATAATTTTGAAATATGGCCCAATAAGAAAGAGGAAGATCACATGGACCTCGACACATGGATACAACAAAAAATATTAAGAGGAAATATTTCTAGGTTAGATCTGATTGAGATTGCCCAAAGGAGAGACATTCATCACAAAGAAGCTCAAAATAAAGAGCAAGGAGAATATTGAAGCAACAATTGGTTTAGGCAATCTCAAATATAAGACAAAAAAAATGTATAATTTTAATGGAAGTTTAAAACCCCAAGTGAGTTGATTGATTGGATAATGGACGTGCATAGATTCTTCAATTATGAATCTATGCAAGATCTAAAGTGGATCAATTTGCATGTACGAGGTTAGAGGGACATGCTTTGATTTGGTGGGACCATGTCCAAACTAAGAGACAACAAAAAAGAAAGGATAAAATCCAAACTTGTGAAAGTTTGTGTTCAAGTTAAAATCTAAGTTTTACCTATGAATTACCATATTGGATTATTGAGAAGAATTTAAAATCTTAAGCAAAATTTGGAAGTGAAAGAATATACAGAGGAATTCTATAAATTGACCATAGGAGCATGTCATATTGAAGATGATGAAGAGAAGGTGGTAAGATCTATAATTGGGCTAAGAATTTCCATACAAGATGAGATTGGTATGATTTGAATCATAACCATTGAAGAGGCATATTAGTGTGTGCTCAAGGTAGAGGAAAATGTATTGCATAGTGAATAAAATAATATGAAAGGAAGAGGATGATCCTCTCATGGAAGAGGATAAAGTAGTAGTGGAAGACAACAATACCACAATGAAAGAGAACATGAAAGGCATGAGGGAGAAGCTAGTACTTCTCAAAATAGTGGAGTAAACAAATATTTCTAGAGGAAGAGAAAGTTAGGGTAGAAGAAGGGGTGGAGGATTCCTTGGAAATTGTTATAGATGTGGAGAAGTTTGTCATAGAGAATATGAATGACCTCAAATTATTGCATGGAAAGGAAGCATTTAGTCATGTTACATAAGTAGAAGAAGAAAGTGTTAAATAATATGTCAAAGAATGATTATTTACATGATAACATACTTATTACAAGAAAACCTTAAAGGATCAATAATGATCTAATGTCAAGGCTAAACTTGTTTAGTAAAAAGAACCTTCAACACAATCTAACCAAATTGAAAATTTGATGGTTAAATATCTTTTATATATATAGGTGAACATTGTAGATATCCTAATTATGACTAAGCCTAAAATAATGAAACCAACATCATTGCATATCACTTTGAGAATTGAAGGATTTCTATTAAAATAGTTATATAGTGGACTCAAAGGTGATTGTGATAGTAATACCTAAAGTTGTAGGCCAAAAATTCTCGCACTCCTTTCCTCAAGGCAGATGGATCCATGACTTAGAGGGGAATGGGAGAATGGATGGTCTACACCTCAAAGAGAAGTACTTATTTGTACTTTTTATATGATGATTTTTCAACGAATGGGTTTTGAGTTCACCAATAAATGTTTTGTGGCAGTTTTCGTGCCTAGGCTTAGGAATTTGTTTAGATGTGTTATTTTTAATCCAATATCATACAAGCCTAAGTTTGGCCAATATGCAACTAAATTAATCTATATGCACTTTTTAATTTAAATGCAAGCAACATATGACAGAAAACAGGATGCAAGAAGATAACACAATACTCAAACTGATTAAAAACCTTACCTTAATCCAAATGTTTGATGAAGTTTCTACTTTTTGTATGCAGTCCAAATCGTACGAAAATAGGCGATATCGTATTATGATACTGCAATATCGTATTACGATTCTGCAATATCATAACCCGAAAAGAGACAGAATGATCCAATTTTGATAGAAGACAATAAATGCATGGTTAATGATAGAAAGTAGATTGATCTATAATTCTATACTTAAAATTATGTTTAACAAATATATTCTAGATATAATAGATGCTATGGATAGTAATAGTGATAAGAATTTGACAAATGAATGAATTTGAATTACTTAAAGGATGTAATTACATGCAATTGGGTGAACTCCAGGGATGCAAATGATTAAGTTTTATCTCCTATGTGATAAATATGCTAAATGAAATACAGATTTAATGATAAAATATAAAGAAATTATGAACCAGGGCTTGGGGTTGCCACCAAGCAAACTGTAGGCAAGATCGTAGCCTTCTGAATTAGATTGTACTCCAAACTTGCAAGTCCGTACTATGATCACGGTACTAAAACATCCGATCTACAATGATAGCTTTCGATCCTGTAAGCAAAAATTAAAATAACTAGAGCTATATGCAAAATTGGATTAAGTTATCTAAAATACGATGAAGCCAGGAGAATTACAGAGGGGATGGTCTGATTAAATAGGCATGGGAGTGTCTAGAATAGGGAGGAGGTTAGATTGTTGCAACTTCTTCCAATATGGGTGAAACCAAATGGATCCGATCTCGCAAATCCCCCACAGTTACAGAGGTAGAGGCAAAAATCTGTTTAACTACCTTTATCTTTTTCTTATTTTTAAATTTTCTATTTCAGAGCAAGATCGTATTACGATCGACGATATCGTACACCAATCGTAGAGATTGTATTACCTAAAATAATTCTATGATCTCGGAGGTCGTACTATGATCTTGTTGATCGTAGTACAATCTCGTCAAAAAGGTGCAAATTTGAATGTAATAAATGCAAAATATATTTTTTACAATTTTTTGTGTTTTTCATGCAAATGTGTCAAATGGGTGAATCAAGATGAGTCAATTCTAAGGTGTTACATTTTTCCCCCTATTTAGCGCAATTTTGGAAGAAATTGCGTTAAATAAAAAGTTCAACACATTGTACGAGAAGGCAAAATTTTATTGCAATTTTCGTTGATGATTTTAAGTTTTGATGTAAGTTGTTTTGAAATACAATATTTATGATACCCCCTTAGAGTTTTTATATCCAAATTTACGTTTGGATAAATACTCAAAAAAATTTGGAGTATAATGAGTAAATAAGAAAAATTACCTAAAAAGGTAACTTATTTACTCTTTACCTTTGAGCACTTTTAGAGCTCTGGAGAAAACATGGCAGGATATTCTCATCATGCAGAGTTAATCAGGGCAGGAGATAGAGCAACTCCGGGTAAGGATTTCTTATGCTTTTAGGATAAATTTTTCATATTTTTTTGTTAAATTTTCAATTAAAATTGGGTTTTTAGAGCATGGCTGTCATCGCGTGGCCCTAATTGCAAAATCGTAATGATTTTATGAAATCGTAACAATTTCACAATATCGTATGATACGATATTGAAGAAATGGGTACGATTTCTTCAATATCATATCAATTATAAGTGATATCGTAGATATGATATCACAAAAATTGATACGATCTTGATGAAATTGATACAATTTCATCTGCTCTTTGATACAATCTTGCTATTTTTTTATTTGATAATATTTTTAAATCTGATTACTAATATTTTGTTGTTTTGTGTTTTATTTTGATAGTTGGCTGAATTAAAGAACCGAGAGTGGAGACATGTCTCTTTACAGGTATATTTGGATGCTCTTACAGATGACGAGCGAGCTACTCTAGATGCAATGGATCTCATACATGTGGCAGAGATGCCACATATTTGCATAGACATGTGACTATTGAAAACATTAGCAAAGAGGTGGTATCCAAAGTCTTCTTAATTTTGACTACCGATAGGAGAGATGGCTCCTACCCTGGAGGATGTTTGGCAGATTCTGAGGCTGCCATTACGGGGTATTCAATTTTCTGCATTTGGAAACCAAGTCCAGGCTATGCATCAATTGACTGGAGATCCAATATTCTTATTGATGAAGGGAGGGCTTCCACTGGAGAGACTTAGTAGGACATAGGGAGTCACTCAATTGATAATATTGTTGAGTGGGGTTGTGAGCGGGTTGATTTTGTGCCATCCTAGTGGGATGCAACTTCCCTGGACCTTAGCAGAGGTCATATGTTATATGAGATATTAGACGGTCCACTTTTCTTGGGGTTCCTTCCTCCTATGTAGACTGTACATATTTCTACACAAAGTAGTCTACAAGGAGGGTAAGGGCCCAATTCTAAAATCTTTTTTGCATATGTGGTTTTGGGAGCACCTAGCTATCCAGTGCCCTATAGGGTTGTCATTGGTTAGGGAGATAGATAACCAGCCTGGGGTGGTTGAGGATAGACCTCGGGTATTCTATTGGCCTCTACAGGGATGACATGGGAGATGAGCCGGCCTTGCTGGTATGCAGTAGTTCCTAGATGATTTATTGGCTGAGGATATTACCTGGAGGCCATGGAGAGGGCTGAAAATATGGGAGGAGGATATCATTGAGTTGGCCCACATCAGGAAGACCATTTAGTTGTGGATGCATTATGGGAAGGTGGATTTGCACCATTTTGATTGAGTGCAATGATATTTTGGGCTTTGGTAGGACCTACTACAGTAATGGAATGTTACTTTTCCCAAGTCTACTCGAGATCCTACCACTCTTAGTGGAGCTCCCAACTTGGCAAAGTTTTTGGATCTAGATCCTGATGATACTCTATTTGAGACAAAAGCAGAGGACGATGTTGAAGTTATAGACAAATAACGAAATTGGTATGCCAGTATCCATCCTTCTTGGTTGACCCCACGGAGGAGTGCAATGTTACAGGTATCTGATCAATTTTTTAGGTAGTGTCGATCAGTGAGCCAGCAGGAGCAGTCAGTCACTCATGCATCTTTGCGGAGACCAGGTCTTCACACTCGGGATGGTCATATATCTTAGAGAGGATTGATTCTCTATGCAAGATAGGAGAGGAGGACTTCACCCCAAGAGGAGGGGGAGCATCTACCCATCATGAGGAGAGACCACCTTTGCCCAGGAATGGCAAGGGGAGACTAGAGAAGGGAGAGAGTAGTGAGGTGGCTAATCTATGGGGAGAGGTGGCTCATTTACAGGGGGAGAATTCCATTGAGAAGACTACTATAGAGTCTCTAGAGGGTGAGTTAGTACAAACTCGAGCTGAGGATGTCGAGCTACGTAGCAGGATCTTGACTTTGGAGAAATATTTTGTAGAGGCTCAAGCATAGGTGGGAAAGAGAGTTGGGGTTATGGTACCAGCTCATATGGGGTGATCTGAATGGATCTGGGTAGGGGATGAGTTACTACAAGCAGTGGCATAGATGAACTTCTACCAGACTCTATATTTTGTATCGATACCTATGGATTTGAGAGAGCCTCTCCCTACCAATATTGCAGAGCCAATTTGAGCTTGATCATCCCGTTATACATCCAGGGCATCTTCCTCTAGGACCACTATGGTGACACGCGATATACCACCACCGCCTCCACCCCCTGGAGGAGATGATAAGGCACAGAGTTCTAGTGCCTCTAGGGGATGATCCTAGATATTTTTATGATATACCTAACTAAGTATGCCATTTTTGAGGGTTATGGCATATCAGTCTAACTTTGTTTTTGTATATAGATTTTTGAGATATATATATAGATATTTTGTCTCGATGTGACTTCATGTGTTTTATTTAATTAATTTTGCATTTTAATTTGTTGGATGATGAGATGTTTATTAATCATGCTCTAAGTAAATGAAATGAACAAAATGATTTGATTTTTGAAAATGTGTTTATGAAAATGAAATGTTTTAGAATAAATTTTGATATATTCTAGCAATAAACCTCAAAGGATGTTGTGTTGTTATGAGACTATTGGTGGAGTTCATAGATCGCTAAGTGTCAAACCTAATCCTTTTTGTGAGGAATGCTTTTGATATTTCTAAAATGGTCGTTTTCTTAAGAATAATCTTAAGGCTTTTATGGTAAAAAAGAATTTTTCTGATGTTGTTTTGGAATAATGTGTTTAATAAGTTTTTATCAAAATTTGTTGATTGAGCATGAAAAATTTGAAAGATGATTTACGCTAGGCAAAGAATTCCTAATTCCTTAAGAATAATACCATCATTGTGAAAATCAAAATGAAAAATGCAGGACAATATACAATTTTTGTCTATTCTTTTAAAATGCAAAATTAACGTTGGATAGATCATTATGTCACATGTGAAAAAGATTTTATAATTTTTGTAAAGAAATATATGGAATTATTTTGGGATATGAAAAATTAGAAATATGATTTACGCTAGGCATAAAATTCCTAAGTGTGAAATTTGAATAAAATAGTTACTTAGGAACTATACCATCATCGCCAAAATCAAAATGAAATGCATGATGATTATGTTTGATTTTGCAATATTATTTGAGATAAATTATTGTGCTATGATGATAAAATTATTTATAAGAACTAATGCAAAAGGATTGAAATTAATTATGTAACAAAATTCCAAAGCAATATTTTAACTTATTTCCAAGACAAATTCAAATCTATCTAGAACCAGTGTGTGAAAAGTGAATTCATTGTCTATTTTGATTGCCATGATGATACAAAATCTCTTAAGTAACAAATGTGCGTGCTTTGTAAAGGCTAATTTACTGATTTTGAGTAAGGTAATGATAAGGCAAACTTAAATGAACAAATGTGTGTTCAAGTGAAATGTTCATTTGACCATGATTTTGCGCATGCAATGGTACTGAACTACTATGTAAATCAAATTACCAAAAGATAGATAATCCAAATGCAGACATTGGTCTGTATAAAAGAGGAATTACTAATGTGATAGACATATTTCCATGTGAGAAGGAATTACCCAATGTCAAGCAAGTTGGGCACAAATCACCTGTTATGGGGTTTACCTCATGATTTTTGAATAACTGAGAAATTCTAGGGATTCAAGTTCAATACTCACTTCTTTTCTTCATATTTATAGGATATGGATTTCTTGTCCTTTTCTAAAAAAGGGGATTTTATTTCTTTGGAACATTTTTCTTTGATTTTTGCTTTTTGCTTTTTTCTTTTTTTTTCTTTTCTTTTCTCTTTTTCTTTTCTTTTTTTCAAGATACTTGCCCAAATTAGATGTGGGGCAAGGGATTTTAATTCGGGTAAAGAGGAGCTTGTCCTTCTACCAATTTATTAGTATTCTAGACCATGCACATGATAGGATAGTAAGAAAAACTCTTTCACTTAAGGTATTTAATATTTACTAAGTAGTATCATTTTTATCGAATTTGCAACAAATCATTTTTAATATGTAAAATGTGTTCTTGGTTCAAGAAGTAGCAAGATCATTCACAATACTCAAATTTATTTAATGAAGTAATAGTGTTCTTTGGTACAAGAGATATTTATAATCAAAGCACAAAAATCAAAATTTATTAAATATGAATTTTAGGGCATGGTTCAAGATAACTTTTGAATTTATCTGAAGTAAATTAAAATATAATTTGCAATCTTAGTAGATAATAAATGCAGAAATATTGATCTAATAATGCTTTGAAATATTTTTGGGAATTTTCATATTTTGTAATTTTTTTGGTTATTTTTTATGATATATATATATATATATATATATATATATATATATATATATATATATATATATATATATATATATAAATAAATATTTTTACAACTATGTACAATAATGAGGTTGTTGGCTTTATGCATAATATCTTTTTAGATGCATAATATTCATGGGTTCCTTGAGATATTTTTCATCCAAGGTAGCCAATCTATATGCACCTGATCCAAATTTAGCAGTGATGATAAATGGTCCAAGCCAATTTGGTTGGAATTTTCCTTTAAGGTCTTTTCTTGCATTAGTATTTTTTTTATTTTCTTTTAAGACTAAATATCCAACTTCAAATGATCTATTATGGACTTTCGTTTCATATGATCTTTTAAGCTTGTCTTTGTAGGCATGGAGATGCTCCAAAACATGGATGTGCTTTTCGTATAGAATTTCTAGCCGGCTTAATCTACCAGCATGATATTCATCTCCTACTTCAGCATCTTGAAGTACAAGAGCTCAATAAAGAACTTCTAACTCAAATGGAAAAATTGCTTCAGCACAATAGACCAAGACAAAAGGTGAAGCGCCAATAGGAGTACGAACACTAGTTCGATAAGCCCATAAAGTAGGACATAATTGTATGTGCCAGTCACGGCATGTTTTTATAACCAATATTTTTAGAATTTTGATTAGTGTTTTATTAGATGCTTCAACTTGGCCGTTTCCTTATGGATAGTAAGGAGTAGACCTTCTATGTTTTTTTATTTTTTATTTTAACATGGTGGACTCGATAGCCGCCACGAGTCCTGGGCCAGCCGCCAGAAAGCCGCCATAGTTTCTTGTGTAGTCCACCCCCAGAAGCCGCCACCAGAGAAACCTCATGCAAACCACCCCTATACCACCATGCCCCAGTCAATTTGAACCTTTTACGCCGCTGACGCACCTGGACGGGGATAGGCATTCAGTCCGACGAGGCCCGAGGGAATGGAACCCCGATCTCCCCGCTCCGAAAGAAGCACTTTGACCATTGAACCAGGCCCTCGGACTAGACCTTCTATGTTGAATTTTATGTTTTTGACATAATTTTTTAACATATTTGTTTTTTAAGCATGTACCATTATCAAAAATGAGATTAGATGGAATTCTAAATCTACAAATGATTTGATTGAAGATGAATTTGGAGACTTACACTCCTGTGCAAGAAGATAAGGGCATAGCTTCAACCCACTTTATAAAATATTTTGTTGCAGTTATTATAAATTTATGACCATCAAATGACACAGGGTTGATTTTACCAATAATTTCTAAACCCCATTTAGAGAAGGGCCAAGGAGCGGCTATGGTTTGGAGTTCCTAAGAAGGAGCATGGACAAGTTCAACATGTCTTTGACATTTGTCACAATGACACACATAATAATTAGCATCATTTTCCATAGAAGGCCAAAAATAACACATTCTAAGGAGTGTTTTAGCAATGGCACATCCACTAAAGTGTCCCCCATAGGATCCATCATGGGCTTCTCTTAAGGATTTCTTAGATTCTTCTAGGTTTAGACATATTAATAGGATATCCTCAAAATATCTTTTATATAAGGTATTATCAATGATTACAAAGTGAATAACTCGCTTACGTAGTAACCTACATTGGTTTCTATCTAATCCTTCAGGGAAAGTTCCATTTTGCATAAAGTTAAAAATATTTGTGTACCAAGGTTCTAGGGTAATTTCATTAATAAAAAATACATCTAATGGCTCTAATAAGGATTTAGAGGAAGCAGGTTCTTGGATTTTATGAATAATGATAGTGGCATATTCATAATTCAACTCCAAAGGCAGTACAGAGACAATCGCAGCCATAGCATCGACAACACGGTTGCTAGTTCTAGGAATGGCTTCTAAAGTTACCTTTTCAAATAATGAAACAAGCTTAAGCACATATTCTTTATAAGGGCGAAGTTTCTCATCTCATGTTTGATAAACTTCATTGATTTTATTTATCATGAGTTGAGAATCTCCAAAATCTAATAAAAATTTAATCTTTAAAGCCAAAGTAGCTCGTAATCCAAGGATTAGAGCTTCATATTCTACAATGTTATTAGTACATGCAAATTGTAATTTAAAATATAGAGGTATTAGGTGCTTTTGGGGAGATATTAATATAATACCTACACCTGCACCACTCATACATCTAGCTACATCAAAAAATAATGTCCAAGTTTCAGAATGATCTTCTTCTAAAGTAACACACTCATCCGAAAATTCAATATTCATAGGGTGGGTAGACTCTATAGGAGCAACAACTAACTGATCAGCTATAATTTGGCATTTTATGGATTTTTGGCTAATAAATACGAGTTCAAACTCACTAAGAGCAAGAACCCACTTAGATGTGTGTCCTGATAAGTATGGTCTACTCATCAAGTACCTTAATGGGTCAGATTTAGCAATGACATATGTTTTTTGACTAAGCATATAATGATGCAAGTTTTGAGTAGAAAACACAACTGCTAAACAAAGTTTTTCTAATGGAGTATATCTCATTTCATAACTTATCAAAGTTATACTTATATAATATTGTTATTCTTATAGTGACACTGAGAGGGGGGGTGAATCAGTGTGTCCTTTTAAAACTTTAAAATTGCAACTCTTAATGCTGAAATAATGCAAACTTAAAAATAGATACAACAAGTATAACAAGAGAGCATCACACAACACAAGATTTAACGAGGTTCACCAATGTGGCTACTCCTCAAAAATGACTGCTTGGACTACCATCCAAATCTAGCCTTTGCAAAGCTACAACTTTACAATCAATTTACCAGAACCCACTAGAAGGAGCACCAACCCCTTATTTATCTGCACCAACAGAAAGGAGCACCAACCCTTGATTTACCAGCACCTACTGGAAGGAGCACCAACCCCTGATGCCAAGCTGCAACTTGGACTTCAAATTGAATCTATAAGTTTGATAGTAAAATACCTTCACCCTTTGCGCACAGTCTGTATTTTCTGTGCACTCTGCTTTCTCTATGCAATCACTTCGCACAATCTACTTCGATACAATCTGCTTCTATGCAATCGCTTCGCACACTCTACTTCGATATAGTCGAACGATCGTCTTTACCCCTTTGCGCTCTTCTGCTCTCTGTGTGCTCTTACTTCGCACTTAGCTCGATTCGACATGACTCGCTCTCTGCGCACTACGGGCTTAATTCGCATACATTCGACAACTCCTCAATTCTCCAAACAACCCTCCTTTTATAATAGAAATTTCAAGATGAAAACCCTAATTGAAGTCGATTGATAATGCAAATGTAAACCCTAATCTTAGTCGACTGCAAACCCTAATCTTAGTCGGTTGTGATCGATCTGCGTCGACTTCTACTCATGAAGATGTTCGGGTTAACCTTTCTTATCTTATTCTCTTCTTCTGTTCTTGCGCACTTAAGACCTATTGCAAAATCGTGACATTTCTGTCTCTGTAGCTTCTCTTGTTGTTGTTGCCATGAAAATACAACATGTCATGATATCATGACACTTTTGCCTCCGTATGCTTCATCTTGGCTTTTGTCATGATATCATGACACTTCTTCCTTCGTAGACTTCATCTTAGCTTTTGTCATGATATCATGACACTTCTATCTTCATAGACTTCATTTTTGCTTCTATCATGATATCACGACACTTCTACTTTCGTAGACTTCAACTTTACTTTTGTCACGATATCACGACACTTCTGCCTTCATTAACTTCAACTTTGCTTTTGTCACGAAATCATGACACTTCTACCTTCGAATTCTTCCTCTCTATTTTTGTCACGAAATCGTGACACTTCTGCTTTCGAAGTCTTCCTCTCTATTTTTGTCATGAAATCATGACACTTCTACTTTTGAAGTCTTCCTCTCTGCTTTTGTCATGAAATCATGACACTTCTGCCTTCGAAGTCTTCTTTCTACTTTTGTCATGAAATCATGACACTTCTACACTCTTCTCTATTTTTCATAAATCATGACACTTACTTCTTCTTTGTCATGAAATCGTGACACTTTCTCTTTCTATTATCATGAAATCATGACACTTTCACTTTCTTTCTTTGTCACAAAATCATGACATTTCTCACTTCAAACTCTTTCTTCTACAACATGTCACGAAATCGTGACACTTTTCACTTCTAATTCCTTCTGCAACATGTCGTGAAATCACGACAGTTCTCACTTCAAACTCTTTCTTCTGCAGCACGTCGCGAAATCGTGACACTTTTCACTTTCTAACTCACTCTTCTGCAGCATGTCACGAAATCACGATAGTTTTTCTTTCTAACTCTTTCTTCTCAACATGTCACGAAATCATGACAGTTTTCCTTCCTTGCCCTTTTTCTTCCAACATGTCACGAAATCGCGACAGTTTTTCCACTTGCCTTTTTCTCTTCCAACATGTCACGAAATCATGACAGTTTTTCACTTGCCTTCTTCTCTTCCAACATGTCATGAAATCATGACAGTTTTTCAACTTGCCTTCTTCTCTTCCAACATGTCACGAAATCATGACAGTTTTTCAACTTGCCTTCTTCTCTTCCAACATGTCACGAAATCATGACAGTTTTTCAACTTGCCTTCTTCTCTTCCAACATGTCATAAAATCGTGACACTTTTTCACTTTTTCTCTCTCTTCCAACATGTCACAAAATCATGACACTTTTTCCTATTTTTTCTCTCTTCCAATATGTCACGAAATCGTGACACTTTTTCCTATTTTTCTCTCTCTTCCAATATGTCACGAAATCGTGACACTTTTTCCTGCTTTCTGAATATGTCACGATATCGCGACACTTTTCTTACTTGTCTTTTTCTTTGAATTTTTGCATATGGGCCACTTCGGTCTTCTTGGAAAAGCACTGTACATACTTTGAATTGCTTCTGAACTTCCTGTCCACTGCATCTGAATAGCTTCTGAGCATCTGAACTTCCTGTCCACTGTATCAACTGATCTATCTGACTGTGTTGACAACAATGACAATCCTGTTGTTGCACCTTGCTCAACAATCTCCCCCTTTGGAATTGTTGGCAACACATGTGCAACTTCCTGTAACTCTTCTCCCCCTTTGACAATAATACCAAAGGGCTACTGCAGACTCCCCCTGAGTCCATGCACAACATTCTCAGGCAAAATTTATTACACTTAGTAAAAATCATGAACATGAGCAAAAAGATAATCAAATACTTAAATGCTCCCCCTGAGAATGTGATCCCTGTAGCTAGTCAATTCTTGGGAAGCGTGACCACTCCCAACTTATTGTGAAGGTACTCAAAAACTTCCTTGGGCAATGGTTTTGTGAAGATATCTGCTACTTGCTCTGTAGTTGGAACAAAATCCAATTTAACCTCACCTTTCGCAACTTTCTCCTTCAAAAAGTGATACCGGATAGCAATGTGTTTTGTGCATGAATGCATAACCGGATTCTTGGAGATGTTAATGGCACTAGTGTTATCACACTTAACTGATATTGGCTCACTGAAGTTAATACCAAGATCTTTCAGGGTTTGTTTCATCCATAATACCTATGTACAACATGTTGTCGCTGCAATATATTCTGCCTCTACTGTCGATAAAGAAACTGACTCTTGTTTCTTACTGTGCCACGTGACCAACCTGTCTCCAAGATAGAATGCACCTCCACTGGTACTCTTTCTGTCATCGACACATCCTGCCCAATCTGCATCTGAATATGAAATAAGGGTGAAGTCCTTACCTTTTGGATACCATAACCCATACTCCATAGTACCCTTGAGATACCGAAGAATCCTCTTCACTGTTGTCACATGAGTCTCCTTGGGACTAGCCTGAAATCATGCTACCATGCATACTGCCTACAAAATATCTGGTCTGGTAGCTGTCAAATACAGTAAGCTTCCAATCATCGATCTGTACATAGTTTGATCAACAGGTGGAGATTTGTCATCCTTGCTCAACTTGCAACCTGTCATCATGGGAGTGCTAACTGGCTTACAATCCTCCATTGTGAACCTTTTTAACATCTCTTTCACATATTTAACTTGGGAAATAAATATGCCCTTCTCATTTTGATTAACTTGCAACCCGAGAAAGTACGACAGTTCACCAATCATAGACATTTCAAATTCTTTCTGCATCTTATTTGCTAAATCTTTACATGACTCATCTTTGCTGCTGCCAAATATGATATCATCTACATATACAACAAGAACAATGAGATGCCCACCTTCTATTTTGACATACAGATTACTGTCCACCATACCTTTCTTAAACCCTTGTTGAGTGAGATAGTTGTCTAGCCTTGCATACCATGCTCGGGGTGCCTGTTTTAAGCCATATAAAGCTTTCTTCAATTTGCAAACCAGGTTGGGATCATCACCAAGTTGGAAACCATCTGGCTGCTCAATATAAACCTCTTCTTCAAGTTTCCCATTCAAAAATGCTGATTTTACATCCATCTGATAAACTCTAAAATTCTTGTAAACTGCTAAAGCCAGAAATATTCTGATTGCCTCTAGTCTAGCCACTGGTGCAAAGGTCTCCTCAAAATCAATACCTTCAACTTGTGCATAACCTTTACATACCAATCTTGCTTTATTCCTGACTACCTGTCCATCTTCATTCAATTTGTTTTGAAATATCCATTTAGTACCGATTACATTTTTATTTGCAGGTCTAGGTACTAACTCCCAAGTTTTGTTCTTCTCAATCTGATCTAATTCTTCATTTATTGCCTTCATCCAACTTTCATCTTTGCTTGCATCAACAATATTTTTGGGCTCAATGCTGGATAATAGAGAGTAGTTACTTACTACTTTTCTTCTTGTCTGAACACCAGCTGTGGGGTCTCCAATTATTTGTTCTCTAGGATGATTTTTCTGCCAGCTGCCTATTTTGAATTTCTTATTTTCTTCAACTTCTGAATCATAATTAAATCATCTGAGTCAATTTTTTGTTTCTTTTCCATTTCATTTTCCTCATCTCCTTCAATAACTTCTTCATAAATTGGGTAGTTTTCTTCAAAGCTAACTATTCGTTCCCTACCTTCATCAAATTTAACATCGACACTGCCCACAATTTTCTTTAGCCTCTTGTTGTAGCATTTGTAAGCTTTGCTTTTTGATGAATAGCCAACAAAAATACCTTCATCTGCTCTATCTTCAAACTTACCAAGATTATCTTCAGTTCTTCTGATGTAACACTTGCAGCCAAAAACTTTGAGGTATTTTGTTGTTGCCTTTCTACCGAACCACAACTCATAAGGAGTTTTGCTTTCATGTGTTCTCAGCATGTACCTATTTTGGATATACACCGTAGTATGGACCGCTTCTTTCCAAAATATGTCTGCTACTTTGCTCTCAGCCAACATAGTCCGTGCCATTTCCTGCACTGTTATGTTCTTTCTTTCTACCACACCATTCTACTGAGGTGTCCTGGCTGCTGAAAATTGTCTCCTAATACCATATTTTTCATAGTACTCTGTAAACTCATCTGAAATGAATTCTCCTCCTCTATCTGATCTCAAACATTTGATCCTTTTTCTTGTTTCATTCTCAACTTGGTGTTTGAAAGACCTGAACATTTCAAAGGCTTCTGTTTTATTCTTCAAGAAAAATATCCATGTCATTCTGGAATAGTCATCAATACACAACATAAAATATTTGTCACCATTTATGCTTTGTGTTCTCATGGGTCCACATAAATCTGTGTGTATTAGCTCCAAAGGTTTGCTTGTGTAGTACTCTTTTGTTTTGAATGTGACTCTAGTTTGCTTTCCCTTTTGGCATGAAGCACAAATGCTATTTGAAGGTTTTCTAATGGTGGGAATATCTCTCACTACCTTTTTCGAGCTGATTTTTACCAGATTATCAAAACTGATATGACCAAGCCTCTTGTGCCACAACCAATTTTCTTCTTCCTATCCAATAAAACAAGCTCCTTCTGAAGTCTCTGAAAGCGTGTATAGGTTGCCAGAAGTCCTTGATCCAGTTGCTATCAATTTTCCACTGTTTGTTTTTCTGACTTCACAACCCTGCTTCTTAAAAACTACTTCATGACCTTTATCACAGATCTGACTAACACTCAACAAGTTATGTTTCAGACCATCCACAAACAAGACTTCTTTTGACTTGATTTTTCCATCACTAATCTTAACTGAACCTTTCCCGACTATCTTAGCTCCATCATTATTCCCAAACTTTACAAAACCACCCTCATATTTCTGTAACTTTTCAAATTTCTGTTTGTCACCTGTCATATGACTTGAGCATCCACTGTCAAGTATCCATGGTACATATTTATTCTGTGCTTTGAAAGTTGTTTGTACTATCAAAGATTCCTTTTCTTCCTTAAGCCGCTCTTTCTCTTTCCACTCTATTTTGACTACCGTATTGGGCTCTAGTTTTGACTTTCCCTTTTCAGTAACTTGTGCATGTCTTTCAAGAAGTTTTCTATTTTGTCTCATCCTATTTGGTTGAAATTTTCTTCCCTAAAATTGATTTGAAGCAAAAGTACTTCGACAGTTTCTTGCAATGTGCCCAAAGTTATGACAGTTAAAACATTCTACTGCATAATTCATCAGAGGTGAAAAAGCATTTCTACTAGTGAAATTCCTCGGTCCTACATTATACTTGCAGTCTGAAATTTTATGTCCATAACCATTGCATTTAAAACAAAAACCAGAAAAGGAATGATTGAACCTGGGTGATGGTCTTTGCCATGTTGTTGTAGGAGCCATAGGTCTTCTTCTTCTTTGATTTGTGACCTTGGTGAATCCATCATTGTCAATTCTCCTTTCGTGCCTGGCATTATCGCTTTCTTTTGCATGAGTCATTTTTCCTTCATCAACCTGTTTCTTATCTTCATTCTTTATAGGTTCTACATTTCTGGCCTTTGGTCCATTAGATGATTCTCCTTCGACGAAGCCCAGACCAAATTTGATGCCTGCAGGTCTTTGGTCATTTAAAATCTTATCCAGCTTCATCGAACTTTCTTCGTGTTTGTGATAACAGCTAATTTTTTGATCCATCTCTTCTATCTGCATCCGTAAACCAACATTCTCTTCTTCTAGTTTGCAGCAGTAATCTATTTTCATGGTTATCTGAACTTCGAGATCTTCAGATATTTTCTTGTATTCTTTTGTCTATACTTTCAAACTGGTTATGATGTCGTTTGCATCCTCAAGCTTTCTTGAAAGTTTCTTATTCTTTTTCTTCTCTATTCTCCACTCTTCAAGTGCAGAGATCAACTCTCCTTCTAGATCTACTTCAGCCTCAGGTTTTTCATCACATACTTCAGAGTTCACTCCTTCTACCTTTTCTGATTTTTCTACTTCAAATGCCATGAAAAGAGCTTCACCTGTTTCCTCTTTAGAATCCTCATCGGAGCTGTCTTCTGAAGAATTGGCATTCCTGGAGATGAAACTTTTCTTCTTGAAGTTGCCTTTTCTGAAGTTTGTTTTCTTCTTCCAGTCACTTCTTTCTTGGTGCGATGCTTCCTCACCTTTGTTCTTCTCATTAAGTGGACATTTAGTCGCAAAATGCCCAATGCCTCCATAGTTGAAACATTTAAATGGTAGCTTTCCTCTGTATTTTCCTTTTCCCCTTTTTAGTTTTCTAACAAAATTTGCTTCCATTTCATCTGATGTCTCTTCTTCTTCGGACTCTTGTTTTGCGTCTTTACTTTTTAGGGCTTTAAAAGCCGCTTCTCTATCTGTGGGATTAGACCTTCCTATTCTCATCTCATATGCAGTCAAAGAACCATGCATCTCATCCATACTAAAGTGATTTAGATCTTTAGCTTCTTCTATAGCTGAGACTTTAGAATCAAACCTTTGAGGAAGAGATCTTAATACCTTTTTCACGATGGTAGCGTCATCGATATCCTCGCCGAGTCCTCTGATCGAATTAATGATTCCATTAACTCTCAGCATATATGCCTCTATGTTCTCATCGTTGTTCATCTTTAATGATTCGAATTGAGCTCGATGTGTTTGTAGCTTGGCTTCCTTGATCTTATCATCTCCTTCATGAATACTCCTTAGTTTGTCCCATACTTCTTTTGCCGTTTTACAACTTATGATCTTTACCAGTTCATTGTCCACTAATCCACACATGATAGCATTTTTTGCTTTTGAGTCATTCTCAAATGATTTCTTACCGACAGTATCGGTTGGAGCAGTGGCGGGTATTGTGTACCCACTAACTACTGAATCCCAAATTTCGAATCCCAAAGCATAGAGATATGTCTGCATCCTAATTTTCTAGAATGCGTAATTAGATCCATCAAACAATGGTGCTTTGTTTGATGAGAAGCCTTCACCACCTGCCATTGCGTCACTTCCAAGATCACCCTAGCCGATTAAGCCTGTTCAAGAACTTAGCTCTGATACCAATTGTTATTCTTACAGTGACACTGAGAGGGGGGTGAATCAGTGTGTCCTTTTAAAACTTTAAAATTGCAACTCTTAATGCTGAAATAATGCAAACTTAAAAATAGATACAACAAGCATAACAAGAGAGCATCACACAACACAAGATTTAACGAGGTTCACCAATGTGGCTACTCCTCAAAAATGACTGCTTGGACTACCATCCAAATCTAGCCTTTGCAAAGCTACAACTTTACAATCAATTTACCAGCACCCACTGGAAGGAGCACCAACCCCTTATTTATCTGCACCAACAGAAAGGAGCACCAACCCTTGATTTACCTACACCTACTGGAAGGAGCACCAACCCCTGATGCCAAGCTACAACTTGGACTTCAAATTGAATCTATAAGTTTGACAATAAAATACCTTCGCCCTTTGCGCATAGTCTGTTATTTCTGTGCACTCTGCTTTCTCTGTGCAATCGCTTCGCACAATCTGCTTCGATACAATCTGCTTCTACGTAATCGCTTCACACACTCTACTTTGATACAATTGAATGATCGTCTTTACCCCTTTGCGCTCTTGCTCTCTATGTGCTCTTACTTCGCACTTAGCTTGATTCGACATGACTCGCTCTCTACGCACTATGGGCTTAATTCGCATACATTCGACAACTCCACAATTCTCCAAACAACCCTCCTTTTATAATAGAAATTTCAAGATGAAAACCCTAATTGAAGTCGACTGATAATGCAAATGTAAACCCTAATCTTAGTCGACTGTAAACCCTAATCTTAGTCGACTATGATCGATCTACGTCGGCTTCTACTCATGAAGATGTTTGGGTTAACCTTTTTTGCTTATGACCTATCATGAAATCATGACATTTCTATCTCTGTAGCTTCTCTTGTTGTTGTTGCCATGAAATACAACATGTCATGATATCGCGACACTTTTGCCTCCGTACGCTTCATCTTGGCTTTTGTCACGATATCATGACACTTCTCCCTCTGCAGACTTCATCTTAGCTTTTATCATGATATCGTGACACTTCTACCTTCGTAGACTTCAACTTTGCTTTTGTCACGATATCGTGACACTTTTGCCTTCGAAGTCTTCCTCTCTATTTTTGTCGTGAAATCGTGACACTTCTACTTTCAAAGTCTTCCTCTCTATTTTTGTCATGAAATCATGACACTTCTGCTTTCAAAGTATTCCTCTCTACTTTTGTCATGAAATCATGACACTTCTGCCTTCAAGGTCTTGCTTTCTACTTTTGTCATGAAATCATGACACTTCTACCTTTGAAGACTTCTTCTCTGCTTTTGTCACAAAATCGTGACACTTCTACTTCAAAGTCTTGCTCTCTACTTTTGTCATGAAATCATGACACTTCTGCTTCCGAAGTCTTCCTCTCTACTTTTATCATGAAATCATGACACTTCTTTTCTTTTCTTTTGTCATGAAATCATGACACTTCTCACTTCGAACTCTTTCTTCTACACGTCATGAAATCGTGACACTTTTCACTTCTAACTCTTTCTTCTACAACATGTCATGAAATCGTGACACTTCTCACTTCAAACTCTTTCTTCTATAACATGTCATGAAATCATGACACTTTTCACTTTCTAACTCACTCTTCTACAGCATGTCGTGAAATCGTGACAATTTTTCTTTCTAACTCATTCTTCTACAGCATGTCGCAAAATCGTGACAGTTTTCCTTCCTTGCTCGTTTTCTTCCAACATGTCACGAAATCGTGACAGTTTTTCCACTTGTCTTTTTCTCTTCCAACATGTCATGAAATCGTGACAGTTTTTCAACTTGCCTTCTTCTCTTCCAACATGTCACGAAATCGTGACAGTTTTTCAACTTGCCTTCTTCTCTTCCAACATGTCACGAAATCGTGACAGTTTTTCCTCTTGTTTCTCTCTCTTCCAATATGTCACGAAATCGTGACACTTTTTCATGCTTGCTTTCTTCTCTTCCAACATGTCGCGAAATCGTGACACTTTTTCCTTGCTTTTCTCTCTCTTCCAACATGTCACGAAATCGTGACACTTTTTCCTGCTTTTTCTCTCTCTTCCAATATGTCGCGAAATCGTGACACTTTTTCCTGCTTTTTCTCTCTCTTCCAATATGTCGCGAAATCGTGACACTTTTTCCTGCTTTCTGAATATGTCGCGATATCGTGACACTTTTCTTACTTGTCTTTTTCTTTGAATTTTTGCATATGGGCCACTTAGGTCTTCTTGGAAAAGCACTGTACATACTTTGAATTGCTTCTGAACTTCCTGTCCATTGCATCTGAATAGCTTCTGAGCATCTGAACTTCCTATCCACTGTATCAACTGATCTATCTGACTGTGTTGACAACAATGACAATACTGTTGTTGCACCTTGCTCAACAAATATGTGGCTCATTCCTTCATTTCATCATCAATTTGAGCCAACATAGCTCCAAGTGCTAGTTCTAAGGCAAAAATATATAAAATGAAAGGACAATCTGGTCTAGGTGGAACAAGCACTAGAGTATTAAGAAGGTATTGCTTAATTCTATCAAAATATTCTTGACATTCCTTATCCCATTGGAAAGAAATGTTTTTCTTAAGTAAATTAGAAAAAGGTTATGTTCTATCTGCCAATTTGTCAATAAAATGACGAATAGCTTGTAACTTTCCTTGCAAGCTTCTTAATTCTGATATGTTTTTAGGTAGTGGAATATCATGGATAGTATTGATATTTAAAGTATCTATCTCTATGCCTCGCATAGAAACAATAACTCCTAATAATTTTCTAGATTTTACTCCAAATAGACATTTTTTCTAGGTTTAAACGTATCTGATATTCTATTAATCTGTCAAACACTTTTCTTAAATCATTAATGTGATCATCTTATTTAGTGGAGGGATCTATAATTTCATCCACATAATCATGCAAAATATTATACATCATATCATGAAAAATATATGCCATAGCTCTTTTATATGTTGCACCAACATTCTTTAGACCGAAGGGCATGACTTTCCAAAAAAAATCCCCCAAGGTGTAATGAAAGTTGTCTTAGCTTGGTCTTTAGGAGCTATTCTAATTTGGTTGTATCCTGAAAACCATCCATAAGAGATAACATACCACTTCCATATTTAAAATCTATGATTTGATCCATATTAGGGAGAGGAGGGAGAAGAAAGTCATCCTTAGGGCATGCAACATTAATATCTCTAAAATATGTGTAGACCCTAATTTTAGTAGCTTCTTTCTTAATTACTGGAATGACATTTGATATTCAATCAGCATATTCAATAGCTTGTATAAAATTTACATTCAAAAGCTTCTCTAATTCACTTTTAACTAGTAGTGCTACTTTGGGATGCATTTTTCTAAGTTTTTGTTTTATAGGTTTAGCATCAAGGCACACTACTAGATGGTGCACAACTACAAAAGGATCTACGCCTGGCATATATGCATATGTCCAAGCAAAGACATCAAGATATTCGGTAAGAAATTCAATATATAGCTTTTGTATTTCTTCACTTAATTCAGATCCAATTTTGACCATGCGATGATTCTCTTCTGTTCCAATGTTAATTTTTATGAAATTTTCTACAATAATATTCAATTCTCTTTCAAAGTTAGGAGGTGCGGGTGAAACCCTCATTTCTTGTAGTTCTTCCAGTGTATATTTTTCTAATTCTTCTTGTGGATTAGTATCTTCTATGTGAGCTACACACGACATTAATCCATAAAAGAAAAAATTATTTATGAGAACCTCATCCAGAGATATATCAAGATAGATATCTCCCTCTAAACAATCATCCATAGAGGCAATTATTTTTGGATAGGCCATAGTTAACATATTACAATTATGTATCATTTTAAAAGGTTCTTTTTGTTCCATATATTCTTGATATGTTACCAGGTGGTCATCATCTTCATATGGGAATGGTTATGCTTTTGTAGGTATATAACCAAGACCACATCAGGCTAGCCATTATTCAACCTCCAAAGATTCTTTTATACCATTTTCATGAGTTCCTAAAACTTTACCTCTATAACCCATACCACACATCATTGGTTTTGATTTTATATATCCATCAAAAAATAACATTTAGCAAATCCATCTTGATCAATTGTAATTTTTACAGTTGAAAATTTGCCCCAATCATATCCTACATAAACAAAGGTACAACTCCCAATATGACAAATGCTTCCCTTCTTTGGTAAGCCTAATGTTCAGGGAGATGGTGGTAATTTAGATATTACCAAGGAGTCTTGGGTAGCAAAATTAACTTCTTCTATTATTTCCAGTACTAAAGATAAATCTAATAATACTTCATCCAAAATGGCATATGAAGTAGATGGATTATCTTCCTTCGTTGGTTCTTTAGATGTTGTAAATTTAAATGTTGTAGATTCAAGAGGTGTTCTGCTATTATAGGTTTAGGTAATGGATTAGATATAGGTTCAAAATATAGTGATGATAATGATGTTGATGATTTAGACTATGTTTTTGATGATGTGGATTTAGAAGGTGATTTAGCTTTAGAAGGTTTTGATGATGAAGATGGACTAGGATGGACAACAAATATAGTAGGACAAAATGGAACTCCTACAAGTTCTGCCACAACACACATATCAAATGGTCTAGGATCTCCATGAATAGTGACTAATTGATTTTTAAATTCAAATTTAACACATTGATGTAATGTGGAAGGTACTTCTCTCATCGCATTGATCCAAGGTCGACCTAGAATAATGTTATATGATACAAAACTAGGTACAACAAAAATAGTCATATCTAAAATCCTTGGACCAACTTGTAATGGGATATTCATAACTCCACATGTTTCTTGAGTTTCATCATTAAATGCTTTAATAATCATTTCAGTTTTTTTCATATATTCTTTCTTAAATCCAAAACTTTGAAAGAAATCATATGTTCATATGTTAGTGATGATCCATTTTAATTAAGACTCTCTTAACTCCTACATCTCCAATCAATGTTGTGATGTATAGAGGATTATCCCCATACATACTTTGAGGAGGGATATCTTTATCACGAAAATATATGAAGTTTTTTTCATCCAAAGTTACAACATTTACTATAGCATTAGGTTCAATATCTTCAAGTACCATCATCTTACTTAAAGTTATCATTAATTCTTCTTTGTGCATAGAAGAAGTTCTGAAGAGATCCAAAAGAGATATTATTGCTGTGATAGTAGCTAATTCCTCATTTATATCATATGGAGATCTTTGTTGTGGATTTGCTACATTATTTCCCTTAATAGGATTTTTAATACAAATGGGGTTGTTTCTCACTTTGATCCTAAGAATTTTGATTTTGTTCTTGTTGCCTTGTAACCACTTTGATGGTACCTACAATATTACTATTTCGTGGATTACCAAAATGGGGTCTAGCATTTTCTGCTTGCTCATTTGAAAGCCATTGTTGAGATGATGGTCAAGTAGTCATCCTTCTTGGAAATGGTTCTTCTAGAACAAACAAATATGTAAAATTTGTGACTTGATCTAATTCATATTTAGAACTATTTAAATCAATCTCTGCTTCACTTCCTATTTCACTTTCTTCATCACTTTACAAAGGTGTAATTTGACAACTTCTTAAGGGTCTAATAGTAACTTGAGATTCAGTAATTACACATAATTTTTGCAAATATTGATGGGGTAGAAAACCACTAATAGTTCCCATATATCTAGTTGGATGATGAACATTATGGTGTTCCACTTGATTTATGGCTTATTTACCATGTTTCAATAAAGGATGTTGAAAAATATCCAGATTTTTATTTGCATTTTGATTTTGAGGTTTTTGTGTATTATTTTGAACATTTCTTGGAGGGAAATTTTCTACTTCCATTTCACCTTTATCAATTAGATCTTGTATCAAATTTTTTAAATGTTTACATGAGTTGGTTGAATTACCATCAATCCTATGAAAGTTACAATGTAAATCGACCCCAAATCCAGCTAAGGTTGTATCAGGTTATCTTATTTCGAGAAACTGTATCAAACCTTGTTCTAACAGTTGAGGTAAAACCATATGTAAAGGTTGGTTTAATTTTGTAAATTCCCTTGGTGGTTTATCATGAACCTTAAATAAAAACTTCTTTATTGCTTTTGTAATATTAACATTTTAATTATTTCTAGTTTCAGTAACTCCATCACCTACTACTTGTTTGTTTTTGTATTGATTCTTAGACGTTTTATCTTCATATTTCTTCTTAAATTGAACTCTTCTAATGAAGGCATCTTCTACCCTTCTAGCTAAATCAATGGCTTGATCGAAGGTGGTTACTGTAGCATTAGAAATTTCATAGGATAATTGTTCTTGTAAATTGCCTATGAATATATCTAACATTTCACGATGGGGTAATACAAAGTGTAATTTTCCTAGAAGTTGTCTCCATTTAGCCAAGAATTCAAAAACATTTTCATATTTTACTTGTTTTAAATTGCATAAATATTTAATGATCACATGCCTTTATATATAGGCACTAAAATTATGAACAAACATCTTTGTTGTTTCCTCAAAATTACTTAAAGAGTTGTTGGATAATTGATAATACCACTTTATGGCCATACCTCCCAGACTTTTAGGGAACATCTTTAGCAACAACAAATCATCATGGGAGACATCATGACATGTTGTTCTAAACATATGAAGATGCTATATAATATCTTCAATTCCTTTATATATCAGGATAACATGCATGGAAAAATGCTTAGGATAAGGTTGTGCTACAACTACAGGATCCAAAGGTTGACTACACATCTCTCGATAATTGTATGAGAGACTGTAGGGATCCATTTGGTCTAGGCGAGAAGCTAATTGTTTGACCATAGATTCAAGCTCTTTTTGTTGTTGTCCATAAAATTTATTTAGATGTACCATACTATTATGTCTTTGATAATAAGTGGGTGTTGTTGTGTGAAGATTTCCAACTGAAACACTATTGTATAAAGTGTTTGTGGGGACTATGTTTTGTTGAGTTTTTTGTTGATAGTTGGTATTTTGTACTTGTTTAGCCTTTTGTTGCTGATTTAAAATTTGTTGATTAAGATCTTGAGAAAATATAGAAGCAAATGGTTGATTTTGTTGTTTAAATTTTACTTTAGTGTTGTTATCAACCATATTAGATGATTGTATTTTTGGTTTTGAAACATTCTGATTCAAAGGTACCATGTTTTGAGTAGATGGTCCTACTTGATTATCATATTGGTATATTTAAGGCATATAAGATAATGTATTTGTATATATTTGAAATGCAGCTACCAAAGTTGATTCCATATCACCTTCTCCTGAATTATCCATTTGTACTGCTTGACTAAATTCCCCTATGTGATCTTTTATGAATTGAGTAAAATTTGAAAGAGATTCAAATTTTACATTTCCCTTTTCATCTATAGTAGGTTCATTAGGATCTTTTATTTTGTCTTCCTCATTATCACTTTCATCTTCTGAAGGTACATCTTCTTCAATAAGTGCTCTATCTTCAAAATCATCTTGTTCTTGTTCTCCCATATTATCGTTATCTACTTGTTTACCACTTCTTAATTTGGGCATCTTGTTTTAGGATAATTTTTTTTGCAGATATATATCTTATATATATGTGCTAAAGTTTTGGGTATATATGTTATATATACCTAACTAAATAAATACTATGATTGAATTTTGATTTTTGAGTTTTTTTATTTTATTTTATTGGTTTTTAAGTTGCAACAACAAAGCAAACACACCTATATAATATTATGCCTTAATTTTCTTGAAAAATTTTATATATATCATTAATAGGTTTGAGTTGATCTGGTGTCATGTAATGTTCTTCTTCAAACTTAAAGTTGCCTTTTAAGAATTTTATGAAGTGGACTATAGTAATGCAATCGACTTCACAATTTGACCTATAAAAGTATAATTCATGACAATATTCTTGGTAAATCACAGCTCTGGGAACTCTATTAAATATTCTCTTATCATCCAAGACAACCTCTCAATTTTCAACATGTGATAAAAATTTATGTACCGTTATTGCATCTTCTAGATAATCTTCAAAGGAATAAAAGCTCGGGGAAATGAGAGCTCTCTTATCTACAAGCCACCTATCACATGCTCTTTGAAGGTCAAAATAGAAAGGTGCACTATAGGGATCCAAAATTCTAGAAAAGTCAAATCTTATGATTTTATTAAGTTCAGGCTCGTGATATTTTATGATGTCTAATATTTTCCAAAGTTCGTTCCACTGTTGTAAGGAGAAAATGTCATCAGGTCCAAGTATTTGAGTAATTTCTTGTCTGTCTAATAATAATTTAACATCTATAAGCACAACTCTTCTACTGTTGTAATATACCATCTATGGGATGCAAAGTTATGTGTTTTAACTAATGTTTTTTTTATCTTTTTTATTTTTGCAATCGGAAGAAATGCTTATGTATTTACGTCGGGTTCACCAAAGAATGTAGACCAAAAATTCTCGTACTCCTTTTCTCAAGGTAGATGGATCCGCATCTTAGAGGGGAATGGGAGAATGGATGGTCTACACCTCGAAGAGAAGTACTTAGTTGTACTTTCTATATGGTGATTTTTTGATGAATGGGTTTTGGGTTCACCAGGAAACGTTTTGTGGTAGTTTCCATGCCTAGGCTTAGGAATTTGTTTAGATGTGTTCTTTTTAATCCAATATAATAGAAGCCTAAGTTTGGCCAATATGCAACTAACTTAATCTATATTCACTTTTTAATTTAAATGCAAGAAACAGATGATAGAAAATAGGATGCAAGAAGATAACACAATGCTTAAAGTGATTAAAAACCTTACCTTAATCTGAATGTTTGATGAAGTTTCTGCTTTTTGTATGCAGGCCAAATCGTATGAAAACAAACGCTATTGTATTACGATACTGCAATATTGTATTACGATTCTGCAATATTGTAACCCGAACAGAGACAAAATGATCTGATTTTGATAGAAGACAAAAAATGCATGGTGAAGGATAGAAAGTCGATTGATCTATAATTCTATACTTAAAATTATGTTTAAAAAATATGTTCTAGATCTAATAGATGCTATGGATAGTAATAGTGATAGAAATTTGACAAATTAATGAATTTGAATTACTTAAAAGATGCAATTACATGCAATTGGGTGAACTCCAGGGATGCAAATTATTAATTTGAATCTCCTATGTGATAAATATGCTAAATGAAATACATATTTAATGATAAAATGCAAAGAACTTGTGAACCAGGGCTTGGGGTTGTCCCCAAGCAAACTGTAGGCAAGATCATAGCCTTCTGAAAAATATCGTACTCTAAACCTATAAGTTCGTACTATGATCACGATACTACAACATTTAATCTACGATGATAGCTTCTGATCATGTAAGAAAAATTTGAAATAACCAGAGCTATATGCAAAATTGGATTAAGTTTTCTAAAATGCAATGAAGCTAGGATAATTACAGAGGGGATAGTATGATTAATTAGGTAGGTGAGAGTGTCCAAAATAGGGATGAGGTTGGATTGTTGCAACTTATTCCAAGATGGGTGAAATCAAACAGATCTAATCTTGCAAATCCCTCATAGTTACACATGCGGAGGTAAAAATACTTTTAACTATATTTGTCTTTTTATTATTTTTAAATTTTTTGTTCCAGAGTAATATCGTATTACGATTGACGATATCATACGCCGATCGTAGAGATCCTATTGCCTGAAATTGTTCTACGATCTCGGAGGTCGTACTATGATCTTGCTAATCATAGTGCGATCTCGTCAAAAAGGTGTAAATTTTAAGGTAATAAATGCAAAATATAATTTTTACAATTTTTTTGTGTTTTTCATGCAAATGTGTCAAATGAGTGAATTAATATGAGTCAATTTTAAGGTGTTACAAAAGATATATGTAAAATAATAGTTTTTCCTTGTACCAACACCATAAGAGGATCAATTCATATAAATGGAATAAGAGTAAGTACTATAATATTTTAAAAATATTTTATTAATATCATTCACTCACACTGTGATTTAATTGTACTATACAAATTCATTGTGATCAATATACCTCCTTGCTTTAGAATACTACTATCACATGAATGGACCAAGAATTTGCCTTACAAGAGATGCATATCAATATATTTTACACATATAATGGTACCCAGATAGGAAAAAGTCATAAGAAGGAATATTTTTTTTGATTAGGTAAGAGAAGGGGTTTTAAAGGATCCCTAAACATACATATGGGACTAAGAAAGAGTAAGAGATAATGCATCATTCTGAGACAAAACAATATTTAAGCAAAAGAACATATTCAGATATAAAATTAGTACCAAACTCCCCAAAAGAAAAATGAAGTGGAAAAAAAATTGGCTGCAACACCCAAAGGGAGATCACAAGATACAATAGAGAATATTTATGCCCTTTGGGTAGACCCCATGCATTGAAGGAACACCTCCACATATGCCACCAAAAAAAAACCTGATACCTTGAGAAGACAAGACTCCCAATCAACTGGAACCTAGCACTAAATCCCTACCAACATAGAAAACACAAAAAAACAAGAGGCTCCAAAAAGCATAGGAAATCTCCTCCCTGGTCTCCTAAACTTCCATAACCAGCACCCACACCTCCCATGTCACCCATTTAAATATAAAGAATGGAAATTTATCATCAAAGTAAGGCTTCAGCCAAATTTGCCATCCATTTGTTTCTTAAAAAATAGTTGAATAGAGTTTTGATATCGACAAAAAATATTTGACATGTTATGCATGATATTTATTATCTTCCATATGAGTTCAAACTTCTGACTAGATTAACAATTTTAATGACCCCTCCCTATAATTTTATTAAACCCAAGGTTTCCCAACCAAGAGCTCCTTCCACAAAATGGAAGATCGGATTGAAATATTTTGCAAAGGCCTAATTCAATATTCTCCTTTATCAATTTCTAAGTCACCATTACTATCCATAGCAAACCGCCCCAAAGCACCCAATTGAGGTTAACCCAACCTAGGGAAGACCAAAAAATGAGGATCTCAAAAGGAAGTTCTTAATAAGCTTGTCATTGCTTCATCAAGCCCCCAACAAGAGGTCATATTATCCACAGATGCACCAATCAATCTACTAAAAATATATTCAAGATCACACTTTGAGTTCTTGAAGGCTCTTTGATTACGCTCCCACAAAATGCTCTAGAATAAATTAGGGAGCAAGAAGGTCCAAAATTTGATCAAGCGGGGAGATTTAAAAGGTGAATTCCATTGCAAACAGACCTTTGAAATATATTTTGGCAAGATCCACTGAACTTATAGGTACAAAAAAATATGGGCTACCACTGTAGTGGAGAAGGAACAATGGAAAAATAGGTGGAGGAATGATTCTTCAGCAACCTCGCAGAGATAACACTTTTTGGGTAAAAACATACCCCTCCTATGAAGATTCTCAAGAGTGATATATCTATTCTGTATGGCCAACCAATAAATACATTTACTTTGGAGTCAGATTCTTCATCCAACTAGGAAGATACCATTAAGGATAGTTATATTCAATGAAGAGGTAGGTTGAGTTGAATAAAAATGAACCCTCACTTTCTCCTTTCCAAATGAGAGAATCTTTGGTTTCATGACTTTTCAAAACCTAGATCTTGAGTAAGTTTGAGATGGTGACCCAAGCGTTAGCTTTCTTCCTACTGTATTTAGAGGTGGGGACTGATTTCTAGATTCTCCTACCTCCCATACTTGTAATAAAATCCTCTACTTTAGACCATCCAAGTCTATGGGTAAGAGGTTATACTAATGATAGGTTGGTATCTTGGATTAGCGAGTGCTCAAGGAGCCATGAATTCTACCAGAAGTCAATGGATTTACCATTCCCCATGATCCACCGAGCACCAAGAGCTAAATCTGATCTAAATTTACTCACGCTCTGCCAAAATGTGGACCCCTCTTGGGGAAGGGGATCAGTAAGCAAACTCTATAATTGGATCAAATACTTAGATGTGATGATTTTAACCCAATCATAATTATGAATGATCAAAATTTTCAACCTTGCTTAAGGATTAGGGCTTTATTCATGAAATGAATTTTTTGCAAGCCTAGCCCACATTTTTATTTCCTCATACAACCTTGGTTCCAAGAGACCAAGTGGAACTTCTTGTGATCTTGAGGTCCCATCCATAGAAAGGTCTTTTGAATCCTCTCTAATTTGGTCAAAAATTTCACAAGCAATTTAAAAATAGATATAAAATATAAAAGAATGCTTTGTAATACAATTTTGACCAAAATAATTTTACATGCTTGGCTGAGTAAAGCCCCTTTCCAACTAGAAAGACGTTATTGCATCTGTTCGATCACCAAGTCCCACAAACACTCCTTAATTCATACAATGAAAAGAGGTAAGCCCAAATAGGTGGCAGAGAAGTTAGCAACTCTACAACCAAGGATATATGTAATCATTTTTTGTCGAGATTGGGGGGTAATAAAAAAAATAAGCTTTTAGAAAAAAATTTCTTTGACCAGCAGCATTTTTATAGGTAGAAAAAATGGACTTCACCTATTTGGCTTGGAAAACAGAGGTAATGAGTTACAAGAGTGTGTCATCCATGAATTGGTGATAGGAGAGAAAGTCAAATGAAAGAGTTGGATTGATACCTTTAATCATAGGATTATGAGAAAAGGATCTCCCCAATACCTCAGCCATGAGAATAAAGAGGTAAGGGGAGAGCAGTTCTCCTTGGCAAAGCCCTCTAAGGCTTTAGAAGTACCCAATTTGGGATATTTTGATCAACACTAAAAAAATTGCTGATGAGACACAGGTCTTAATCAACTTGACCCAACTCTCACTATAATTGAATTTGTCGAGCACCGCAAATAGGAAATCCTAAGATACACAATCATAAGCTTTGTTCATATCTAACTTGAGAAACATTCCTAACCTTCCACTTTTCTATGTTGAATGGAGGATTTCATGCATAGCCACAACCCCATCTAATATTTGTATGCTTGGTACGAAACCGCTTTGAGATTTATCAATCAATAAGAGCATGAATGTCTTCAAACTATTAGCTAAGGATTTGGAGATAATTTTATAAATAGTATTGCAGAGGCTGATAGATCAAAACTCTTCAAAGTTGTTGTCTTTAGCAGATTTATGTATGAAAACCAAAAATGTGGAGCTCACTCCATATGGTAATTAATTAGAACACTGAGCTTCCCTCATCATGTCGCAAACTTTCTTCCAAACTATATACCAAAATTTTTGGAAAAACATTGAAGGGAAACCATCTGGGTCCCACACTTTTAATGCACCCATAGAAAATGTGGTCTCTCTTAATTCTTCATCTTGGAAGGACACTTCAAGGAACTCATTCATATCTTGCATTACAAGCCTAGGAATAGCTTGAAGTAGAACGTTTTCAGCCCCAAAGTCTCTTCTATATTTATAACCTAATAATAAATTGAAGTATGAAGTTACCTTGATTTTGATATCTAGTATATCCATAGCTTTGGTTCCATCCTCCATGTCTATATCATGGATTTGATTTGCACTCTTGTACCTCAAAGTTGAAACATGAAAGAATTTGGTGTTCCTATCGCCTTCTTTAAGCCAAAGGGCATGATATTTTTATCTCCATAAATTTTCTTCCCTACCAAGGGTGTTATGAATTTTTAAAAGTAGTTTCTTCTCATTAGATCTTATCTCACTCGACAAACCCCCATTTTCAATTTTCGCATGTAGGCTAGAGTTCAGAGCATAAATATTTGACATGACCCATATCTAGTTAGTCAACTTGCAAAAAAATAAAAAATTAATAACTCGTCGAGAAGAGGAGATCATATATCCCTCAACCTTTGATAGGTTCCAAAAAAAAAAAACTTCCAGAAGATCCATTAGTCAGGCTTGCAGTAAATCCAACATTATTTTAGATGGAATTTCTTACTGAATCAATGTTTTTTATCACAATCTTGGATTATTGTATGAAAATTATGTTTGGGGAGTAGTATTTTTTGAGAGAGGTTAGTAACCACATTTTTAAGGATACATTCAATCCTCTAATGTTCTAGCAAATGAAATTCATTTACTGGTTGTAGATTTCTTTTCAACCACGAGTGGTTGTGAGGATCAACTGAAGGCTTCTAACTTCAATTGTTTGCCTCTCGAGTCAATGCTATTGTCAATATTCAGTTATGTTTGATAACTATTGGCTATTTTAAAATTTGCTTCCCTTTTCCTTAAAGTTTTATTCGATGGTTTACCCACATTTTTCTCAGCCCCAACATTCACTTTTTTATGGTGGCTCCTACTTTTGGGGCCAAGAGAACTATTCTTGATTTTATTGAAAGAGGGGGGTTTCTTTGAAATAGAGAGTAAAATTTGTTGTAGTGGCTCTTCCATATGTAAAATTTCAAAGGAATTGAACAAAACCAGATATTTATGGCTTACCTCCTCTAGATAAGGCCCTAGGCAACTATCTATATTCATTTTAGGAGTCTTGGTGCCCTCATTTTGAACCGGTTCCAAAGTTGAACTCTACAGAACCTCCTTAGGACTACCCCTTAAGTCTGTTGCAAGACTTAGTAGGGATGGTGGGGAGGCTCCCCATACTCAATATAGCTATTCTCCTCCTTATGGGGTTCCCCATACTCAACCTAGTTCATCTACACTCGAAGACACTCCTTGACTTTAGTCTATCGAGACACGATATGAGGAGGTTCTCAATTTTTAGACAAATACGCCATCACTTAGGGTGACTCCCTGTTTTCATCGAAGCCTACCTTTATTAAAGGGTCGATCTCCACACATAAGCCTTAGGGTAAGGACATCCCTAAAGGATAAATGGGATATTTATCACCTTCTAATCTGGGAGGAGAAGGGTTAACTTTTGCTCTTTTCTCCAATGGCCCTCCTAAAATTCACTTGGAGTCTTCCTCACAATTGAGTTTGACAAGAAAAAATACTTAGAAAGTGTTGCAATGTCTATAGAACCCAGTGGTTTCCATTTGGTCAAGGCCCATTTTTTAATAGACTCCAACTCCGACTTACTACCCTAGAATTTGCCAATCAAGTGCCAAGAACTTTCTCTATTGTTTCAACTGATGATATCACTAGGGATCCATAGTTTATGATTTTTTGGTAATAAATCATACTGAACCTACTTCCCATATCCATAACATGACCTTGCCACCACCTTGGAAAAAGATAAGGTCAGGTTCATGTGATTCCATTTATCCTGATGACCCCTCTCACGGGGCTCAAATTGGCCCCCAACACTTTGGTGATTTCATTATGATGGATGATGGGTCCCTCCTTTGAAACTCCTAGGGTTATATCCTTGTTTGGAACCTTCCCCTTGATGTTCACCCTAAAATCTTGCATCAATATTTCCTTCTACAACTCCCTACTAATCACTTCTTGCAACTTCCATGCTCTCCATTCAACCTACTAGTCACTTTATACAACTTCCCCATTGTGCAAACCCTAATATTTCAACCTCCTCATCTAAAAATTATCTGTATATTTGTTATGCACAAATGCCACTCTTTCAACCCCAATTTTTTTTTGCAAAAATCCCAATATTTCAATATCTTTCTTATCTAAAAATTATTTACAACTTCCACACTCTCCATTCAACCTACTAGTCACTTTCTACAACTTCCCCATTGTGCAAACCCTAATATTTCAACCTCCTCCTCTAAAAAATATTCGTATATTTGTTCTGCACAAACACCACTCTTTCAAACTTAAATTTGTTTTGCAAAAATCCCAATCTTTCAACCTCCTCTAAAAATTATTTGCAATCCTTCAAAACACAGAACCCCAAAATACAAACTCCATGCAGAGGATATAATCCTCACCACAAAATCAGAACCCTTGGCCCCAACCAGTTTCTATATGTCATAAGAATGAATATTGAACAAACATATATTTGACGATTTTGGGGTAGTTAATTGGAATGAATTATTGCAACTTAATAAGATGCAATTGTTAGGAAAAGAGTTTTTATGTAATATGGATATGATCATATGCATCCTACAGGAAGATGATGGAGCAACCAAAGACTCTTTTAAATAAATAAGCAATTATCCAATACTTGGCTAATAAGAAGTAATGCTAAGATATAATGAGAGATTAGAATTAAAATGCTAATGATATATACATCATGTTCTTTGATACAACTAGGACTAGGAATAGTGTAAGGGTTGAAATCAAATTTACTTATCCATCTCAAGTAATATTTTTAATTGATGTTTGAGTTCACAAATAATGTAACTAAGTATGAAGCATTACATATAGATATCCAAAGAGTAGAACGATTGGGCATCAATTATAAAAATAAAATTGGATAATTTTGAATTTGTGGTAAAAATAGGTTCAATTTGTCAATGCTACAAAGAATAAATAAATGAAACCACACAAGCATATATTTTGGGACTTGTTAGAATAATCCAGGCATGTGACCTTTTTATATCATGGTTTTATGCTTGAAAATATCCAAAACAATCTATTTTTTGATCCTATATTAGGGCATAACTTTATTCTTAGGATTCTCTTTTGATTCATTCAAGAAGCATTGGAAATATTAAATAGAGAATAAAAAACTATAAGAAAGTATCATAGACAAGTTGTTGACATATTTCTAAAAACAAACTACAATAGCCCTCAAAAATGAAAAATAAAATAGTAATTTTATATTTTTGAACCATCACATTTTCATATGGGTGACCTTCCAATAAATAGAGATGCATCCCTTATTATAAAAAGCATGAGTAATGGTTGCAATGTTATAACATCTCATATCTTATTAGAGATTGCTTACATTATACTCTATTTTTTAATCAATAAAATCATTATATTTTTTTGCTTATATATTTGTACTATGATTTGTTATACTTTGTTATTTCTTAATTACACTTTTTCATGATCTTATTTAACTTGAAATTCTAAGTTTCAAATTAGTCAAATTTTTTATTTTTAAATTTTTTATTTTTTTTTTGTTGGTGGCCACAAGGGGTAAGCCTCAGCGACGGGCCCCCCAAAAAGGAAATCCGGGGGGCCCCAAACAGGGGGGGGCCCATAGAAGGTTTTCAAGTCACAAAATTTCTATAGTATTAATTGAAAAAAATTAAAGGGAAGGTGAGCTAGCTTCTTTAGACATATTTATATGAGATCAAATTGAAAGATCAAAACCTATATTTCAGCTTAGTCATTACAAAAAATTATCAATAATTAGCAAGTGTTTAATAATGATAAACAAATTATAAACTTCCTTTTCACTAATCTCAACATGCCAAAAAAATCAACTTTGAAAAGGTAGAATAATGATTGGAATCCTATTTAACCTAGATGACAATGTCAAGAAAATGAATATTTAGGCAAGAGCCTATACTTATTGATAATGTTTGTCTCTAGAAAATATTATACAGACAAGGATTTTGTCATATTGAATGAAATTTTTTCTAAAAATGATGATACTATTACCTAGAGATATAAGGACTTAAAGGTGTATGCTAGAAAGGTGATTATACATACCATAGATTTGATGCCAAGGGCATAGATAGAAACAATGACCATCTAACCCTAAAATAAAAACTTTAGATGAGGAAAGAATTGCTTAAACTATTACAAGCATAGATTATCTACTTGATTAAGCAATCAACTTGAGTTGTAAACTTAATGTCACTCCAAAAGAATAATAATGATATTAGATTGTGTGTATATTTTCAAAATTTGAAAAATGATTCCTTAAAAGACCATTACCCACTACTTTTTATGGATCAAACCTTATAGATGATATCATATTAAGAATATATCATTATGTACAATCACATTTGGATCAAAGATGAACATTGGCATAAAATAACATGTACCACCAAATGGATAATATTTACATATCAAAGGATACCATTTGAAATTTCTACCATAAGTGCTAATTTTCAATGCACAATAAATATTACATTTTAAGAGCTCATCAATGAAGTAATTCTTAGTGTATCTATATAAGTTAATTACATTTCTAAAAGACATAAAAATACCTTTGTATAGTATTTAAGTGAGTAGGAAGTATGGAATATCCCTAAACCCAAATATGGACTTGTTATTAACTCTAATTGCACAAAACAAAATCAAGATTTGCTTTTACTATCCTCAAAAAAATAGATTCAATCATTTTTATGCGAAATCAACTCTTTAGCTAATATGATCACTCATTTTGCTTAGATGGTATGACCAATTATGAAATGCTAAGAAGTAATGTCACTTTCACTTAGATGAAAGAAATCAAACATGCTTTCTAAAATATTAAACATATGCTTTCTAAAATGTTAAACATATTTTAGTAGGGACTTCAAACTCTATGTGTTTGATATAGGTGCTAGCATTATCATAGAACACACTCATAAAGGTTAAAATGAAAATGTATGAATAAGTCCTTAAATATCTATGACAATGCTATGATCAAAGCATTAAGATAATTCTAATATTAATTATTACAAAATAAGACTATGGTGTTTGGAGTATATTTCAATGTCAAAAAATTCATGTTGTAAGAAGAACTTGTAAAAAGAAGATAGGTTAAATATCTAAAATTCAAGAATTTGACATTGAAATCATGTCGATCTAGAACCACATGAAGAAGGACATGGTCAAATATCAAATGGGTTAAATGCAAGAGATCATAAAATGCATACAAAATAATAGTGTGCACAAGGTCTCACACCTATGCAAAAAAATTGTAAATTTAATAGAAGATAATCAATTATAAGATGATAAACAAGGTATTATTTCATAAAGACAATGATGGTGTGATTTGAGAAGTATCAAAGAGAAGAAATTGAAAGACGTATTATATGAGTATCATGACAAAGAAGGTCATTAATCAACCTACACTATATTGCATACAATCTTAAAAGTTAGTTATTACTAGCCAACAATCAAAATACTTAGAATATATTATTAAATTATCAGAAGTCAACGTACTCTAAAAGTTGAGAGGAGTAAAACCATCTCTATCATTATTAATTATCTTAAGTAGGTATATTAAATAAATATATGCTCTTATAATTGATCACTATCCTAATAATATATTTTAAAAGTAATCTAAAATATATCATCCAATTTATAATTTTTCAAAATAAATTAATTTTTATAACATAAATATATATTATGATGTATAATCTATATTTTAAATTATTATTAAAAAATTCATTAATGGAAGCCTTGGATTGCAAGAAATTTTTTATCGAAGGTGACTCCCTTAACATCACCAACTTGGTTGATGGAAGTTAGACTCCTAGCTGGACCATAGAAAATCTAATTTTAGAGTATAAAATAATGATCCAAAACTTGGAAGAAGTTCAATTAAGCATGTTTTTAGGGAGGGTAATAAATCTATGGATTTCCTCACCAACTTGGGCCTATACCAAGAAGACATCACCATATGGAGGGAAGGATTTTTAAAATGTTTAAACCTTTTTGAAAATGAGGTCAGGTTATCCTAGTGTGGGTTGCTCCATCACCTTGTGGTATGGAGACTGGATCAGATTGTCCACAGGCTTCAGGAGTGAAAGGGTCACCGTTGCGGATCTTGCTCCCTATGTTTTTTGCATCAATTTAAATTCTATGAAAGCTTTGAGTCTATGTATTTAGAGATAGGCCCCTTTCATGCCTTACAGATGGGGCACTTTAAAATTTTATGTTTGAAACTTAATTTTTTTCACACCACTCGATCAGGTTTTTTGATTCCTATATGGTGGAGGTCTAGGAGGCTGGCCTTGGTTGGCAGATTTTTTGTGTGTGATTTTTTGGGTTTAAGGGCTCTCATAATTTTAAAGGAATCATATAGATAACATGGAGGAGGATAGTGAGTCATCATCACATGTGGTGGAATATGTTATGAACCAAGATGGTGCGCATCATATCAACAATTATCACTTTGATTTGCCAAGGGATGCAGACCAATCTGATGTTGAGTGATCAATACTTTCTTGTGGTATGAGCCCTAAATGGTGGCAAGAGAGGTTTAGAAAAGGGATTTCTATTAGCAAGTCATGGACTTCTTTGATTGAGAAAGCTCTAGGGTTTCCCTTCATGATGATTGTGCATGGGCTGAGGTGGCTACTTGGCATGCTAGAAGCACTAGACACTAGTTGGGACATTGTGAGAGCATGTAAAAAGTCTTTTCTCTTATCCATGAATATCACCATAAATCTTCCTAAATCTGGGTGTTAGGGCCCTAGAATGGTCAATTCCTTTTTAATAAGGTTGAAGTGATCCATGGGAGTATAATTCTGGTGTTTGTTCCATGGTACAAGTCCAAGAGTGATAGTTGGCATTAGTGTGGCTTTCTAGTAGTTGGTTGGGCTGAAATATGTTTCTTTTGCCATTCCAACTATCTTCTTGGTTTTGAAAGGACTTTACTTGTTTTACTTCTCGATATTTATCATGATAATTTGAGGTTGTAGGTTGTCAGGGTAGCTTGGACTTTGGGGGAATGTTATAAGTCTAAGTTTCCTACAATTTTAGTCGCTTTTCAACTAAGTGTTGGTTTATCTGGTGTCTACAAGATTGCTTTGGTTATCATCTAGTGTTTGATTCTTCTTTGCAAGATCTTGTGCATAAGTTTTATTGGAAGAATGACAATGTTGATTCTTCAATCGAGCACTCTAGTCGTAGATGAGGGCATAAGAAAAATACTTAAAAAGGGAAATTTCTCTAGTGCTTGATGAAATTTAATGGTCACAACAAGAAAATGACCAAGAATATGGACTATTCATGGTGCAGTGGGATGGTCAGAGTGGGAACCCTTGAATTCAAGATTACTATTACCCTAACCATTGAAGTGATGGGGCTACTAGTGGATGGATATGTGCATAATAGATAGAAACACTCCTTGGCCAAAGAATCTCAATAATTCTTAGGAGAAGATGAGGAGCTAGTAAAATTCTAAAATAGATTTAAGAGTTCTTCTTTGAAAGTGCCTTAGGATAGAATTACATTGGTGATAATGCAATATTTCACACTAGACAAAAATCAAGACATTCTTAGGAGTTTTCATTTTATGTTCTTGACCACCCATGTCACAAGGGGATCATGAATATCCCTTCATTCTTGTTTTAGTCTATGTCGAGCTCAATGAGTAGGGTGAAGAAATGGGTTGTGTTAGACCCAATCCACCAGGGGTTGGCAAAGATGATTTTTTACCATGCAGTTAAAGCAAGAGATCTATCGAGGGAGGAGATCTTGAATTACCTTGCTAGGTTGATACCTACCATTGTTGACTATCCAAATTCATCTCACTATAAGTAGAGTGATTCTTTGAGTTGGAAGGTCATAAACACAACCCCTATTTTGATTTCCAAGTCCAAGGTGGCAGAGTCCCTCTTGAAAGGAGTTGGAGAGAGCGAGGATGGAACCCCTTGTGGAAAATTTAGCAAATACTGGTAAAGCTCCTCTTTGTGTGGATGAATCTGACTTTGATGACTTTTCTTAGCCTTCAAAGAAAGCTAAACTTATTTTTAGGCTAGAAAATATAAAAAAAAGGTTAATTATTGACCCTAGGATACCCATAGTACACCCAAGACCTTCAAAAATATGATCTTGAAGTTGTAGAAGTCCCTTATCGACTCCATGCAAGTGATCATTTTGTGCACAAAAGAAATTATGGTGTTAATGGGCTGATAATAATGAGAAGTGAAAAAGTAGGATGCATACAAGAATAAATATGGACCTAATAGACTAAATGATTGAGGTGTGGGATCCCTAGATGTGTTTTGCTTGTTGGTGTTTGTTTGTCTTGTCAGGTGGCCCTCCCTTGCATATGAGGTTGGTCTTTTTCATTTTTATCTCGAATGCATACATGGGATATTCTAGGTTCCCTAATGGTAGCTTTGTTGGTTAACTCTATTTTGCTCCTACCTTCTTTGGTTCTCCAAAGAGATTACTTTGATTATTTTTGTAAAAGGTTTGGAGATCCTTTCAATCTCCTCCTTCCACCTAATAAAATTAATAATAATAATAATTTAAATAAAACAAATATACACAAAAGTTATTTCTTAGAAACCTCCTCATCATCCTTCAAAGTCCAAAAATATAATGTAAAGCTTGGAGGGAAAAATGGCGTACATTTGCCAAGTTGCAACCGAACCTTCAATTTTTATCCCTAGTTAATTGGTCAACGATGGGCGATGTTCAAATCCTCTTATTTGGATCAATTCGAAGATATTTATTTATTTTTAATTCTTAATTTAACTTTCTAATGTAATAAATAAAAATAAATAGAAAAGGAATTGTTACCTATAATTGAAACTATTAAGAGTATTGTTAATGGAATACCCATGTGGTTAAGGCTTTGGGTTTTTTTTTCGGAAAACCTAGGTTCAAACCCCTGTGAAGCATGGTATATGTGCATGTGTAACCTTGTGTAAAAAAATAAAAAATATACATGAACATGTGTAATATACATAAACTTAACCTCTTCACAGCATTCAAAGAACCCACCGCCTTAACTAACCTCTAATTCATATCATCAAGCCATGATGGGATACCCATGAGACCCACTATTGTATTTACACTATAGGCACATATGACATGGAATAGATGACGTGGAATCATAGCTTGATACAAGTACACCATGCCTGTCCTACTTTCAATGGTGGGAATTAAAGCTTAGCAACCATATCATTTGTTTTTGTTTACCACCATACAAAAAAGACCCAAAGTGAGGAAGACCCCGGTGGTTTGGGGTTGGTACCACCATAACCTCTATCTTATCTCGATAACCACAACCCAAAGGTAGGGATACCCCAGTGGTTTGGGATTGGTACCATCATCATCAAGTTGGAAAACACTCAATGGACTCAAGTTAGACTACTACCTTTGCCTAGATTGGACATGCCCTAAGGTTTGAACCTAAGTCTCCTCTTGATAAGTACCCAACATCTTACCAATCGACCAATTATATTGACATTATTAATTTATGTTTCTCAATGCAAACACTATAAAATATATATATAACAATTTATGTCGACAATCACCCCTTCCCATAAGACTTAACAACTAACTTTTTACCAAGCATTCTTACTCTTGTGAGAATATGGATAAACTGCTCTCTTTATGGGTTTCATAGCTAATAAGAGTTCTACAAAAACATAAATTGGTATGATTTATTGAAGGGTGCTAATTGATGATTGATGATGAGTGTCCTTATGGTAATCTTCTCATCCTACTAGATTACATAGATAACCAATCATTGTAATTGTCAATCATACTAGAGAATATCACTACGTATGAGGATCACTCTATGAAAGTGATGAAAGGAAAGCTATCCAATAAAAGTGATAAGAGACATGAAAGTAAATATAAAGCTAAAGGTAATCTAGGATAGAAAATTAAATCCTAAGCGAAAGCTAATATAGGATAGGATAATAAATCCTAAGCTAATGTGTATATAAAAAAAAGTTAATATAATGTAGATAAGTAAAACTAATCTAATGTGCAAGAAAGGAAATCTAATCTAATACAAGAAAGGAAATATAATCTAAGGAAGGAAATAAAATCTAATCTAATGCAAGAAATTAAAGCAAAGCTAATGCTAGAAAGAAAACCTAATCTAAGGCAGGAAAGGAAATTTAATCTAATGCAAAAAAGTAAAGCTAAGCTAATGTTGGAAAGGAAATCTACTCTAAGGCAAGAAAATAAATCTAATATAATATAGGTAAGTAAAGCTAAGTTGTTGGATAGGAAATCTAATCTAATGCAGGAAAGGAAATCTAATCTAATGCAGGAAAGTATAGCTAAGCTAATATTGGAAAGGAAATCTAAATAAATGTAGGAAATAAAATCTAATCTAATGCAGGAAATTAAAGCTAAGCTAATGTTGGAAAGGAAATCTAATAAAATACAGGAAAGTAAATATAAGCTAATGCTAAAAAAGAAATCTAATATAAGGTAAGAAAAAAATTCTAATCTAATGTAGAAAAGTAAAGCAAAGTTACTACTAAAAAGGAAATCTAATCTAAGGTAGGAAAATAAATTTAATATAATACACAAAAGTAAAGCTAAGTTATTGGAAAGGAAATCTAATATAAGGTAGGAAAGGAAATCTAATCTAATGTAAGAAAGTAAAGCTAAGCTATTTCTGGAAATGAAATATAATCTAAGGCATGAAAGGAAATCTAATGTAATGCAGGAAAGGAAAGCTAAGCTAATGCAAGAAAGGAAATCTAATCTAATGTAGAAAAGTAAATCTAAGCTAATGTTAGAAATGGAATCTAATCTAAGGCAAGAAAATAAATCTAATCTAATGCAAGAAAGTAAATTTAAGCTAATGTTGGAAAGGAAATCTAATCTAAGGTAGGAAAGGAAATCTAATCTAATGTAGAAAAGTAAATCTAATTAGTTCTACTTTTTCTTGAGCATAATGGAGCTCTAATTTTTCTCAAGTGGAATGGAACTCTGCTTTTACTCGAGCAGAATGGAGTTGTTGATGATTGAATTGTTAAAAAATTTTCCTTGGCCAAAAGGGGTTGATGGTGATTGGACTATTTGGATTTTTGCACTGGCCAAAAGGGGGGATGTTTTGGATTGTTTGGCTTTTTTCCCTAGCTAAAATAGGAGATGTTTTGGATTGTTTGGTTTTTTTTCCCAACCAAAATGGGGTTGATGATGATGGTTGATTCTTTCTAAAGCTTATGCTAGGAAAACAAGAAAGGACATGAAATGAAACCTATGTTATGATTTATGGATTGATTGATGGATGGATTAATTGATTACATAATTTTGCTTTTTCCCTAGTACAAAATATTTGTTGGTGATTGGATGAGTGATTAATGATTTGTTGATGATTGGTTGGTGACACCAAAAATTTTTTATAGAATGCCATTATGCAATAGAGAAAATGGGATGGATTAGATGGAGAGTTTTTTGAATATTGAAGAGGGAAAAATTGGTCAATGGGAAGCTATTTAGGGGTAGGAAGTTCGCAATGGCAACTACCCTGGATGATTGGTCAATCACCCTTGACGACTACTATAGTGACCCAAGTGTAGTTTTTCTACAATTTGAGGGACCAAACGATGTTATAATTAGAAAAAATTATAGTTGTTGAAAATCTCTTTTTGAGCATGATACAAGGGTGGTAGTTTTAGAAAATTTGGAGAATATTTGATAGGATAAAATATGGTTGAAATATGACCCTATTTTAAGGAGTGAGAAGTGTTGAATTATAGGTCATTGAAAGGTAGATTTGGTTTGGGTGGTTAGAGGGTAGATGTATAAAGGTGAATTGGTGGTAATGGATGAAAAGTGGGTTAATTATGAGTGTTTATAAAGATGATAGATAGAAGGGAAGTGGTGAGACAACTACGGGACAACAACAAGGATTATTTTTTGATATATGAGCCATATTTTTGGATGTATGAGTAGGATAGGCCTAAAGGTTAGATCAATTGTAGCCTATGGGTATGGTACTTTTATGGATGGGGATTGTGTGAGGTGATTTAGATAGTTAGAGATATATATATAGAGGATAGTTAATGTGATAGATATAATATGATATATAGATGCATGTATGCATATTTAATAGTCGTTCGAGAATTACCTGTATACGTATTACTACACATGGTTTAGTTGGTTAGTCAAGGATGCTAACATAATTATAATGATATGACACTGAGCTAAAAGGAAAGGTATTGAACATACTAGGGGAATGGAGTGAATGACACCAAGGGGTGGGTGACAATATCATAAATGGAGAATAGGAATACAATTAAAGGGGAGGAAGGTAATGGCAATATGATTCCTGTCACATGCCCCAATAAATGAGAATATAAAAGTGCTTTTAGGGAACTCAAACATCCTAGTGACATCAATAAGTTTTCTCTACTAGTCAATCAGGTGCTCTAATATACTAAGACCATCCTAGGGATTCAAGTCTCTCGAGGACCAAAATGAGTGCAATGATGCTCATTTATTATTTTGAGTGAGGTTTGACTGACCAATTGTAACTTAAGCCATTGTAAGCTAGCTCATCCATGAGTGATCAAAGGTCTATATAAAATAAGGTTGCTAATGTGACATACATGTCACCACATAGAAGGCATAATCCACTACTAATCAAGCATCTATAAACCTGATGGAAATAGCCCCAAAATCCTTTGATGTTGCTCCACTACTAACCAAGCATCTATAGCCCTAAGGGAGACATCTAAAATACCCAAGGACCCATGATAAAATAGTATTATTGATTTTTTGTCTTTTTTTGTTGTTGTATGGATCCTTAGGTTTGGATTATGTGCATAATAGGATTAGTAAGGAAAACCATTCCCTTTATGGCTAGAGCTACGCATGGATTCAATTTTCTTAAACTCAAAATGTGATAAAGTTATAAAATATGTGTGTTATCCTAGAGAACACAAGGTAACTAGGAAATGCCTACAGTACTCAAAGACCATATGATAGTCATTGGAGGTTGATCAAGCTATTAGGCATAGTTAAATAACCAAAATAACTTACAATTTTTCCTATCCTAAGACAAGGAAGAAACAAGTTGTCATGTGGGTAGAAAAAATAAGAGGAGACTATGATTATGGCAATGGTGGTAGAAAGACACAAAACACATGATGGTCAACAAGGGTTATAGATGTAGGGGAACACGGAAATTGAAAAGGGGTGAGTAATTGTATTTATGCCATTGATTATTGCAATAAACCATGCTTAGAAAAGCAAACCAATAGAATTGAACTGTTGGATTAGAATGAAGGATAACAAATGAAAGAGATGATGGATGATTTGGTCATTATTGTGTGTAAATAAATTGTAAGGAAAGTAGTTGCTAATATCCCATAGGCCAAGGAAAATGTAGGAGGAGGATGAGCTAGAATATGAACTCCCCCAAGTTAGTAGATAGTTTTAAAAAATTATGGACTCCCCTAGGCAAGAGATGAGGTGAAGAGGGGGAGAGAAATGACAAAATGAGGAGGGTTAAATAAGGGAAATAGAATGGGGAAATAAGATAAGAGGAATGGGGAAAATAGAAGAGGAAGGAATGAGAGAGAGAAAAATAAAGGAGAAAGAGGAACCAACCATAGGTACATAGCCACTTAAATCATGATTGTACAACAATGGTATGTAACCTATCAAAGAATAATATGAGAATGGGGTTGAAGAGGTGATGAAGAAAAAAGGATAATATTAGGTACATAGTGGATAGGATAATGATGGTGGTTGATGTTGGATGCAATGTGGATTGGCATGACATTATAAGAAGGAGATATGAGATTATCTTGAATCATGATCAATGTAAGATGACCCATTAATGGAAGAGGTAAATATCTTTGAGTTATATTGGAGTTAGAAAATAAACCAACCATATGGTAGGTGCTCTCATGATGTTGTTATCTATTGTAAGTGGTGTTACATGTTTCCACCTCGATGTAGCATAGGCATGTAAACATCTTATAAACATGGGTATGGTACATAACAAATCATATTTTATTAGAGTTTGTGTTGAGAAGATAAATTCTACATTTTGACCCGATAGATTAGGGTTCATGGTAGTCTTAGAAAAGGTTCTAGGAGATATTTTGATTCCAAAAAAGGGTATTGGGATATTTATCAAGATTCCTAATGGTATGGATAAGGTAATGTCATCCAACTCAAGTGATAAAGCAATTTGGTATGGGTTGTGAGTGGGGTGGATTAATGGAATTGGTGGTTGTGTAATATGTAGATGGGTGGAAGAAGTCAGTTGGTGAAGAGGAAGAGAGTGAAGAAAAAAGGATTCATTGGAGGAGGAGGATCATGGAGATGTGATGGTTAATTCCCCATGATCAAGGATATCTTGGATAAGATGTTGGAAATGTGAAGAGTCCTCAATATCATGGATTATTTGACAATGATAGACACAAACGTGATTGGATTTGTACCATTTAGGTTTGGGCTTCTTGAGTTGCTATAGGCATATATGAGGTAGAGTAGTTACTTTTGTATCATGAAATTTTTAGAAGATGATAAACAATGGCTCTAATAGGATATTACTAGGATGTAGTGGGTGATGAGGATGCGAGGGTCAATTGGAGGGTCAATATGAAGAAGATGGAGTGGAGAAGGGTTGGATTAGGAAGGGTTTGAATGGCTATGTGGAGAGGTTTTGATGAATTAATTAGAGAGTAAGGTTTGTAAGTTGGTTTGAGATTTGTTTTAGATCATTTAAAGGTAGAGTTGGAAGAGGTAAGATAGGTGTGGATGGTGGAATGAGATGGTGAGGATTAAGTCAGGAGGGATGAGAAAATGGAGGAGATCAAGGTGTATGTATAGGATAGGATGAGTGGTAAGGTCACGAGGACTGGTATTCACAAAGGGCTAGGAGTAAAGGATAATGCAATGGGAGAAGGAGAGGAAGATGTGATCTTGGAAGAAGAGGTGGAAAGGATGAGCGGGGTTAGGGTACAAAGGATGAGGTTGTACTCTTAGGAGGAATTTTGATTAGAGTGATGAAGGTAGCCTACAACATTAGGCCTAGATCAAAATGTGAAGGTCAAGGGTAGGCCTCGATGATTATAGATGAGATATGATAGATTAGGGAAAATTTACTAGGTGAGATGAAAGGCATCACTTCCAAATGGATTTGGAGAAATGGATGAAGAAGGAGGGATATGGTCAGAATAATCCATGATTTTTTCCTGAGAATGATCTTGAATTTGGTTTTGGACCATAAACAGATAAGGATGGAGTAAAATGGGAAGGAATGGATAGGATTGGTGGGAGGAATAGGTAAAGGTGGATTTTGAAAATGTATTGAAGGTTTTGGTGATGGTTTGGGTGATTTTGATGGTTTTTAGTGATGGTTTAGATGGTTTTGGTGAGAAAAATGTGTGATATACACAAAAAAATGCAAACAACCAATAAAACAAACAAGGATGATTTTGTTATTTTTTTTGGGTGTTTTGGGATGTTTTGGCCAAGATGGAGGATGTTTTGTAGATTATTTTTGTTTTTATTTTGTATTGATTTTTGTGCGTTTGATGTACCCTAGTACTAGGAACTACAAAATGGTGGATGGAGTGGAATCTACAAGTGTGTGTTTATGCCCATCCCTTTTATGATAAAAGGAATTAAAATGGCTAGAAAGGTTTTGTAGGATAGTATTTTGGCTTTAGGTACCCTAAGGGGACAAAATGAACTTCCAAGAGGGGAGGACACACTATGTAGGTCCTGCTATTGGCCCAACCAATATGAAGAAGATGGAGTGGAGAAGGGTTGGATTAGGAAGGGTTTGAATGGCTATGTGGAGAGGTTTTGATGACTTAATTAGAGAGTAAGGTTTATAAGTTGGTTTGAGATTTGTTGTAGATCATTTAAAGGTAGATTTGGAATAGGTAAGATAGGTGTGGATGGTGGAATGAGGTGGTGAGGATTAAGTCAGGAGGGATGAAAAAATGGAGGAGATCAAGGTGTATGTACAGGATAGGATGAGCGATAAGGTCATGGGGGCTGGTATTAACAAAGGGCTAGGAGTAAAGGATAAGGTAATGAGATAAGGAGAGGAAGATGTGATCTTGGAAGAAGAGGTGGAAAGGATGAGCGGGGTTAGGGTACAAAGTATGTGATGCAGGAGCATCCGAAGGTGGAAAAGCAATCTTGCATCACCCAAAAATATTTTTTTCTTTAAGTGCCAAAGCTGTCGCGAAATCGCGACACTTTTTTGAGAAAGGGCGCCAAAGGGTCAAACTGTCGCGATATCGCGACGCTTTTTGAGAAAATGGGCCAAGGCACAAAATGGTCGCGAAATCGTGACATTTTCTAAGCAAAGCATCCTGGACGCAAAATGGTCACGAAATCGTGACATTTTCGAAGCAAAGCAGCCTGGACGCAAAATGGTCGCGAAATCGTGACATTTTCGAAGCAAAGCAGCCTGGACGCAAAATGGTCGTGAAATCGTGACATTTTCTAAGCAAAGCAGTCTGGACGCAAAATGGTCACGAAATCGTGACATTTTCTAAGCAAAGCAGTCTGGACGCCAAATGGTCGTGAAATCGTGACATTTTCAAAGCAATGGAGCCAAGGCGCAAAATGGTCACGAAATCGTGACACTTTCGGAGGCAAAGCTCGAAGGCGCAAAGTGATGCAAATCACAAAATGTAAAGGAAAGCACTAGAAGGCGCAAAGTGTGTCACAAATCGTGACACTTTGAGCAAGACTCGAAGGCAAAGGGCAAAGTGTGTGCAAAATCGTGACACTTTCGGAGGCAAGACTCGAAGGCGCAAAGTGGTCGATGAAATCGTGACACTTTCGAAGGGGGGCTCGAAGGCGCAAAGTGGTCACAAATCGTGACACTTGAGGCAAGACTCAAGGCAAAGTGGTCAAAATCTGAACTGGCTCGAAGAAGTGGTCGCGAAATCGTGACACTTTCGGAGGGAAGACTCGAAGGTGCAAAGTGGTCACGAAATCGTGACACTTTCGGAAGCAAGGTGTCAGGGTGCAAAGTGGTCGCGAAATCGTGACACTTTTGGGGCAAAGGCACCAAGGGGTAAAATGGTCGTGAAATCATGACATGTCACGGTTTCACGGCCCGAAGGAGAAAACAGAGGCCGAACGCCAAAACGTCGCGATATCATGACCGAAGAGGAGAGAGGGCGTAAGGAAGCAAACACGTCGTGATATCACGACAAAATGCTCATGACTCCAGACCAGTCGGCAGTTGCAGAGACCATTGCAGAAGGGCACGTGGCATCAAATCACAGGCGGCCATAGAGCACTAGGCGGTTACAGAGGCCATGGCAGGAGGGCACGTGGTAGCAGATTACAGATGGCTGGAGCATTCCTTTGAATGATGACTCGGCAGGTGGATGCACAGGCGGCTGAGGGCACTCCGCCACCCCATGCCATGATGAAAGAAGATACCTAGCCACAACATGCATGCGGTGACAGAACACTCGTGCGGGCGGTTACAGGGAATCCCGCATTCTATGTAATGATGTCCGAAGGGGGTCGGGTCTATTATAAGAGAAATGCATACATTGTAAAAGGGACTCTTGGCCATTTTGAATAGAACCACTGTATTTTCGAGTTTGAGACCTCTGTTAATGAAATTTGCATGAATTTTTCTGTGTGTTATCTTAGTTCTGCTTCAAGTGGTATCAGAGCCAGAAGGTTCTGAGTGCGCAAACCGATCGCCGACAGTGAGGCAGTTTGCGCCAGGATTGTGGTTGTGGGTGTGAGGAAGCGAACAGGATGCCCCCGCGTAGGAACCGTGGTGGTGTGAGGAACAGGCAAGCAGAGGTCGATCTTAGAGCCTTGTAGAGGCAAGTTGAAGCCCTGCAGGAGGAAATCAGAAGAGGAGTTGAGCCAAGAAGGGAGGAACCCGGTGAAGATGAAGTTTGGGAAGAAGAGGGTCCATATGATGAGGAAGAAGCATTGGATCCAGCAGAGGCTAGGCTGTATAGGGCCATATCCCAGATCGGGAAGAAGCCGAAGTTTGATGTCTCTACTTATTCTAGGAATCTCAATCCCGAGGAGTTGATAGATTGGATCAACGACATGGAGGAGTATTTCGAGTATGAAGAGATCTCAGATCCAAATCGGATCAGGTTCGCAAAAACAAAGTTGAAAGGACATGCTAGCATCTGGTGGAAAGGAGTACAGCTAGAAAGGAACAGGAGGGGAAAGGAAAAGATCACCGGGTGGGATAGGATGGTAGAGAAGTTGAAAAGGCAATTCATCCCTACAGATTATGAGTTGGATTTGTTGAGGAAGATGCGAGAGTCTTAGACAGGCAAGTAAATCTGTCAAGGAGTATACGGAGGAGTTCTATCAGATCTCGATTAGAACCGGCCATTATGAGGTGAATAAGGAGAAAGTCACACGATACATCAATGGATTGAGAACCAGCATTCAAGAAGAACTGGGTCTGGTTAGAATGAGCACGGTGGAGGATGCATACCAGTTTGCATTAAAAGTGGAGGAGAAGCTGAATAGGAGGTTTGATGGTAAGCGAGAGAGGAAAGGATCGAGGGTGGAAGAGCTGGTGGAAGAACCAATGGAGGAAGATACGAGAGATGTGGGGAAGACTGGTGAAGCAAGCAGTAGCCAAAAATAGAAAGAGGAGAAAGAGGAGAATACCCAACGCCCACGCAATCAGAACAACAACTACCCGAGGGGAAGAGGTAGGCCTGGGCGAGGGTTTGGAAGAGGTGTCTTTCGAGGAACCTGCTTCAACTACGGAGAAGAAGGACATCGGGCATACAACTGCCCGCAGCATCAAGAAAGGCCTAATCGAAGACCTGAGGGTCAGGCCCGAGCTACTGTAGTAGACGAAGGTGTAGAATCTGAGCACTCTGAGGAGGCAGAAAGAGGAGAAGCGATGATCATCAGAAGAGTCTTGTTGAATGAAGAAAAGAAGGCAGACCAGAGGAACAACCTATTTCGAACAAGATGCAAGTGCGCAGGCAAGGTCTGTAATATCATCATCGATAATGGAAGCAACGACAACTTGGTTTTTGAGGAGATGGTTGCCAAGCTACAACTGGAGAGGAGAAAACACCCGCACCCTTATCGGATTGCATGGTTGCAAAAGGACCATCGGGTGCTTGTCAGTGAGCAATGCCTGGTGAAGTTCAACATTGGAACTTACCGAGATGAGGTCTTATGTGACATCTTGCCTATGGATGCATGTCACTTGCTGCTAGGGAGACCATGGTAGTTTGATCGAAGTGTTGTACATGATGGTCGAGCTAATACATATTCCTTGTCAAAAAATGGAGTTCGACATAAGTTGAAACCCCTGAAGGAGGCGGATGAGAAGGTATGCAGCAGTGCACGAGTCTGTCTAGTTGATGGAAGAAAATTTCTAGATGGCCTGAAGCAAGATCATATGTGCTATGCAATAATCCCTAGGGTCAGGGAAGAAGAATGCAAGGAAACTCCAGTGGAAGTCATGGGACTATTGGAGGAGTTTCCAGATATCATTTCTGATAATGTTCCTGAAGGTTTACCACCTATTAGGAAGATCAGTCACCACATAGATTTGGTGCCTGGATCGAGCTTGCCGAATAAGGCTGCACATAGGATGACGCCTGTAGAAACTAAGGAGTTAAATTGGCAGGTTCAAGATCTGCTCAAGAAGGGATTGATTAGGGAGAGTCTAAGTCCATGTGCGGTACCTGCGGTGCTAGCACCCAAGAAGGATGGGGAATGGAGAATGTGCACAGACTCTCGGGCAATTAACAAGATCACTATTAAATACAGGTTCCCATTGCCCAGGATGGATGATATCATGGACTGTTTGGGTGGAGCTGAGTACTTCACGAAGATTGACCTAAAAAGTGGTTATCATCAGATCCGCATTAGAGAAGGGGATGAGTGGAAGACAACCTTTAAAACCAGAGAGGGGTTGTATGAGTGGTTGGTTATGCCATTTGGGCTAACCAATGCACCGAGTACCTTCATGCGGTTAATGAATGAAGTCCTGAAGGAATTTCTAGGCAAATTTGTTATTGTCTACTTGGATGATATCCTGATTTTTAGCAAAACCCTGGAGGAACACCTGATGCACATCAGGAGGGTTTTTGAGAAATTGCGGGAGGAGCAGCTGCTGATAAATCTGAAGAAGTGTAACTTCGTGAAGAGGGAGCTAGTATACTTGGGATTTGTTATCTCAGTAGATGGTCTCAAAATGGACCCCGAGAAGGTGAGGGCTATCATAGAATGGCCTGCTCCAAGAAGCGTGACTGAGGTGAGATCGTTTCACGGTCTGGCCAGTTTCTACAGAAAGTTCATTAGGAACTTCAGCAGTATTTGCGCATCCCTTACTGAGACAATGAAGGGGAACAAGAAGGAATTCAAGTGGACAGCTGGAGCAGACAAAAGCTTTGCTATGCTGAAGAAGAAGGTCACAGAACAACCTGTCTTAGCACTTCCAGATTTCAATAAGGTGTTTCAGGTAGACTGTGATGCGAGTGGCAGTGCCATAGGAGCCGTATTGAGCCAAGAGGGTAAGCCTGTTGCTTATTTTAGCGAGAAGCTCAATGATGCCAGAAGGAAGTATTCGGTATATGATCAGGAGTTCTATGCCATAGTTCAGGCTCTGAAGAAATGGAGGCATTATTTGTTGCCAAAGGAGTTTGTCCTTTATAGTGATCATCAGGCACTGCAGTATATTAACAGTCAAGGGAAATTAAATCAGAGGCACCTGAAATGGGTGGAGTTCCTGTAGAGCTACACCTTTGTCTTTGAAGCACCGGAGCGGGAGATCCAACAGAGTTGCGGATGCCTTGAGTAGGAGGCAATGTTTATTGATGGAGATGAAGGTGGAGGTTGTAGGGTTTGCTGAGCTCAAGGGTTTATACCCTATAGATCTCGACTTCGTAGAAGCTTGGAAAGCTCTGCACTGCACTGTTACATTGGACGAGGACTAAGTGGTTGAATTTTTTGACTCAAGATGGAATGTTGTTCGGAGGGAACCAATTATGCATTTCGAGGAGCTCAATGCGGGAGAATCTCATCAAGGAAAAGCACGGTGGAGGTTTAGGCTGGACACTTTGGTCGAGACAAGACCATCTCACTTGTTAGTGAAAATTACTACGGCCGCAATTGCAACAAGATGTGGCAAAATTTGTGCAAAGTTGTAGGATATGCCGGATGGCAAAAGGTGTGAGGCAGACCTACTTGGTTTATATCAACCACTACCTATACCGAAAGGCCATGGGAGGATATTAGCATGGATTTTATTCTTGGTTTACCCGGGACACGAGAGGGGACATGACTCCATATTTGTGGTAGTGGACAGGTTTTCAAAAATGGCTCATTTCATTCCCTGCCAGAAGACTAGCGATGCGGTCCATGTGGCTGGTTTATTCTTCAAGGAAGTGGTACGCCTTCATGGGCTGCCAAGGAGCATTGTTTCGGACAGAGATACCAAATTTGTAGGGTATTTCGGAGAACCCTGTGGAAGAAACTGAAGACGGATTTAAAATTTAGTTCTGCATACCACCCCCAAACAGATGGCCAAACAGAGGTGGTGAATAGGAGTTTAGGCAATCTACTGAGATGCTTGGTCGGAGACAAGCCCAAGGGATGGGATCTAGTTTTGCCGTAGGCAGAATTCGCTTATAACAGCTCAATCAACAGGAGTACCAATAAATCGCCATTCCAGATAATCTATGGGAGCAGCCCAAGAAACGCTTCAGAGTTGAGAAGGATGGATATAAGAGAAAAATGCAGTGCTAAGGCTGAAGACTTTATTGAACACCTGAAGGGAGTGCATGAGGAGGTGACAAGGCACATTGCCAAGATGAATGCTCAGTATAAGGCCAGGGCAGACCAGAAACGCCGGGTTAAGGAGTTTGAAGTAGGAGATTCTGTCATGGTCCATCTAAGGAAAGAGAGGTTTCCTGCCAAGACCTATAACAAGCTAAAAATGAAGAAGTTTGGGCCATGCAGGATCATTGGAAAATGGGATTCGGGTAATGCATATGAGGTGGAGTTGCCGAGTGAACTTAACATCTCACCGATTTTTAACATTTCGGATTTGGTCGAGTTTCATGAAGGAGATAGCAGTGCAACACCAAGCCCGGATTTGTGGAGCATTCCCACGGTTACTCCGATCGCGAGATGAGATAGAAGAAGTCCTTGATACGCGTGAGGGCCGAAGTACTCGGAACAGGAGTTATTCTGAGTATTTGATCAAATGGAAGGGCAGGCCCATCGAAGATGCGACTTGGTTGTCGAAGGCAGAGGTTGACCGCCTGGGTCTACCTCAGACAGATCAGAAGTGAAGGTCACTTCTCAATTCACCCCGGGTGTCTGATGCAGGAGCATCCGGAGGTGGAAAAGCAATCTTGCATCACCCAAAAATATTTTTTCTTTAAGTGCCAAAGCTGTCGCGAAATCGTGACACTTTTTTGAGAAAGGGCGCCAAAGGGTCAAACTGTCGCGATATCGCGACGCTTTTTGAGAAAAGGGGCCAAGGCGCAAAATGGTCGCGAAATCGTGACATTTTCTAAGCAAAGACAGGACGCAAAATGGTCGCGAAATCGTGACATTTTGCGAAGAGAAGGCGACGGACGCAAAATGGTCGCGAAATCGTGACATTTTCTAAGCAAAGTAGCCTGGACGCAAAATGGTCGCGAAATCATGACATTTTCTAAGCAAAGCAGCCTGGACGCAAAATGGTCGTGAAATCGTGACATTTTCTAAGCAAAGCAGTCTGGACGCCAAAATGGTCACGAAATCATGACATTTTCAAAGCAATGGAGCCAAGGCGCAAAATGGTCACGAAATCGTGACACCTTCGGAGGCAAAGCTCTAAGGCACAAAGTGGTCACGAAATCGACACTTCAGGCAAGCTCAATGGTCGCAAAGGTCACAAAAGAAGCAACGACCAAAGGCTCGAAGGCGCAAAGTGGTCACGAAATCGTGACACTTTCGGAGGCAAGACTCGAAGGCGCAAAGTGGTCACGAAATCGTGACACTTTCGGAAGCTGGGCTCGAAGGCGCAAAGTGGTCACGAAATCGTGACACTTTCGGAGGCAAGACTCGAAGGCGCAAAGTGGTCGCGAAATCGTGACACTTTCGGAAGCTGGGCTCGAAGGCGCAAAGTGGTCGCGAAATCGTGACACTTTCGGAGGCAAGACTCGAAGGCGCAAAGTGGTCATGAAATCGTGACACTTTCGGAAGCTGGGCTCGAAAGCGCAAAGTGGTCGCGAAATCGTGACACTTTCGGAAGCTGGACTCGAAGGTGCAAAGTGGTCGCGAAATCGTGACACTTTCGGAAGCAAGGTGTCAGGGTGCAAAGTGGTCGCGAAATCGTGACACTTTTGGGGCAAAGGCACCAAGGGGTAAAATGGTCGCGAAATCGTGACATGTCACGGTTTCGCGGCCCGAAGGAGAAAATAGAGGCCGAACGCCAAAACGTCGCGATATCACGACCGAAGAGGAGAGAGGGCGTAAGGAAGCAAACACGTCGCGATATCGCGACAAAACGCTCACGACTTCAGACCAGCCGGCAGTTGCATAGACCATTGCAGAAGGGCACGTGGCATCAAATCACAGGCGACCATAGAGCACTAGGCAGTTACAGAGGCCATGGCAGGAGGGCACGTGGTAGCAGATTACAGATGGCTGGAGCATTCCTTTGAATGATGACTCGGCAGGTGGATGCACAGGCGGCTGCAGGGCACTCCGCCACCCCATGCCATGATGAAAGAAGATACCTGGCCACAACATGCATGCGGTGACAGAACACTCATGCGGGCGGTTACAGGGAATCCCGCATTCTGTGTAATGATGTCCGAAGGGGGTCGGGTCTGTTATAAGAGAAATGCATACATTGTAAAAGGGACTTTTGGCCATTTTGAATAGAACGACTGTATTTTCGAGTTCGAGACCTCTGTTAATGAAATTTGCGTGAATTTTTCTGTGTGTTATCTTAGTTCTACGCCAGTATGAGGTTGTCCTCTTAGGAGGAATTTTGATTAGAGTGATGAAGGTAGCCTACAACATTAGGCCTAGATAAAAATGTGAAGGTCAAGGGTAGGCCTCGATGATTATAGATGAGATATGATAGATTAGGGGAAAGGTACTAGGTGAGATGAAAGGCATCACTCCCAAATGGATTTGGAGAAGTGGTTGAAGAATGAGGGATATGGTCAGAATAATCCATGATTTTTTCCTGAGCATGAGCTTGAATTTGGTTTTGGACCATAAACGGATAAGGATGGGGTAAAATGGGAAGGAATGGATAGGATTGGTGGGAGGAATAGGTAAAGGTGGATTTTGAGAATGTATTGAAGGTTTTGGTGATGGTTTGGGTGATTTTGATGGTTTTTAGTGATGGTTTAGATGGTTTTTGTGAGAAAAATGTGTGATATACACAAAAAAAATGCAAACAACCAATAAAAAAAACAAGGATGATTTTGCTATTTTTTTGGGTGTTTTGGGATGTTTTGGCCAAGATGGAGGATGTTTTGTAGATTATTTTTGTTTTTATTTTGTATTGATTTTTGTGCGTTTGATGTACCCTAGTACTAGGAACTACAAAAGGGTGGATGGAGTGGAATCTATAAGTGTGTGTTTATGCCCACCCCTTTTATGAGAAAAGGAATTAAAATGGCTATAAAGGTTTCCTAGGATAGGATTTTGGCTTCAGGTACCCTAAGGGGACAAAATGAACCTCCAAGAGGGGAGGACACACTATGTAGGTCCTGCTATTGGCCCAACCAATATTTTACTTCACCCTTGATCAATCTCAGATAAAAATGAAAACTACAATGCCACTAAATGTTAAGCCCCATGGTCAAAGTGCATCTAACCTTAATATTACCCTAGGCTAATACCAAGGGTAACTAGCTTCCTGGTGATGAAATATAGGAAACTATGCATACTAACTATGGTGTCTAAGAGCAACCGATGTTTGGGGATGAAGTCTAACTTAATGATTGGTTATCCTCACAAAAATATATTTTGTAAAATGATGTGCAAGTGTGTGTGAGGTTTGTTTTTGTTGTTTTGTGTTTTATGTTTTTATTCCTACTTGTAATACAAAACTAAAATAACAGATGCAAAAAATAATGCAAACAAGAACTATCTCGAGGATGCTCCTATGACTAAATGTGACTAATACTAAACACAAAATTATGATAAAGCATACTAGATAAAGAAATAAGCAAAAATAAAGTAAGATGCAATGGAGATTACTACTTCTAAAGAAGAAACAAACAATCCTAGAGGTGAAGAAATAAAGAATATAACAAGGATGGTATAGATGATGCCTATGGATGATTGGATGCTTGATTCTAACCTGACCTAAGATAAATGATGAATGTAACCAATGATAACAATGAAGGTTCTTGGGAAATAACTATTCTAAGTAGGATCATTTATGCTAAGGAAATGCAATGCAACTATTCTATGGGAATGAAGGCACCTATGCTAAGAATGATAAAAACAAATTGCTTTAAGGTAATGAAAGTGACCTATACTGAGAACATGAAAACATATTACTCCAAAGAAATGAAAACAACCTATGCTAGGAGAGAAAAAACAACTATGATAGGAAAACTAAGAGTAAATATGCTAAATAAATGATAAAAACTATGATAAGGAAACTAAAAAAACTATGCTAAAGAGCTAAAAGAACCTAATTTAATGAAATGAAATCAATATATACTAATGAAATTAAAGCAACTAAACTATAGAAATAAAAAAACCATTCCAAAAATATAAAGACACAACTATGCTATGATACTGGAGACAACTATATTAGAAAACTATTCTAAGAACATGAAAATACAACTTATGCTAATAAAATAAAATAAAATAAACCACTATGCTAAATAAAACAACTAAACTAATGGAATGGAAACATAAACTATACTATGTAAGTAAGCACTACAACTACAACTATGCCAAAGAAACAAAAAAGGCTAGTCTAAGCAAATGAAAGCAACCTTTACTAAAAAGGGAAAAGAACTATGTTATTCTAAGGATGGAAAGAAAAGGTAACTAAGGAAAGTAAAATAACCATTCTAAGAAAAGAGAGATACCTATGCAAAGAAAAAGGGAAGTGCCTAAACTACAAAGAAAATAATAAATCAAACTACCTAATGCAAATGAAAATCTGCTATGCTAAAGGACTATGCTAAGAAAACATAACACCTATGATAAGATAAGGGATTAAAATACTATGCTATACTAAAATATTTAACTCCTATACTAAGCTAATATTGGAAATAAACTAAACTACAAATTGGAAACCAAAGAAAAAAAATGATAATGATGATCAACGCTAAACTAGATGATATAAACCCCTAACCTATAAGCCTACACTATTGATAAAATGGAAGAAAATTATTGGCTGCTTTTGGACCTTAGAATACCTCAATATTCACAATCGGTAGGGGGCTAAAAAATAGTATAAATTGGTAGGGGTGACTACCAGGTGGTAGGTGCGACTATTAGATGGTAGTCGTGATTGCTACCAGTTGACAGGGGCGACTAGCAGTGATCAAAAGCCAATGAATTGATCCTTAGTTTGGGTGATTTGTATTAGAGTATATTACATTATTTAGGTACATGTTAATGTACCACCTTGGGTGCATTTTTATATTAATATTTTATCTTAGGAATAAGTAATAAATGCACAAGTGTCAATGTGCAATGATGTAAATGTAAAAGAAGTCCACTTGTACATGAGTCATAGGAAAGGTAGTTTGGAAGAGTAAGGACCAAGTAACTTATCTTCTTATATATAGGTCCCATAGAGAATAGAATAAAATATATATGTGTGTGAAGTAGAACTATGATCAATATAGAGTAGTGAGTAGGTACAATGTAGTTTCCATTAGAGTTATGGAGTGTTCATTTCCTCCATTACATTGTATTGTACTATTTTCATAAATTTCCATTAATAGCATATTTTAATCTTATTACAAAATTCCATTATCTTAATTTTCTGCATATTTTACATCTTGTGATTTATTTCCCCTATAGCATACATTATCAAAAGCTAATAGTGGTATAAAATCTATGATAGATTAGATAGGAATAGGGAGAGCCATAATATAGATTGATAGGAGAGAAGCAAATCTCAACTCTAGAATTTTTGAGATTGCATTTTGCTGGAGTATTTCCATGGAGTTGTAGAAAAACTTGTGAAGACTAGGACTCAAAATTCATTCCACTAGATTGACAAATCAACTAGTGAATATTCATCACTTAGAATTTATTTCATTACAATCCTAATACTTTGTCATAGGTAAAAGGAGATTTAAATAAATTTGGGAAGATTCCTACAGATATCTAGGAAGGATATCATCTTTAAAATTAATCCAACACCAAGAAGCAACAAACAAAAGAAAAGGATTTTCCAAGAACTTGAGGGAAGTCCTATTGCAGACGTGCACATTGTAGAAGAAGAAAATGCCATAGTAGCCTTATTGCTAATCCAAGAGATTCCAAAGAATATTATAGAAAAATATAGGAGATTAGTGATCTCTATTGAATATTGCATATAGCAGATTGAAGAAATAAACTAGAAGAAGCTGAAGAGACCCATAGAAGGTCCCATTAAAGAACTTCTAGTTTTTGAAGATTCGATATTGGTGAAGTCCATTGAAGCCTGTAGATTGTAGAATTGAAGAAGGGCTAGCAAGGTCATGTTCCATATTCTAGAAGTAGTAAATTCTAATGATCTAAGAGATCTCATTGCCAACACTTCCATAGTAGAGGGTTGAAGGAAAGGTCTCATTGAGAATACCAGAGAAGCTACGAGATTGAAGACCTTGGAGAGGTCTCAAGGAGAAATAAGGAGAAGTATTAGAGAGCCTTATTGCAAATTTTTAATAATCCATTAAAGGATTTCCTAGAAGAACTCATTGGAGAAATTCACTACCAAGGAGAAGCTCTTGATAGTGAATAAATTGGGACAATTGTTGCCATCCGAAAACAATTCTAGAGGAGAAAATATTTGGCAAGTAGTTTACAACATTTCAAAGAAGACCAATGAAGACCTCAAGACTTTTATATTATTTAGAAGAAGGCCCATATTGAAGATATAATTCAAAAATTATGTTTACGGAGAACACAAATAGAAGAATCCTACCAAATCCAAGAGATATGGATATTGCCTTTCATAGCTAAGAAGGCACATTTTGGAGAAAGAGGTTTGTTGAATCTACAACAAAATATTGAAGGGTTCTTGGAGGAGAATCCCAACTACAAAACTTTATATTTCCAAGGTACATTCTGAAGGAGAAGTTGAATCCACCTACCATAGTATTAGGGTAGCAAGTTTGAGGGTTCCAAAAGCTGTAATTAGGTGAGTTAGATGTTAAATTTTGATTATATGGTAGTACAAGGAATGAAACCACAAGATGCAAGATCACTAATATGAGATAACTATAAACTAATGACACAATAATATGTGGGAAAATAATGATATGAACATCTACAAATAAGTCAGAAATATGATATTAATGAAAGTGATAAAAATAGTACAATGCTATATAATGGAGGACATGAACACTCCATGAAAGGATATGAAGGACTACAATGTACCACACACTCTCTATAATACTACTACTTATGTTCCTTCTTAAAACACTTAATATGAGGCCTTTATATAGTAATATAGATTCCTTGACCCTTACTCTACCTATCTAATTTATGTACAAGTGGACTCCTTGTAAATTTACAACTTGCACATTTGACACTTGTGCATTTCCTTCTCTAGTTATGTACCAAATATGGTATATTTACATGACCCAAATGATTAAATATACTCTAACACACCTTCGTATTACATTATTTGTGTATTTAAGACTTTAGTATTCAATATGGATCTTCTATCTAGTACTGGAGTTTGAATTTTTCTTCTCTATTGTTCGTGTCCTGTTCAAGAAAGTAGTTAGTGTCTTCATAAAATGCTATATTTGTTGAAAGAGATTTGACTTCATGAAATTTTGTAGGATCTTCTAGTTCTTCAACTTATTGAGTCCTTTGAGCTAAGTGTCCCTTTTGATTTTCTTCTCGATATTTCAATTATTGTATGATCACTAAAACTATTGTTGATGAGGATTATTTTAGGCTTGATACTAAAATGCCCTATTTGATTCTAGTTTTTGGGATTGGATTTGTAGTAATTAGTGCTATGATATTTTCTCTTGCATACATGATAATATTTTTTATTCCAAGGTCTTCATACTTTTTGAAGATGATGCTATGTTTCACTATGGAGTATCTTTTGAAACCAATGCAGTGTTAGTCATTTTATCTTTCACTGTGCTTTCTTCCTCATATTCTTGAAGAATTTTAGTTAGCTTATAAAATGAAGTATCTTTACTTATAACCTGTAAATATTTAACTAGATGCTTGTAGCTATCTAGAAGTGATCTCATGGTTACTTGAACAAGGAATTTATCTTCAACCTTTTCTATAAGGTTAATAATTTTCTCTTAATATATACTACCTTCCTTAGGAATAGTTATATATTTTCTCCACTGTTCATTTTTAGGAAATGCAATTTTATTTTAAGATTTAGGATAGTAGCTTTATTTTTCCCTTCAAATGTTTTTCTAGGGTTTCCCAAGATTTTGTAGATGTTCCTACTAAACTGATCTAAGGTTGTATTTCATATATGATGGCAAAAGCTATTATCACAAATGCTTTTGTATCACTCTCTTCAAAATTTTGAATCTTTGTATTACCTAAATTTGTTTTAGTAGTTATTCCTTTAACGATTTCCCAAAGCTTCTCAACTATAAAAATTGCCTTTACTTTATTTTTCCATGAGGAGTAATTTTGACCTTTAAGTAGTTTAGATTCTATAAGGATGATTTATTTGTTTTCATGATGATCCTTTTATCTATCTAATTTATTTTTGTAGAACTCCTTATATCTCCCTAGTGATTTAGGATAAACTAGAATCTTAATAAAGTGGTTAGTAAGTAATAGTTTACCTTTTGAGTTATTTTGTAATGTTTTGTAAACAATAATCAACTTCTATTTCACATTGTCTCTCCTAATGAACTATCCACTTAATTTTAAGTTCTCATGGTTGGATTTCTTTTGTCCCTTTAGTATGAATATGAGACAAATGTAAGTATATACTTCCAAATCCTTAAGTAAATAATGAACTTTCTTTTATATTCCTTAATATCCAATATTTCTAAATTCCAATTATTTATGTTTGATATAGTATACCTTATAACTCCATAATTTTAGAATATTAGAAATTAATAATATTTTTAGTATAATTTTTAAGTGTCTAAGTAGAAACCCTTATTTCTCCTACTTAGTTATTTGTAAATATAATACTCCTGGAATTATCCCTTAAGATTATGCACTTTTTATCTAATTGTTTTATCTAAGGTTATATCTTCTCAAATTATTTTAACCTTAGAAATATATGTTTCCTTATACCTCCATTTTAAACTTTAATGAAAGCAAGTAAGTGCAAATATATCTTTGAACTCATGTTGATTGGTATTGAATATGAGTGTTGATTGTGAGTGTTGGTGTCTTCTTGCTGGTTTACTATAAATTTTAAAGAACTTAAAATGGTGCTTAATGGAACTAGATAATAACACAAATTAAAATTTCAACTAATGAACCTATTTTCACCCAAGTTTCTTACCTTAATGATCTCTTTAGATGAAGGATTTCTAGGTGATTAGACTCATCTTATTGATACCTTTAATTAAATGAACATACAATTATTCTTGGTTTTTTGAAACAAATCTTTAACTCACCTTTTTTCAGCTCTAAAAATACTCTTACTACCATTAAACTATTGTAGGTGACTATACTAACCTTTAGGATAGAATCTATAACTCCTAAAGTTTTTGCAACTAGAAATGTTGCCTTGATTGTTGTCTCTTTCACAGTCAATCTCTACACTAAAATGTTGTTCTTGAAACTAAAAAATTTGGTAGGGAATTCTCCCAAATTGCAATTGATTTTTCCTTCAAGAACCCTTTAGTATTTTTTTGTAGATTCAACAAACCCCTATCTTCGAATGAGCCTTCTAGCCTTCAAAGGCAGTCTTCAAATCTCCTAGATTTGGTAGTAATACTTGGATCCTTTCTCCTTTAGTATTCTTGTTGAATTTTGACTTTAGTCTAGGTCTTCTTCTAAAGAATATGAAAGTATTGAGGTATTCTAAAGTTTGGCTAATTCCTTGCCAAATATTTCTCTCTTGGGCTTGTTGTCATATTACAACAATTGTCCCAAGTTATTTACTATCAGGAACTTCTCCTTGATAGTTAATTTCTCCAATGAGTTCTTCTAAGAAATCCTTTAATGGCCTTCTTTGAATCTATAATAAGGCTCTCCAATACATATCCTTATTTCTCCTCTAGACCTCACCACGGTCTTCAATATTATAGCTTATTTGGTCTTCCAAATGATAGTTTTTGGTAGTGAGATCTTCTTTTTGGATATTTGAAATATTTTGCTTCTAGAATCTAAAACAGGACATTTGTTGGTCTTTCTTCACTTCTATAATCTGTAGGCTTTAATGGAGATCACCAACCTTTGATCTTCTTCTAAACTCTTCTCTCATTTCTCTTGAATCAATAGTAAGGCTACTATGGCATTTTCTTATTTTGCACTCTTTAGGTCTACAATATCTAGTAATGGGATATTTTCTCAGGTCTCTAAAATATCCAATATTCTACTTGTTGCTACAAGTGCTGGAATAATTCTAATGAAGATATTATTCCTAGCTATATGTAGGAAGCTTCCCAAATTTCTCTGAATCTCCTTTTCCTACAACAAGATGTCAAAAATTGGAATGGAAGAATCTATAATTCTAGAGATGATAAATATTTGCTATTTGATTTGTCAATCTAGTGGAATTTATGTTGAGTTCTAGTCTTCACAAGTTTTTTTGCAACCCTATGGAAAGACTCTAGCCAAATGTAATCTCAAAAATTCTATAAATGATATTTTTAGATTTCTCTCAATCTCACATGTGGCTCTCCCTATTTTTTATTGATCTACCATGGCACTCTAACTAGATCCTAACTGATCTACCATGTGCTATGATACCATTGTTATATTTTGATGAGATAATAGTATAGGAAATGCAACCACAAGATGCAATATAACTATAAACTAATGGTACAATAATATACATGAAAATAATGAGATGAACATCTACAAATAGCTCAAAAATATGCCATTAATGAAAGTGATGAAAATAGTACAATGCTATATAATGGAGGACATGAACACTCCATGAAAGGATATGAAGGACTACATTATACCACACACTCTCTATACTACTACTACTTATGGTCCTCCTTAAAAAACTCACTATGAGGCATTTATATAGGAAGATAGATTCCTTTACCCTTACTCTACCTATCTAATTGATGTACAAGTGGATTCCTTGTAAATTTACAACTTGTAAATTTGATACATGTGCATTTATCACAATACTTGAAGTAACTAGCTAAATTTACTCTAAAGTAAACTTCTACTCTAGTTATGTATCAAAGGTGGTACATTTAAATGACCCAAATTATGTAATATACTCTAACATTAGAGAGCTATTACAAATAGTCAAGAAGAGCTATAATTTCATTAGACTAAAGGTAATAATGTGGTGAATCAAATCACCAAGACATCCACCATATTTAGAGGTTATTAAAAGTAAGCAACTTAGGTGCAAAGGGTTCATTAATTATATTCCTTAAGCACCTTATTATAATCTAGAATTTGCAAGGAGAAAGTTACATTTTATAGTCTTCAAGGGAAGAGCAGAAGATAGTTTTTGTTAAGGGTTATTACCTGTATATTAAAATAGAAGTTATATATATTTTGAAAGAAAGAAAAATATCTTATAGAAAATAAGACTACATTAAGTTACAAATATTATAGAAGCATTTAAGAGTTCTTTAAGAGCTATCATTAGTGCATATTATAAGTTACTTTTAAGGAGTAATAAGGAGATTGTAGTTGCAATATATTAGTTTCTCTTAAATCTTATTAGAAGTGCACTAAGTGAAAGAAAAACTAGTGCAAGATTAAGCCAAATTAAGGGAATATTAGTTGCATGATTATTAGCTTGGACTCATTGTTAAGTTATCCAAGCAAAGGAGAGAGGTTTCTAGTAAAGAAGACAACATAAAATCATCCATTGCCTAAAAGGATTAGTAAAGAGAAACCACCATCAAAACTAGCAGAAAGAATGCTTGCAAAATATATTTGAAGATCTCAAATATAGGTGCAAAATCAAGGTATTCTATTCTATCTATTGTAAATATATTTACATTAGTTTCTTGCACCATAATCTCTTCTCCTAGATAATAAAATAGAATAAAGTTTGAGTGTCTCAAGGACATGTCCAACACCAGCAAGAACCATCCAAATGTGGTTGATAGAAGAGCAATACATGAGCAAGGTTGAAGATCCATCAAGAGGCTCACATTATAGTGTCTAAAGAAACCCTTGTCAATCATCGAATAAAATATCCATAGAAACATATGCATGTAGCATCAAGGCAAGTGTAAGGAGCTCATTTACCAACATGAAATATGACATCAAGGAGGACAACTCATTATAGTGAAAGGTAGGAAGATATAGAAAAAATAAGGTATTACCAAAGGTGTATTATGGAGGAATTTCCAACTAGAGGAGTGCCATATAGCCATCATCGAAGCACCCATTGAATCACCATTGAATTGGAGCAAAGGGATAACACTTTATTTTACCTAAAGGAAGTGTTGAGGGTAAGAAAATAGTTGTGCATACATTGTAAAAGGAGTATATAATATATTTTGGAGGGAAGCATTTCATACAAACAAATATGTTGCCACTTTTTACAACTGATAGAGCATCCATATATTCCCCAACACCTTCAAATAAAGAAAACACTCACTTCTTGAGCATTAGAATAATCATTTGGATGTTACAAAAGAATCATTATCATAGCTAGGAATGAGAAGTATTACATCTTCTAAGCCATGTGGATGCCATCCTAAAGAGTGTTGAAGCTCACAAACCATATGGTTATCACCTCAAGAAGCATTAGAAAAGACAAAGTGTTATTCAAAAGCTTAAGCCATGTGAAAGTCATCCAAAGGAGCTCATAGCTACTTAAGTGCTCAACAACTAAGTCCAAGGAGACACAACAATATCTAAAAAATACTAAAAAAGATACAAAAACATACAAATAAGACACAATGAAGTCCAAGGAAGATTGCTTTATTTGTAATCAAAGAGAATAGCAAGAGACTATCATCCACCAGTGTTAATGAGAAGAGCATTGAATGCTCAATACTGTAAGTAAAGACTAGCATTATTGGAGGAAGAAATATAGCATTGAATGCTCATATTTTTTTGGTAGGATAAGATACTATAGCATTAATACCGGATTTTACAATTTGACCCAAAACCTTTTACAAAAATCATCCCAGGTTTGTTGATGAACATGTCCTTACCAAGGATCCTATATATGTAAAATCTACGTGCCTCCAAATCCATTACATCCGGTAAGGCACATAGCCTGTTATCAAAAAGAAACTTCCCATACAACATTTTGGGTATACCCCAAGAAAACACACTTGCATCATAATTACAAAAAAATAAACAGACACAAATCCCTTTATTGAAATAGTGGAGAAACAAAAAGTTGTAGACACACATAGCAAAGTACTGAAAAAACTCGCACAAGATTTTTATTGATAGTTACTCTTAATAATTATTTTTTAATTGCTTTCTTTCGTATATGACATGCTTTGGGACCACATCCCATCTTGTCCAATCAACCATGGAGAAGTGAACCTGCTGGCTATATATATGGTGGTGGCTATCTAGAGGTCCACGTGGCCCTTGTTCTAAGTCTTATATTGTCGTTTCTTTCCTGCCCTGTGATTATCAACCAACCTCAAATTACTAATATGACTAGGAGCCATGTTATCTGACATGTGACTATCCCCATTAGTCTTTGTGGTATTTCCAAGAAACATCCACCAAGACTGATAGCTCGGATAATTTTTATTGTGAGTCCATTTCAAAAAAGATATGGGAATACTCATAGCCTTCGAACTTACAATGTCTTCCCTATTGGTAAATTCGACTATAATTCTTGGAATTATTTTTGAATAATATCCTATACATCACTCGAGACACCGTATTCCCATTTGAAAATTCCATCACCATCGACACCTAAATTGGCTAGCTTATCAACAACTTTGTTAGCTTCCCAAAAGACATGTTGGGATTTTATGTCTTGTCTTCCCTGGAAAAGGATCCTAGCCTCTTCAACAATTGTTTTAATCCTCCAAGGAGGTTTTTTCCAATTATTGATGATATTTATAACATGCATAGAGTCTCCTTCTATGATCAAATTTCATTCTAAGTCTTGAGTCATTTGGAGGCCTCTCCACATAGCTCTAGCTTCAACTTCATTGAACATCCTTGTTCCCAAATATTCAAAAAATGTAAGCATCATATTCCCATTATGATCTCGCACAATTCTGCTAGTGCTTGCTCTACCAGGATTTTCCGTAGTTGCTCCATCAAAATTAAGCTTAAACCAACCCGCATGAGGTGGGGACCACTTAACATTGGCTCTAGGGTTGACTACCCTAGGCATAGACTCATCTAACAAGGTTAAGATTAAATATTGAGCAATCGTGTTCTCCTACAGATGAGGTTAACGACTATCAAAAGGTATAAGGTTCGCATTCTCATTGGCAAAGGATAGAATCCTAGAAATGAGAGTTTGATGATCATGGATAGACTCATTAAATACTCTATGGTTCCTTTCTAACCATACCTACAAAAGATAGTGATTGAGACAAATTTTCCACATGTATCTAAGTCTTTGGATTGAAAAGGGGCAAGGCCACTGGATGAACAAATCAAGTATGGTGGTTGGTTTAACCCAGGAAATATTGAAGTCCTGAAAACCCCACTTAGGACAGTCAACAAAAAAGGGCACTCAAGGAAAATGTGATAAATGGTCTCCCAATTAGCCCTACATAGATAACAATGATTAGTGATACAAATACCTTTATGCATCATATTATCAATGGTTAGAATTCTTCCTTGGATAACCAGCCATGAAAAGACTACAATTTTTGGAATTAAATTTTTATCCAAACTAAGTCCTTTTTGAGGACAAAATCCTCATCATCAAGCAGAAGCTTGTAAGCTAATTTAACAGTGAACTGCCCATTTTTTGTAGGAGCCCAGGTCACTTGATCTTCTTTGGGTATCATGGGGATAAACTATTTTCTGGGATTGTTATAAAGATGATTTTATTTCACTTGAAGTCCCTGAATCCTTATTTTTTTCCACTTCATTCTGTCTCTATCCTCAACCATATAATCGAATACTTTTTTGCCAATGAGTTCATCCATGATATCTTTGATTCGAGCTAAGTTAGGATATTGTATCAGTGGTTTGGCCTTAGCCCACATCTCATTCCAGCAATTTATCCTCTCACCATTTGCTAAAAACCATCTTAAACATTTTTTGATTATTTCCTTACAATTGAGAACCTCTGATTGGAACTGAGTCACTTAGAAATTCCATATTTTGAAGATACTTTCATTTTATGATAGCTGTCCATTCATTTTCTTCACCAAAAATGAGGCGCCACACCTTCTTAGCTAGTAAATCTAAATTCATATGAGCAATTTTCCTCATACGTAAGCCCCCATTTTCCCTGGGGGCTTAATACGATGAACATAATGTCCATAGAACCACTGAGGAGAGAGGAGTCTTAATATACCCAATGTACTGCATTAATAAGTTAATTTTGGTATTAAATTTACTTTCTTTAATAAAAGTAACATTGGAGTTATAAGGTGCTACATATATGGTGAAATTTACAACTATGTTGGAATAACAAGCATCAACCAAGCATTAGTAAGTTATAAAGCAAGTCCATTTTGAGGTATTATAATTGAAGTACATTATAATATTATAATATTTACAAATAACCAAGTAGGAAATATAAGGCTGTCAATACTGGTAATATCAAATATCAATTTTCAAATACTATTATCATTATTTTTTAACATTCCAAAAGTAGGGAGTTATAAGGTATACTACACCAAATTATAGATACTTGGAATTTAGAAAATTAAATTATTAAATAGAGAAGAAAATCCATTGCTTACATATAGATTTGGAACCAATTGGTAACACTTGTCTCATACTCATACTAAGGAGATAGAAAAATATCAACTATAAGAACTCCATTGAAGCATACTTCATTAGAAGAGATAAGATAAAATTGAAGGTTGATTATTATTCCCAAAATATTACAAAATCAACTCAAAAGGAGAATTGATCATCATCTACAAATTATTGATGGGTAATGTTGTCGATGTTATTACTAACCTTAATTTTGGTTATTATCCACCTACCTACCACCAACATCCACCAATTTTTCCACCACACATCATGTTCAAACTCTTTCCCCTCATTCCACCATGACATATACATCTATGATTGATATACAATAAGCTTTTCAAGCTAAGCACTTTATCAAGCATATTCTAATTCTACTAGGGAGACATAAGGAATTATATAAAACTTGATAATAATAGGATTTATCAAGTTTGATCATATATCCAATTATTTTAGCAGAGATAAAGGTTTCTACAAAACCTAAGCTTGAAAGGATTTATCAAATTATTCATACTCAAACTAGGGAGACATAAGGTAGACTACTATCAAGTATTTATCAAAGTATCCTTGAAATATAGAATGGCTAATGAATTCCACTGTTTGATCATATAAGAAAGATGTCAACCTCAAAGGATACAATGAACAATAATATTAAGAACACCATTAGACAAGAAAGAGCAAGTATAAAAAAAAATAAGTCAAGACTATACTTATAAAGTCTGAAGGAGACATAGACCTTACCTAAAAAAGGATTCATAGTGAAGCATTAAAAGATAATTTTGAAACCATGGAATATTATATGCATACTCGACTTACTAAAGCAATTGATAATGGAAAGAGTGACATTCAAATTCCTTTAGAATTTGGTAGCATATTATACATGGCACTACTTACATTCAAATGTTACAAGGATGAGAATGTAGAACAAAAAATATTGATAGAATTACTTAAACTAAAAATAAAAATGGATGAATAATACCTAGAGAAGATATTTCAATCCTCATGCAATTGGTACTTCAAGTTCTACTAACACAAAATCTTATCATGATGCCTTTAAGTTTTTATTCAGAAGTTTCTATACAAACCTAGAAAATAATGAAAAGTACAAAGGCAAAGAGAAGATACTCTTGCAAGAATCAGGTGATAGTATGACCACTTATGAAAGTACTAACTCCAAATATGAGAATAAAAAATAAGAAGAGGAACCAGATCGAGGAGGCATTCAATGCAATGTGAATTAAAGATAATACAAAGGACTAGATCAAGCTGAATAACATTGAAGATCCATATTGAATACTAAAAGTCTTCAATACCCAAATAATGTAATATACTAGGTGTTAGAGTATATTACATTATTTAGGTACATGCCAATCTACCACTGTGGAAATAGAAGAAAATATGTGTGTGAAGTAGAAGTGTGATCACTACAAAGTACTGAGTAGGTACAAAATTTGAGGCATTGGAAAATAAAAAATCTCATCTCCCTAACATCATCACTAGGATCCAGGTGAATCCTACTGAGGGGTCTTCCCACAGACCAGGGTAATACAAGAAAAAATGAGAAGATTTGGATGTAGGGGTGGAGATATGTGAAACTCTTCAGACTAAGGAATATGGCAGTCCGGTTCTGCAACAAATTGCCTCCCCCCAATTTAGTCCTAAACAAAATAGGAGCACTGTGAAGTCTCCTGTAGATTTTGGCAGTGAAAAAAGAAGAGGAAGAATATCAAATTCTAAGCATCAAAAAATTAAAACTAATAATGGCATTGCCAACAAAAAATAGAGAACCTTGTTTCAACAGGTTATTCTGGGTTTTGAAGACAACAAATTAGTAAAAACCCCTCAAGGGAGATGGAGAGGAAGAAATCCTAAACAATCTAAATGAAGTGCCTCTCATGGAACATGAGAGGCCTCAATAGCCTACCCAAATATAGGGAAGTTAGTGCAATAAGAAATCAAGTGAATCCAACTATTATCATGTTACAAGAAACAAAAATTGATGAGATTCAGTAAAAAAAGTAGCAAAAAAAAATTGGAATCATGGGAAGATTGTTTGCAAATCAGCCAGAGGAGCATCTAGAGGCCTTATGACTTTGTGGGATCCCAGGATAGTAGAAGGCACCATTATTCAAAAATATGATAGGGTTCTTAGTGTTTTATTTAAGGAAATAAATAACAACAGGTCATGAATCCTTTCAAATATTTATGCCCTGACTTCATTTCAATGGAGAGCTCTACTGTGGGAGTACTTAGGAAATCTGAGTGAAATCTTCCATAATGTCCCTTGGATTATGGTTGGGGATTTTAACACTCCTCTTTACCCTTTAGACAAAATGGGTGGAAATGGACCACCTATCAGGAGTATGGATGAGTTCAATGACTTTGTGAACTCCAACATGTTGATGGATGTAAAACTTAGAGGAGAAAATTATACCTAGACCAATCGACGGATTAGGTGTCATCTCATTCAAGAAAGGGTTGATAGGTTTTTTCTATCAAAGGAGGCTACAAATTTGTTCGATGATTCTACCCTACAAGCCCTTCCTAAAATTGTCTCTGATCATAATCCCATTTTTTTGGAGATCCCTAACTTTTTGTACTTTAAGAAACATTTCATATTTCAATCTATGTGGATCAAACATTCTAGTTTCAGAGATAACTTAATTCAATGGTGGCAGCAACCTATGAGGGGTAGTGCAACTTTTAAACTTGCTGGAAAATTAAAGTTTGTTAAGGAAAAGCTTCAAACTTGGAACAAAGAGGTCTTTTGGAACCTCTTTGAAAATAAAAAATAGGTTGTTGAAAGTTTGAAGATAATTGATTAGAGGATTCAACATGGTGATGCTGATGAAACTACTAGGCAGGAGGAACAAAAAAAACTAGCAGAGTTTCATAACATTTTGGCCTGTGAGGAAATCTATTGGAGGAAAAAATCAAGGGCTCTTTGGTTGAAATATGGAGATTCAAATTATAAGTTTTTTCACATCACCATGCTTGGAAACAGAAGCAATAACAAGATAATTTTTTTTTAAAAAGCAGATGGTTCTATTACTCAGGACTTAACAAAAAAAAAAAAGGAGGTAGTAACTTATTTCAATTCTATCCTTGGTCAGGAATCATAGTGCAATTAGGAGGCCAAATATATTCTCTTGCAATCCATTCCTAGCATAATAAATGAGTATATAAATCTTAATATTCTAGCTCCCTTTTCTAATGAGGAAATTAAGGAAGCCTTGTTTAGCATGGAGCCAGACAAAGCCTCGGGACCCGATGGCTTTCCCCCTTGTTTCTATCAAGTTTTTTGGGACATCATAAGTGAAGATGTAATTTTTGTTGTCATAGAATTCCAAGCAAATAATCATATCTGTGCCAAGGAATCTCTGTCCATGGTAGGTCAATCTTGGATGGAGTTATCATAGTTCATGAAGCTCTACACTCTGCTCATAAGACTAACAGGTCTATTTTTGCCCTCAATCTTGATATGAACAAAGCATTTTATAGGCTAAATTGGGAATTTATAATTGTTGTACTTCTTAAGTTTGGTTTTCACCACCAATGGGTTAATTTGATCAAATAATGCATTTATAAAGCATGGTTCTCAATTCTGGTTAATGGAAATAAATTTGGTTACTTTTAAAGTCATAGAGGAATTCGATAGGGGGACCCTATCAGCCCCATGTTATTCATCATTGTGGCAAAATATTTAGGTAGAACCATAAAAAATGCTTACATTTCAAGGCTAATATCAGGAATCAATGCAACATCTCTCACTAGGCTTGTTTCTCACCAACAATTCATCGATGATACCCTTCTATTGACTAAGGCATCGGTGGTTGAGACCAAAAGAATTAAATACATCCTGCAACTCTACGAGGATGTTGCTGGTCAGAAAGTTAATTTCAATAAAAGTAAGTTATATTTCTTGAACACCCCAATTCAGAGGCAAGGAAGGATTGCATAAATTTTAGGGTGTGATATAGCAAACCTCCCCACTTTGTATCTTGGTCTCCTTCTTTTCATTGGTTCTTCGAGAGAGTCAATGTGGGACAAGGTTGTTGAAAGAATTAAAAAAAAAACTTGCTCGATGGAAAGGTCATCTTCTATCTCAAGAAAGAAAGCTGACCCTTACTAAGGCCTCTCTTAAGAGCATTCTAGTCTATTTCCTCTCCATTTTCAAATCCCCTGTGAAGGTTTTCCAAAAAATTGAGAAACTCCAAAAAGAATTTTTATGGACTAGATCAGAGGAGAAAAAAAGGATACACCTTGTAGGATGGACCAAAGTGTGTAGACCCACATAAAATGGGTACTTAGGTATGAGGAGAATTGCTCATATGAATTTAGATTTACTAGTTAAGCAGGTGTGGCACCTCATTTCTAGTGAAGAAAATGAATGGAAAACTATCATAAAATGAAAGTATCTTCAAAATATGGAATTTCTAAGTGACTCAGTTCCAATCAGAGGTTCTGCTTTTTGGAAAGCAATTCTCAATTGTAAGGAAATCATCAAAAAATGTTTAATATGGGTTTTAGGCAATGGTGAGAGGATAAATTTCTGGAATGATAGGTGGGCTAAGGATGAACCACTGATGCAATATCCTAACTTAGCCTAAATTAGAGATATCATGGAAGAACTCATTGGCATAAAAGTCTTCAATTATATGGTTGAGGATAGAGGCAGAATGAAGTGGAAACAAATAAGGATTCAGGGATTTCAAGCGAAATCAAATAATCTTTGTAACATTCTCGGGCAATATTTTATCCCCATGAGACCCAAGGAAGATCAAGTGACCTGGGCTCCTACGGAAAATAGGTAGTTCACTGTTAAATAAGCTTACAAGCTTTTGCTTGATAATGATGATTTTGTCCTCCAAAAGGACTTAGTTTGGATAAAACATTTAATTCCAAAAATCATAGTCTTTTCATGGTTGGTTATCAAAGGAAGAATTCTAACCATTGATAATATGATGTGTAAAGGTATTTGTATCACTAATCATTGTTATATGTGTAGGGCTAATTGGGAGACCATTTATCACATTTTCCTTGAGTGCACTTTTTCCTTGACTGTCCTAAGTGGGGTTTTTTAGGCCTTCAATATTTCTTGGGTTAAACTAGCCATCGTACTTGATTTTTTCGTCCAGTGGCCTTACCCCTTTTCAAGCAAAAGACTTAGATACATGTGGAAAATTTGTCTCAATCACTATCTTTGGTAGGTGTGGTTAGAAATGAGCCATAGAGTCTTTAATGAGTCTATCCATGATCATCAAACTATCATTGCCAGGATCCTATCCTTTGCCAACAAGAATTTGAACCTTAACTCTTTTTATAGTCATAAACCTCATCTGCAGGAGATCATGATTGCTCAATATTTAAGCTTAACCTTGTTATATGAGTCTATGCCTAGGCTAGTCAACCCTAGAGCCAATGTTAAGTGGTACCCACTTCCTATGGGTTGGTTTAAGCTTAATTTTGATGGAGCGGCTAAGGACAATCCTTGCATAGCAAGCACTGGTGGCATTGTGTGAGATCATAATGGTAATATGATGCTTGAATTTTTTGAATATTTGGGAACAAATACGAATAATGAAGCTAAATCCAGAGCTATGTGGAGAGGCCTTCAAATGACTCAAGACTTAGAAGGCAATTTGATCGTAGAAGGAGACTCTATGCATGTTATAAATATCCTCAATAATTGGAAAACACCTCCTTGGAGGATTAAAACAATTGTTGAAGAGGCTAGGATCCTTTTCCAGGGAAGACAGGACAAAAAATGCCCAACATGTCTTTTGGGAAGCTAACAAAGTTGCTGATAAGATGGCCAATTTGGGTGTCGATGGTGACAGACTTTTCAAATGGGAACACGGTGTCCCAAGTGAAGTAGATGAGCTTATTCAACAAGAATTCCAAGAATGATAGTTGAATTTACCAAGAGGGAAGGCACTATAATTTTGAAGGCTATGAGTATTCTCATCTCTTTTTTGAAATGGACTCACAATAAAAATTATTCGAGTTGTCAGTCTTGGTGGATGCTGCTTGGAAATACCACAAAGACTAATGGGGATAGTTACATGTCAGATAACATGGATCCTAGTCATCTTAGTAATTTGAGGTTAGTTGATAATCACAAGGAAGGAAATAAACAACAATATAAGACTTCAAACCAGAGCCACATGGACCACTAGATAGCCACCGCCATAAATCTAGCCAACAGGTTCACTTCTCCAAGGCTGATTGGCCAAGACGAGATGTGGTCCCAAAGCATGTCATATACGGAACAAAGCAATTACCAAATACTTATTAAGAGTAAATGTCAATACAGAACTTGTGGGAGTTTTTTTTAGTACTCTGCTATGTGTGTTTACATATTTTTTTTCCTCCACTATTTCAAGGAAGGGATCTGTGTTTGTTTATTTTATTGTAATTATGATGCAAGTGTGTTTTCTCGGGGTATACCCAAATTGTTGTATGGGAAGTTTCTTTTTTATAACAAGTTATGTACCTTACCAGATGTAATGGCTTTGGCAACATGTAGATTTTACATATATAGGATCCTTATTAAGGACATGTTCATCAACAACCCTGGGATGATTTTTGTAAAAGGTTTTGGGTCAACCTGTAAAACCCGGTATTAATACTATAGTATCTTATCTACAAAAAAAAAAAAAAGTAGGTACAATGTAGTTTCCATTAGAGTTATGGAGTGTTCATTTCCTCCATTACATTCTATTGTACTATTTTTGTAACTTTCTATTAATAACAAATTTCAGTCTTATTACAAAATTCCATTATCTTACTTTTTGCATATTTTACATCTTGTGATTGCTTTCCTCCATAGCATACATTATCAAAAGCTAACAATTTGGAAGCCTCTGATGATATTGAAGACCTATAACATAGACATAAAAAGTTAGGAAAATAAGAAAATCAAGCAAAGATAAATAGAAAACCCTAAGAAAAACACACCAAATATATTATGCAAAGAACAAGAGTTAACTATCTCCATTGCTTATGCAAAAACATAGAATGTCAAGTGTGTTAAGAGTAAGCATGTCCCACCACCATTTTATAGTAATAGGAATGCACCATACATTTAAATAAAGAAAAATAATTCTTTTATTAAGCACTTTGCCTTTATATTATACAAATTTTCCCTCCAAGGGCTTAAAAATGAAGCTTTTGAGATTTGGAGAAAGATATCTTATACAACAACAAATGGCACCTCAACTAATTTCTTGTTTCTACAATCAAGTGTGAGATGGATTTTTGGTGACCATCCTAAGCTTTAGACCACTTCAAATATTTGCACACAAGCCCACAAAAGTTGTTAGTAGCATCTATTTGGGTCTTTCTAGATAAGACCCAAATCCAAGGAAATTGCTTATACAAAATTTACAAAATAATGCTACACATAAGTGTAGATGGTGTGGTCCTAGAAACCACAAGTAGATGGTGTGGTCCTAGAAACCACAAGGAAGTTAATTATCCTAAGAAAACAAGTACAAGTGGCTCATAGAATGTTAATTTCTTAGATATTGATGTACCTTAGTTAAGGAATAAGTAAACAAAAAGGAAGCACTAGTCATGACACGAAATCAGGCTAAGAAAGATAATTACCTAGTACCTGCTAAGGAGAAGGAGAGATGGTAGGATGTGAAAAAGGTAATTATGAAAGAATTGTAGAAGGCTAAAAAAAAAGGTTGGCAAATCAGAAATAATTAAAGAAGCCAAGTGGTCCAAAATATAAAGCATTAGTGAAGATTCTAGAAACACAAGTTCTAAATACAACAATAGAAATTGAAATGGCTAGTTTTTTAGAAGCTATGTCATCCTTACATAAGGCAATAGGGGTTGATATGCAACCAAAAAAGGTTATGGAAGTCTAGAGCGAGCCAATACATGAAGTAGAAAATAAATATTACTTTATGGATCCAACCATATTGATGATTGGTATGGGAAAGAAACCAACATTGGTCCTGTTGAGTGGTATTTTCGCACACTTGTGAAATTACACTTTTCCTTAGGATTTGGGTTCCAAATCCCCTCTTGCAAAGAAGTTAAAAAAGAACCAACTTCTCCAAGGTCTCCGCTGTATTAGCATTTGCAACTGTGTATTAGTAATCTCAAATAAATATATTCAATTAAAATGCTTGAAACACCTTAGTGATTGCAAGTAACTATAAACAAGGGGCAATGTTGGTTTATTTCACCCTGAGATTTAGTGATTGTTCATTATTTTATTATTTTTTTTAGATTTTGTAATTTTTAATGTTCATTAAACCTTCTGGAAAATAAAATAAAATGAACAAAAAGAAATACAGAAAATTAAAAGTAGAACACGTTCAGTCTGATGCTATCCTATTCTGACAAAACCGAATATGTGAGAGTTTCGTACATGCAACCTAGCCTATTTGACCTACAAAACAAACACAATCAAAGTAAACTAGGTGCTAGCTCCAAGGGTTTAAAATAATTTTCAGATTACAGACATTCACATGAAATAACCCAAAACAATGGCATGTATTTCATTTATAAATCCGAAATCTGAAAGGAGAAAAATAGAACAGTTAAAATGAAGCATGCAGAAAATTTCTCATCCTTTCTTGCCCATAAAATGCAAATTTCTGAACAATTTTGCATTAATAAAATATGTCCTGTTACAATAGTAGAATCTCTGGTTTTTCTCAAAACCAGCAAAAGGTGGAAGAAAAGCACTCCATAGCAGGCCCAACACAACTAATCACCATCAACTCTACAACACTGCTCGCAACGGTTTTCAACCCCGTATCAATCTGTGCTTCTATGCTTTATACTTGCTGGTACGGTTACCTGCTTCGTTCTGCGATGCTTCGTTTCACCTCCTAGATTGTATCGTTTCATCTTCCAGATTGCTTCGTTTCACCTTCCCCGCATTTCCATTGCTTTTGATTTTATGCTCGAGATATTCTCTATGAATTGTAATGCCTCTGCAGTCCTTACACATGTATGCCACGTGTTCCACACTTTTTTGCATGTTCTGTAATGGCCCCATGTAAATCGCGACCAAAAATAGCATGTAGCTTTGCTCCTTACTGTCATCGCGAAAACGTGACATGTCACAATATCGCGACATTTTCCTGCCAACAGCCTTGTCCGCCTTCATGCGTAGCGAAAATGAGACATGTTGCGATATCGTGATATTTTTCTATCAGTAGCTTTGTCAGCCCTCATACACCACGAAAATAAGACATGTCACGAAATTGCGACATTTTCCTATTATCGGGCCATGCAGGTGCAACCTGTCACGAAATCGCGACAATTTTCTGTTTCGTACGCTCTGGCTGCTTTATGTCACGAAATCGTGACCATTTCCTCTATCGCTGGGTTTTGTTGCACTTGGCCACAAAAATGTGACATGTCACGAAATTGCGACATGTCATGAAATCGTGACACTTTTCTATTTCGTACACTTTGCCAGCTTTCTATCGTGAAATCGCTACGTTTTTCGCTTGGTACGCCTTCGGCCGCAACCTGTCACGAAATCGCTACGCTTCTCCGTTCTGGGCCCCTTTGCTGTTTCCTGTCGCGAAATCACGATGCTTTTTCGCTTCGTGCCCCTTTGCTGCTTTTTGTCGCGAAATCACGACATTTTTAGCGCCTTGCCCTGTTTGACTGGTTTGACCGTGATTTTGTGACATGTCATGATTTCATGACAATTTTTCATTTTGTCTTTCTCTCTCCTCTCTGGATCGCGATTTCACAACACGTAGCGAAATCGCGACAATTTTTGATCAAAGCCTCTTCCTGCTTGCCTGGGCCGCGAAAACGCGACATGTCGCGATATCGCGACACTTTTTCATTTTTGCCAGCGACGGAGCGACATGTCGTGATATCACGACACTTTTTATCGTGATATCGCAACACTTTTTTATTTTTGCCAGCGACGGAGTGACATGTCGTGATATCGTGACAACTTTCGGTCGCGATAGAGCGACATGTCGCGATATCGCGACACTTTTTCTCCTTAGTGAAATTTTTGCTTTTTTCTTGATTTTTTAGCATCTAGGCTACTGCAATTTTCTTTGAAAGCATGCAAAAAATGTGGGTCCCCAATTTTGGGGTGTGTTGTGGATCAGCCACAAAAAATGGTGACTCTACTGTCAAATGCTCTTGAGCATTTTGCTGAGAACCCAACCTAAAACATACAAGCTTAGATACAGGCGTCAGCACATAGAAGATAAAAAAATACCGACAGATCAAAAATACATGAAACATCAGAATCATTAAGTATCAGCTCAGTGTGTGCAATGTGTTTCATTCCCTATCATTTGAACTTGTTCAACATTCCTTTGTCAGTTTCACTTATGATTTGTATGCAAGGCTATGAATGATTTGTGCAAGGTTTGATGTATGATGAAGATGCTAGAGATGTAACAACATGCTTTATAAATACTCAAACCTTCTAATATCATGGACAAACATATTAAAAATGTCAAACCCTCTTAGGACCAAAAACATGTATACTGAATTAATTTACTAGATCCCAAAGTTGGTCATGTGTCACTACCATCTTGAACCCATGTGCAAGTGAGAGTGAAATCAGAACTTTGGGGAATAGGATTCCCAACCTAAGCGAGATGGGAATTTAACCCTATCCTTATTCTGATTTGGAGTTCATTACCTCATCTTGAACAAAATAATTTAACCTGTTATGGATGAAATGGTCAGGCTAGTCTATCCATATGAGCATTTAGTGGTCTTGCTTTTAGACAAGACATGATGCCACACATGAGCACTTAACCCCATAATCCATGACTTGGCTTCATTCATTCTTTTTATTTTATTTCTTGGACCTTTGGGATGACTACCCATCCTTGCTAGGGACATGTAGTACGATCCTTCCAATCCAAGATTTATGAAATGGGAAATATTAATTTTTATTACTTGGACCTTTGGGATGACTACCCATCCTTTGTAGAGGACACGTAGTACAATCCTTCCAATCCAAGATGGAGATGAAATGGAAAAAATTATCTTTACTTTTATTGCTTGGACCTTTGGGATGACTACCCATCATTTGCAGAGGACACGTAGTATGATCCTTCCAATCCTTTACCTTATGATGAAGTGGGAAAAATGGAAGCTTTGGGGAATTAGATTCTCAACCTAAGCGAGATGAGAATTAAGTCCTATCCTTACTACTCCATGTAGGTCAAACCATAACTTTGGGGAATTGGATCCTCAACCTAAGTTCGATGAGGATTTAACCCTATCCTTACTACTCTGGTTTTAGGCTTTAAGCTTGATGGAAATGGTAAAAACCACTGTTTTAAGGATTATGTTGCATGATAGAACAAACATGAAATATTCTTTTCACCTCACCTTTTCATCCAAGTATGGTTTTAACCATTTTGCTCAAGACTCTTTTTAATGTGCATGGAATGTGCTTGGTTCAAGATAGCTTGGGCAGCAGTTCCCAACCTTAGGATATTTTTAATATATGTTATGTAATCCTAAGAGGATTCAACACCTTCTCAATAATTGCCCATGGAATGAAAATATAACTGAGATGACATGTATATGCAATGTGGAATATGACATGAGATATGAATGCACTACTTATTTTAGAATATATCATCTATCATAATGTGCAAAACTGACAACTTCATGCATCACAATATCCAAAAGATAATATTTAAATATTTGTGTTACTTGTGGAGCTTTCTACAACACAATTCCAATGTTTCATATTCTCCTGATTTTAGGCATAAGTTGACATCTCAAATTTCTTCCTTTTTTTTTTTTTTTATCAAAACAAACTAAACATGTCAAATGAGATCAACCACATAACTTAAATCCTAATCCAAAAAGCAATACCAAAATGAAACTTGAAAACACAAACCAAAGCCAAAATCAAAATATAATACAAGATGATGCAAAGCTTGGATTATCACTTTCCTGGATCCCAAACATGATTAGAACATTTCAAAAGACATATGTCACAATACACATGCCGAATGTTGTAGGAATCCAACCACAATAAGATCATACCAAGCAATGCAACGAATTTCAACTTCCCTCTCTCACCCCACCAATTAAATTTAGTTTCATTAGTATTCATATAGGTGAGATTCAAAATTTTAAATTGATCAGACAATGATTGATTTTCAATTTTATCATGTCTATTCTTTAAAGTGCAAATTTCATCATTCCATTCATAATTTAGAAGTAGGATTTCCTTTTCAAATATGAGATATTGCAAAAAAGATCCTATTTCTAAAAGTCTTGAATTCAAAATATTTTTCAAGATTTTAAAGCAATCCAAATCAATCAAGACTTGACAAAAATCACCAAGATTTGACATTTCATCATTAATGACATTAGCATCCAAAGGGACATCATGTAATCTGTCACTTGAAATTTTTGTAGCCACTACCAAAGGTAAAGATTTCACCTTGTCATCCATACTCAACCCATCATGGTTAGAATTTACCACAACTTGATGAGTGTTAGTAGATTTTTCTTTTTCTTCATTGTCTTATTCATCATCCAACACTTGTTCAAAAACACCAAAGTTAGGCACCCAATCAAACATGCATCCATATTTTTCAAAACAAGAGCCTAGTTTTTCAAGATATGTGTCACGTGACACCTTTTCATGATCAATGGCTTGAGTTGCCTCAAAATCCATATTTTCATTAGGATCATCAATAGTATCAAACCCACACCACTTAGGCTTTGCAATTTCATCATTTTGAGATGGCATAGACATTGTAGAATCAATAGGTGGATCAAGATTTTTTATTTCTTGCCCCTCAAGGGGAACAAAAACAATTGATTCTCCTTCTTCATTCATGGTAGTAAAATCAATATCCTTCTCAAAACTTTGATGAGATTCCAATCCTTCTTCCCAAACATTTTCAAATTGCACAGGACTTGTAATATCCTCATGTGAAAGGGCAATTGTATCATCCTGCATATCAATAGGCAACAAATTTCATTAGTAGTTTTGGAGTGAGCATACTCTTCCCAAGAATCGTAATGATCATATTTCAAAATCAAATTGTGATGCTCAACCATTTCTTCTTCATCATTTAATTCATCAACATGTTTCTCATCAAATTTATCTTCACCTTCCTTAGATGGTTCAATTACTTCCAAAATTGGGTTATTGCTTGTATTCAAATTGATAAGGCTATCATAATCCACATGTGTAACCCATGATTCACGTTTAACATGATTTGGAAGGTGTGAATTTTCTTGCCCATCATTTTCAACAATGTCATCCGAAACAGATTCATCCTCATAGAATTCATCTTTTGGTGAGTCAAGGGTTTCCAATTTGTCACATGTTTCAATACTAGTTGGATCTAGTACTCCTCCCTTGCCTAAAATCATATTCTTATGAAAATCATTAAAATTGATTTTAGAAATATCCTTTGAATCAAGATGAGTATTTTGAAGTTGATTCATACTTAAGAAATATGGTTGATCTTGCATAGTAGGTTGAGGATTTTGAAATTGATTGAAGCTTGGGAATGATTGTTGATTCTGAAATTGATTTACACTTGAATTTGGTTGAGGTGGATAAATCATTGGATGGGTAAAGGATGTATTAAATGATTGAATATTATACGATCCAAAACCCCCACCATAATTTTGACAACTCAATTGTTGCTCAATTGCCATTGCTTGAGTATAGGCTTGCGTCAAAGATGTGCTTTGAGGCATCCCTCGCAAATATGTGGAAATGAGTGGGTCAAGAGCATTTACATATATTTGGAGAGCCATTTCTTCTTTAAGAGCATAAAATGTCACTAATTGAGCATATAATCCAAAGAATCTTTCAGAAAATGACTTCACATTTTCACTTGGTCCTTTTTTAATAGTGAGAAACTGCTCATACATGCGGATTGGGTCAAATTGCTTTTTGTTGAATTGATTAAGAAATGCTGCCTCTAGTTGAGCCCAAGAAGTGATAGACCCTAAGGGCAAACTTGTAAACCAATCAAATGCCACTTTGTCCAAGGTGTAAGGGAACATTTTACAAACAACATCATCATGCCAAATTGTTAAGTGATTCACAACAAATTTGAATGCTTGAATGTGTTCTCCTGTAGTATTTGTCCCGTTAGACAAAAATCGAGGAAGACATCTCTCAAAACCAACGGGAAAATAATGTTGAACTCCTGGTATGTTCAATGGGCTACCTGTCATCCACGGTGAAAACATAGCCATTAGTGAATCTTAAAGAATATAACTTTAATACCCAAAAAACAAATATTTTTTATTTATTTATTTTTTATTTATTATTATTATTTTTTAATTTATTTATTTATTTATTTTATTTATTTATTTATTTATTTTTTTTAAATTAAATTAAATCACATTATTCTTGTATGAACCATTAAAGCGTTAGAACAATGCATAGCAATTAATGTCCTCCTTTTAACAGTACAAAGTTGTAATATTAAAAGAGGGCTAAAGATAATAATTAATAGGGCATGAAATATTCAAAATTTAAATCCCTATAGCATTTAAATCAATCTAAAATAAACCGGTTCAGGCCCTCCTTCTAGCGCCAAAATGTTGAGTGGTATTTTCGCACACTTGTGAAATTACACTTTTTCTTAGGATTTGGGTTCCAAATCCCCTCTTGCAAAGAAGTTAAAAAAGAACCAACTTCTCCAAGGTCTCCACTGTATTAGCATTTGCAACTGTGTATTAGTAATCTCAAATAAAGATATTCAATTAAAATTCTTGGAACACCTTAGTGATTGCAAGTAACTGTAAACAAGGGGCAATGTTGGTTTATTTCACCTTGAAATTTAGTGATTGTTCATTATTTTATTATTTTTTTTAGATTTTGTAATTTTTAATGTTCATTAAACCTTCTAGAAAATAAAATAAAATGAACAAAAAGAAATACAGAAAATTAAAAGTAGAACACGTTTAGTCTGATGCTATCCTATTCGACAAAACCGAATATGTGAGAGTTTCAGTACATGCAACCTAGCCTATTTGACCTGCAAAACAAACACAATCAAAGTAAACTAGGTGCTAGCTCCAAGGGTTTAAAATAATTTTCATATTGCAGACATTCACATGAAATAACCCAAAACAATGGCATGTATTTCATTTATAAATCTGAAATCTGAAAGGAGAAAAATAGAACAGTTAAAATGAAGCATGCAAAAAATTTCTCATCCTTTCTTGCCCACAAAATGCAAATTTCTGAACAATTTTGTATTAATAAAATGTCTTGTTACAATAGCAGAATCTCTAGTTTTTCTCAAAACCAGCAAAAGGTGGAAGAAAAGCACTCCATAGTAGGCCCAGCAGGGCTAATCACCATCAACTCTGCAACACTGCTCACAGCAGTTTCCGACCCCGTATCAATCTATGCTTCTATGCTTTATACTTGCTGGTATGATTCTCTACTTCATTCTGTGATGCTTCGTTTCACCTCCCAGATTGTATCGTTTCTTCTTCTAGATTGCTTCGTTTCACCTTCCCCGCCTTTCCATTGCTTTTGATTTTATGCTCAAGATCTTCTCTGTGAATTGTAACGCCTCTGCAGTCCTTACACATGTATGCCACGTGTTTCACACTTTTCTATATGTTCTGTAACGGCCCCATGTAAATCGTGACCAAAAATAGCATGTAGCTTTGCTCCTTACTGTCACCGCAAAAACGCGACATGTCGCGATATCGCGACATTTTCCTGCCAACAGCCTTGTCCACCTTCATGCGCAGCGAAAATGAGACATGTCGCGATATCACGACGTTTTTCTGTCAGCAGCTTTGTCAGCCCTCATGCACAGCAAAAATGAGACATGTCACGAAATCACGACGTTTTCTTGTTATCGGGCCATGCAGGTGCAACCTGTCGCGAAATTGCGACAATTTTCTGTTTCGTACGCTCTGGCTGCTTTATGTCATGAAATCGCGACCATTTCCTCTATCTCTGGGTTTTGTTGCACTTGGCCGCGAAAACGCGACATGTCACAAAATCGTGACACTTTTATGTTTCGTACACTTTGCCATCTTTCTGTCGTGAAATCGCTACGTTTTTTGGCTTGGTACGCTTTTGGCCGCAACCTGTCGCGAAATCGCTATGCTTCTCCGTTTCGGGCCCCTTTGTTGTTTCCTATCGTGAAATCGCGACGCTTTTTCGCTTCGCGCCCTTTGCTGCTTTTTGTCGCAAAATTGCGACGTTTTTAGCGCCTTGCCCTGTTTGACTGGATTGACCGCGATTTTGTGACATGTCGCGATTTTGCGACAATTTTTCATTTTGTCTTTCTCTCTCCTCTCTGGACCGCGATTTCACAACACGTAGCGAAATCGCGACAATTTTCGATCAAAGCCTCTTCCTGCTTGCCTGGGCCACGAAAACGCGACATGTCGCGATATCGCGACACTTTTTCATTTTTGCCAGCAACGGAGTGACATGTCGCGATATTGCGACACTTTTTCATTTTTGCCAGTGACGGAGTGACATGTCGCGATATCGCGACACTTTTTTATTTATGCCAGCAACGAAGCGACATGTCGCGATATCGCGACAACTTTCGGCCGCGACAGAGCGAAATGTCACGATATCGTGACAAATTTTGGCCGCAACAGAGCGACATGTCGCGATATCGCGACACTTTTTCTCCTTAGTGAAATTTTTGCTTTTTTCTTGATTTTTTAGCATCTGGGCTACTGCAATTTTCTTTGAAAGCATGCAAAAAAGGTGGGTCCCCAATTTTGGGGTGTGTTGTGGATCAGCCACAACAGGTCCATATAGATACAATGGGACATAAGTTAACACAAGTTACTATGGTGACCCATACGACATTGAGCCTAAGGGGTTATTGAAAGCATAGAAGGTAATAATAGCTGACCAAGAATTTATCTTAGATTTCATTGTGATTACAATGTAGAAGCCTACATTTGATGCACTATTAGGGAGAGGTTGTTTGTGAGTGGCCAAAGTTAATCACAACTAGGGAAAATATTAGATCACATTCAAGAAAGGACAACATAAGTATATGATCAACCTAAAAAATCAAAGGATCAATGAGGATATCACTACAATAGATGAATCAAGAAGCTCTTCAGGTGAAGAAGAGCAACATGAACCCAACGAAGAAGGGATGTTGTACCTTGAGGAATGTAGTGATGATGAAGCTCAATCTGATAGTGGACTTCTTGATTGATATATGGAGGAGTACAAAGTATTTAAGCCCAATTGGCTCTATACTAATACAAAGGAGATCACAAAAAGACAAAATGAGAAGAAGGTTAGCAAGAAACCAAAAAAAGAGGAACAAGAAAATGGATATTTCCTAAGAGTTTTGTAGAATACACAATTGGAGATGTGGAGATAGATGCAATACCAACACATATAAAAAATATGGTAAAGGCTAAGGTAGAGCAATAGAATATTAAGTACGAAGGACCCCAAATAGTGGAAGTAAATTTGGGAACTGAGAATGAACCAAGGATGATTCATTGTAGCAAATATTGGGATCCAGTATTGAAAGCAACAACTTTCAAGATATTTTTGAAATAAAAATATGTTTTTGCATGGATATATAAGGACCTAAAAGAGATACCACCAAAATTATGTGTCCAAAATATTACATTAATGGTCTGGAGCACAACCAGTGAGGAGGAGACCCTATAGAATGAACCCAAAGTATGCAACTTTGGTAAATACAAAGATAGAAAAGATGTTGGATGTTGGTATTATTTTTAGAGTTACAACAAGAAAATGGGTTTCCCCTATTGTGGTCACCTTAAATAAGGAGGTAAGTATCAAAGATACTTTTCCTATTCCATTCACAGATTCCATCCTAGAGGAAGTCATCGGTCATGAAATTTATTCATTCCTAGATGAGTTTTTTGGCTATAATCAGATCAGTATAGCCAAAGAGGGTAAATTAAAGACCAAATTTATCATGGAGAATGGAATTTATGCATATAATAGAATTTCATTTGGGCTATGCAATGCACCAACTACATTTCAACAAATTATCTTGTATATATTCAATAAATTGGTAACAGGGAAATTCAAGGTATTATTGGATGATTGGTCCATCTATAGTAAAATAAAGGATCATATACTAGCTCTAAGTGAATGTATGAGCTGATGTAGGAATGCAAAAATCTCCCTAAACCTAGGGAAATGTTACTTGATGGTACCTTATGGGAAGCTGGTAGGACACATAGTGTGCAATGAAGGATTAAAGATAGATCCTGATAAAATTTGTGTCCTTCTACATATGGAGGATCCATATGATGTGAGTTCATTAAAAACCTTATTAGGATACATGGGATATTATCAAATGTTTATCAAGAATTATGCACATGTATCCTACCCATTGGACTCATTAATGAAAAATAATATTTCCTTCAGTTGGATAAAGGAGCATCAAGGAGCTTTTGAATATTTAAAATCCAAGCTCGTATGTAGTCCCATTTTGATATTTCCAAATTGGGATAAAGAGTTCCATGTCTATATTGATGCTTCCAATTTTACAATAGGATGCACGTTGGCTCAAGAACGATAGTTTAAGTTGGACCAACCTATATAATTTGCAAGTTGCTTATTGTCAAGTGTGAAAAGGAATTACAGTATAATAGAATGAGAGTTTTTAGGAATGGTATATGTAGTTCAAAAATTTAGGCATTACCTATTGTCAAATCCATTTGCCTTCTACGTTGATCACCAAACACTATTGTACTAATAAATAAACCAATGATACAAGGGCGAGTCAGTAGGTGGCTCATGACCTTGTAGGAATTTGTATTTTGGGTAGTGGTGAGACCTAGCAAGAAGCATGTGATTGCAGACTAGTTTTCCTAAATTCGATCAAGAGAACCAACAAGGATGAGAATTCTAGATGAATTCCTTGATGCATAGTTATTTGAAATTAACATTGTACCATCATGGTACAAGTTAATTGGAGAATATCTATCCATAGGGTAATTGCCACAAGAGTTGGTAATGACAAAGAAAAATAAGGTGATAATGAAATTAGCACCTTTTTAGTTGATTGCTAGATTATTGTACAAAATGGGTGCATATGGCATATTACGATGATGTGTAATGGAGGAGGAAGTCAAATCAGCATTAAAGGAATCCCATGAAGGTTTGGTAGGAGGACACATGGGGATAGATGCTACTGCTAGAAAAATACTTTTGGCAGGATTATGGTGGCCTACACTATATCATGATGCAAAAGTATATGTACAGGTGTGTGACATTTGTCAAAGAGTGGGAAAACCATTACAAAGAGATTTTATGCCTTTGCATCCATCGTAACCTTAGGAGCTATTCAAAATATGGGGTTTATATTTTATTGGACCATTGAGAACAACCCATCAATGAAAATATTGATATATCATGGTAGCAACAAAATACCTAATCAAATGGGTAGAGGCAAGGGTGATACCAGATAATACAATGAAAAGTACAACCTGATTCTTGTATGAACAAGTGATTGAAAGATTCAAAATTTTACCGTCAATATCAAGTGATAGAGATGATCACTTTGTTAATGAGGTTATTAAAAAGCTGAAAACTAGCTTAAGGATTTTGTATTCATTCTATCCCAAAGCAAATGGGTAGGTGGAGGCAACTAAAAAAGTATTAGTCTCTATGTTGTATAAAACCTATGGAATAGGAGCAGATTGGGAAGAAATATTACCATCTATTTTATGGGATTATAGAACAACCTTTAAACCGACAATAGACTATACACCATTTTAGTTAATGTATGATCAGGAGGTAGTAGTGCTAGTAGAATTCTTAGTGCCTAGTTTGTGAGTAGTTGTGGAGCATCGCTTGGGTGACCAAGAAAGTCTGGAGGAAAGACTAACAACACTCATTAAGTTGGATGAGAGAAGAGTCATGATATAATGGGTGTTCAAGATGGTCCAAAAGTGGAGGAATTTCTGGAATGATAAAAATTTCCAAAAATTAGAACTTTATCAAGGTGATTTAGTTTTAAATTTTAATGGTAAATAAGAAATCAAGCCAAGGAAACTAAAAATATTGTGGCTTGGTCCCTTTAGAGTTATAGAAGTGATGGACAATGGTGTAGTTAAATTACAAAAGTTGTATGGGACAATAATACCCAAATAGTGAATGGGTCAAATTTGAAACCCTATAAGGTACAATGTATGTTCATCACTTTACAAGAAATAGAACATAAACAACAAGAAGAAGCAAAATCTAGCGAACCACGACAAACAACCTAGAATAATCAAGATCCACCAAAAGGGGACACTGATTTGGGGATTACACATCTATTTAGAGAAGGGGAGAAGACATGACCAATCATAGAACAATAATTGGTACCTCACCTTGGTGTAAGGAGAAGGATGCGAGTACACCTAAGGTTCATAGATAGAACAAAATAGATTGAAGAAGAGGAGGAATGGATTCCTCCTAATGAAATACAAAATCAAGAGCAAGCAATGTTAGTACTAAATTGGGAGTGACAAGAAGAAGCTACCCAATCAAAAGAAGTGGTCATGTATCGACAAGTAGAATAGAGGGAGTTGCCTCAACAAGTAGAAGGATGACGTAAGATGTGACTAACGATATAATATGAAGATAGAAAAATTACTTTCAATATGGAAATTCCAAATTCAAATGAAAGTGATGTTTCTAGAGGAGGAGTTAACAGGGCTTACCCCATTAGCCCAGATAGGTATGATACAATAGAGGATGCACAATCAAGCACAATAGTTGCAAGAGGAGTACTAAAAATTGTAAGCCCATAATGTATGACTTTGAGGGTAGATCATTTAAGAATTTGATGATACAATGCAATAAATTGATGAGTAATAGGTTGCAAAAAAAAAGAGAACTACACTAACAAAATGAATGAAATAATGAGAAACCTCAATTACAAGGGAGACAATAGGAGTGCCAAGCAGGTCCAAGTTCTAGTGAGGAGGGAGGATCACATGTAGAACCAAGGGGCTTGACTCAAGATCTACAAATCATAAATAAAGTGATAGAGATAGTTTGGTGGGAGAATGAAGAAGACCTTATGTCACCTAAACCTCAAGGGAATCTACATGAAGATTCAAGTGAATCTAGTGATGAAGGAATTCTTTTACTTATGAGGAATAGTAGTCAAGAGAATAGTAGTGATGAATTCTTAGTACAAGTATAGGAACCTCATGACCATCCTAATTTGGATGCCTATGTGATAACATATCGATAGTTAAGAAGGCAAAGAGGGAAGTGAGGAGGCTCTAGAGAATAATGGACTTGCCAACAAAGTGGTTGGCATAACACAAAAATAATCATGCACGAAATGAGGATATTGAACCTCTAGTTGATACATTACCAAAATAAATCGTACAAGTAAATATCATTGTATGATTCCCATGATGGTAAGTTAGAAAAGTAGGCAATTTTAAAAAAAGTGTATATATACAAATAATCTTGATTGTGAAAATCCCTCCAAGATATAATCAATATGGGAGATGGTTGAAAATAAGAAATGGTGACCTCTTCTAAGAAAGAGAATAGAAAAAGAAAAATAAAAGGAAAGAAAAGGAAAAGGAAAAGCAAAAAATAATAAAATATTAGTGAAAAAGCAAAGAAAAGGATAAAATTGCATGCAAAAAGGACTGAGTTGGCAATCATCCATACAAACAAAAAAAACACATGCAAAGAGGGTTGAGGTGGCATATTTACATGCAATTGGATGTTTTGGCTATAAAAGAGAGCATCATGCACATTTTTTAACCAGTTGAATGAATTGAATAGTTAAAATTAGGTGATTTCGAGAGTAGTGTAGTTTTTATTTTATAGAAAAATTTACCATATGGGCATGTGAACAAACACTAGTTAACTAATTTTTCATACCCATTAAGAATTTGATCCATGGAGTTTCCTTTAATATGAAATTGCAAGGAAAATAAAGCATAACGCAGAGTGCATTTGAATAGTCAAAAGAATTTTTATAGAAAAAATGTCATGGTTACTTTTTTTTGAAAAGCTAGGGTTTGCAAAAAATTTCTGAAGACAAACCCCAAGTTGTAGGTTTTAGAAAATTTTCTAAAAACCTAGGGTTTTCTAGGTTGTTTCAAAAAAGTCAAAGGAAGGAGTACGAAGTTAAAAACCCTAATCACATATGGGAAAATTACCACAAAGAAGATGTTTTAGCCATTGCATGTGTTGGAATACAAGGGAGAAGATCATACACAATCAGTAATTATAAAAATATCAAATTGCACTTCTGAATAATTGCACATCCGAAAGGAAAAAACTACACAAGTAAGCTAGAAATCATATTGGAGAAGCAAAAATTGCATAATAACGATAAAAAGCAAAGGAAAAATCATAAAAATTAAACCAATTTGGGATCAAGAGCAAGTTTTAGCAGCATATTATATGATTTTGAGAAGTAATTGCACAAATTGAAACTAATTGTATGATTTGGAAGTGAAATTATACAGTTTGGTGTGCAATTGTACAATTTGGAAGTGAAATCATATGATTTGGTGTGCAATTGTATGATTTGGTGTGCAATTGAATGATTTGGAACACAATTATATGATTTAAGTCATAATTATATGATTTGGGAGCTCAATTGTATGATTTGAGTGCAATCATATGATTTTGAGGTATAATTATATGATTTGAGTGTAATTGTATGGTTTTGGGACCCAATTGTATGATTTTGGATACAATTGTAAGATTTTAGGTGCAGTTGTATGGAATTACAGTGTAGTTGTATAATTTTAGGAGCAATTGTATGTTTTTGGGTGCAATTGTATAAAATTAGGGTAGATTGTATGGCTTTTAAGTGGAAATTATCCAAAATTTGTTAATTATATGAAATTGGTGAAGAAGAGGGGTTCCACAAATATGAAGGTCTATGAAGGATGAGCATTGAGTGGGAATCCTAGGCTCATATATGATGAATTATGACAACAAGAATTGAATGCTCACCAGTTCCACTACATCAGAGAGATATGTGGCCCATGCAAGGAGAAGTTCCCTACCCTATACGAGACCAAGAATAAGGATTTTAGCCATGTGGAGGATAGGGTTATCATCCTTGAAGGGAAAGAGGTTATCGGCCATGGAGGGGACACAAACATTGGTGTGGCACTAGAGGAAGGGAGCAACCACAATTCTAGGAGGAGCACATTAGAGGGAGCTTCAGAGTGAAATTCATAAAGAATTTACCCCAAAAATTAGATAGACCTAAACAAAACAAGATTATACTAAGAGGGGGGTGAATAATATAAGATAAAAATTTTACTTTTCTTTCCAAAGTAGTAACTTCAATTATTATCAATTACAATAATGAAACAATGCACAAATCACCACACACATAAGAGACACAGATTTAACATGGTTCACTTAATGTGGGCTACATCCATGGAGAAATATTTCTTATAAATTTTCTCAACAAATTTCATGGGAACCAATTCCCTATTACAATGTTTGTGGAACTCTATCCACAGGAGACACCTATCCCCTCTCACAAGTTCATGGACCCCAATCCATAGGAGACACCAATCCCCTCTACTCTGGTTTGTGGACCTCAATCCACTCTACTCTGGTTCATGGACCCCAATCCATAGGAGACACCAATCCCCTCTACTCTAGTCTACTCCAAATCTAAATAACACAAGATTATATTGAGATGGGGATGAACAATATAAGATCACTTTTTACTTTTTCTTTCCCAATAAATATTATGCAATATAAATATAGCAATATAAATAGCATTAATCAAAGCAATACATAAATCACCACACACAATAGAGACACACAATTTACGTGGTTCACCCAATGTGGGCTACTCCACGGAGAAAATATTTCACTTAAATTTTCTCAATCAATATCTTGGGAATCCTTTACCTATTACAATGTTTATGGACCTCTGTCCAATGGAGATACCAATCCCCTAAATCAAGTTCATGGATCTCTATCCATAGGAGAACTCCTTCCCATCTACTCTAGTTGGTGATCCTCTAGAGGACTAATGTATCCACTGCACTAGCTTGTGGATATCTCTCCATTGAAGACTCTTATCCCCACTTAGAATACCTATCCTCACCGTCCTAGATAATGGATCTCTATCCACTGGAGACTACTATCCACTCTGATCTATCACCTTCAAAGATCTATCTCAAATCTGCACTAAACATAGTCCTTCAGTCTACCACAAATATGCTCAATCTCTATCTCCGTTTTGGCACAAACTTATCCTCAAATATGCACCAATATCTACACTAAACACAGTCCTTCGATCTAGCACAAATCTATCCTTGATATCTGTCCTCAAGCCTTAACTCAAAGTTTGACTCAACTCTGTTGGATCTACCCTAAACCTTATCTCAAGGTTTGAACAAATCAATCAACTCTGCTCTCAAGTCTTCTCAAATATTTGTCTCAAATATACCTTGTAATCTTCTAAAAAATCTCACATTCATATGTCCACAAGTCCTCTCTAAAAATTGCTCAAATATGCTCTACAAGTCCTCTCTAGAACTTGCTCAATATGCTCCACAAGTCCTCTCTAGAACTTGCTCAAATATGCTCTACAAGTCCTCTCTAGAACTTGTCCAAATATGCTCAATAATTCCTCTAAAAAACTTATCCAAATTTGTATTGTAATATTTCACAAAAGCTCACACAAAATCAGTCCACAAGTCTCCTCAAGAGTTACCTCAAATCTACTCAACAAGCCCACACAAAACTTTTCTAATCTCATAGAAATGTAAAGAGAATGGTTAGAGACTCAATATGTTCTATACTAATCACAATGCTCAATTACTTTCAATCACTCTCTTAGAAACATAAGGAGAATTGTTAGAGACTCAATATGCTTCAAATTCAACTCAATGCTCAATCAATTTCTCAACTCAGTTTAGAATATAGAATTTTTTGTTTTATGGAACTTGAACAATCACTTCACACATCCACTTGACTAGGCTCAACCAAATCTACTCAACCAATCACTTAATAAACTAATCTTTGATTACAAATCCTAGTCCAAGTATATCAACTCAAAATGTTTCCAACAATGCTCAACAACAAATCTCACATAAAAATGATACTCATGTTCTTTTCAAACCCTAGTTCAAGTTCTTCACTCAATAACTCACTTCAACAACAATGCTTATAAAACAACTCTCACATAACAATGATACTCAAGTTCTTTTCAAACCCTAGTTCAAGTTTTTCACACAACCAATGGCTTCAACAATAATGCTTATCAAACAAGGTTTTAACAACAATTCTTTATTCTAGAAAACCTTGAAGCATTCACTCAACACACTCAATAGGAAACCCTAATCAAGTCATTTTCACTCCAAACTTATTTTCTAGAAAACCAATCAATCAACTCAACTCAACAATGGAAGAATGTGCTCATACCTTTTTCTTGATGATGAAGTGCTCTCATAAATCAGTCACAACCATAAACACTTCTATGCCAAGATCAAAGAGGTTAGAAGATAAATATTTCTCACAATGTAATATAAAAACTCAATTACACCTTATCACTCCTCATTTCAAAACAACCATCAATATACGTAAAATATTTTCCAAATAACACCTTATAATCTCCTAATTTGAAGAACACAAGCTTATACTAAGAGGGGGGTGAACAATATAAGATCACTTTTTAATTTTCTTTTCCAAATAGTATTAATCAATATAATCAATGGTAATATCAATAGCAGTAACCAAAGCAATGTATAAATCATCACACACAATAGAGACACCAATTTTAAGGTGGTTCACCCAATATGGGCTACCTCCATAGAGAAAATATTTCTTCTAAATATTTCTTAAATAATCTCATGGGAATCCTTCCCAATTACAATGTTTATGGACCTCTGTCCAAAGGATATGCTGATCCCCTAATCTCATGTTCATGGATATCTTCCACAAGAGAACTCTTTCCCCTTATGCTCTCACTAGTGATCTTCTAGAAGACTCTGTCTCTCTATTGCACTGACTGGTGGATCTCTCTCCACTTGAAGACTCCTCACTCAGATATGTCTTCAATTGTCCTAGTTGTTGTATCTATATCCACTGAGACTCTATCCTTTATACTCTGTCACCTCCAAATATCTATCAATAGGTTCACTCAGAACCTTCACAAAAATGCTCAATAGGCTCACTCAGAACCTGCTCAAATCTGCTCAATAGGCTCACTCAGAACCTGCTCAAATCTACTCAATAGGTCCACTCAGAACCTACTCAAATATGCTCAATAGGTCCACTTAGAACCTGCTCAAATATGATCAATAGGCTCACTCAGAACCTACTCAAATTTGCTCAATAGGCTCACTTAGAACCTACTCAAATCTGCTCAATAAGTCCTCTCTAGGACTTACTCAAATCTGCATAGCAAGCTTTCACAAAATCAGTCCACAAGCCTCCTCAAATACTTGCCTCAAATCATCTCAACAAAATCTCAACTCAATATCATAGAAGCATAAAGAGAATTGTTAGAGACTCAATATGTTCTATACTCAAATCCCAATCTCAACTCAAAGCAATCTCAACTCAGCAATCTCATAGAAGCATAAAGAGAATTGTTAGAGACTCAATATGTTCTATACTCAAATCTCAATCTCAACTCAAATTAATCTCATAGAAGCATAAAGAGAATTGTTAGAGACTCAATATGTTCTATACTCAAATCCCAATCTCAACTCAAATCAATCTCAACTCAATATTATATAAGCATAAAGAGAATTGTTAGAGACTCAATATTTTCTATTCTCAAACTCAATTTCTTTCTCAACTCAATCTCAATTCAAGTCAAAATACATAATAGTTTGTTTTATGGAACTTGAACAACCACTCCACACATTCACTTGACAAGGCTCAAACAACTCTACTCAACAAATCACCACAAGGAACAACTCTTTCTCACAAACCCTAGTCCAAGCATGAATCAACCAACTAAAAATATTTCCAACAATACTCAACAACAACTCTCACATAACAGTGATACTCATGTTCTTTTATAACTCAAGTTCAAGTTCTTTGCATCACCCATTGGTTTCAACAACAATGCTAATAAGACAAGGTTTTAATCACAACTCTCAATTCATAAAACCTTGAAGCATAAACTCAAAGTACTTCACTCAACCAATGGTCTAAACAACAATGCTTATCAAACAAGGTTTAATCACAACTCACAATCTAGAAAACCTTGAAGCATTAACTCAACCACTTTAGAAAAGGAAACCACAATAAATCCTTTTCACTCCAATGATATTTCAAAAATCAACCACCCAAATAAAATTAATGGAGAGTATTACTCATACCTTTTTGATGCCTTATGAGTTGTCCACTAAATCTGTCACACTCGACACACTTTCTTTTTCAACTCTTAACAAGGGTTAGATATCTTGAGTAATAACACAACAATAATATCCAAATAACACCTTATTACTCCTACTTTATTTTAACATCCACAAAAGTTCTTTTTAAAAGAAAACCCTTACTCAAAAAAACTTTCACTAAAAAGAACTTTATCAAAAATCCTTATTACTCCTAACAATTTCAAAAATCACAATTAAAAATAATTCACAACTCAAAAGCCACCATGACCTTATTCCCTAAGGTTACTCAACAAATCAACTAACGAATCTCCTTTACCCTTTATCACTCCACCTTAGGCAATCCAAACAAAAGATTAATAAAAACCTTAATATCTGCCTCGAGGGGAATCGAACCCTTGTATTTCCCCAACGTGAACACCCTAGCTGCGACCAAGCTACCGTACGAGTTGTAGGCTTTTTGGTGAAAAAGAAGTGCCACCCACTTCTTATCCTTCACCCTCTTTCGCCAAGAAAAAAGTATGCACCTTGGGCACCTCAACAGAACAAAGCCAAAAATGATGCTTGCGGGAATCGAACGCACAACCTCTTTGTCACCAACACCTTTGCACAATCCAAGCTGTCACTAGGCCACACTGCCCAATGCGTTTTGGTAAGTGGTCGTTGTCTCCCTTTAATGTTTGTTACGTCACTTAAACAAAAAACACAAGCTCTTTTTCTTTGCAAATACCAAGCACAAATATCAACGAGAAAGGATAATTGAATTAAAAAATTCAATGACATATTTATATGCCTTCCCTTTTCTTTAGAAATGTTGGCATTTTTGAAACTTCCTTCATGATGTCGGTGGATAAACTTTTAATTTTAATTTTAATTTTAAATAAATTAAAATTTAAACTAAATATTTAAAATTAAATATCTCCATCATCGGGGCACCTTTTTCGATGAAACGAAAAGCCAACTTGGGTTTTAAGAAAAACCCATTTCAAATATACCATCCATGGTTTTAAATAAAACATTTAAAATTAAATTTCTCCATCACTAGGGCACATTTTTTGATGAAACAAAAAGCCAACTTGGGTTTTAAGAAAAACCCATTTCAAATCTGTCATCCATGGTTTTAAATAAAAACCTTTTGAAAAGCTTCCCTTGAAGCTCCTTTTGGAACCAAATTACATGCATCCCTTCTTGAACCTTTGATCAAAAACCTTTGCTTCTCATGAATCTATTTGTGAAACACAAACATAGTGCTTACTTACATAGATCCTTTTGACATCAATGACAACTGTTAGCTTAGGGACTCAAAATGTCCAACAATCTCCCCCTTTGTCATTGATGGTAACCCATATCCTTTTACTGAAATTTGACCTTCTTTTTTTCTCCCCCTGGCTCAAAGATTTCTCAAATATCAAATCTCTCCCCATATCAAAAACTCTCCCCAATATACACAAATATATCCCCCTTCATCATCAATGGCAAAGGGTCACCTTTGGGGCTCGAGGCTAAGAATGAGCCTCTTAGCTTAGCCCCTCCCCCACCTCCACATGAGGTGGTTAATTCTGGTGTGGGAGTATTTCTTCTCCCCAAAAGCACTACTCTTTACCTTTACCTTTCTCTCTTCCTTTCTTAGTTTTCTGAATCCTCTCACTATTTCTTACCAAGTCATCATCACTTTTGTTCCTGTTCTTGTTCTTGTTCTCATCCATGTTCCTATTTTTGTTCTTGTTCCTGTTCTTGTTCTCATCCATATTCCTGTTCCTATTCATACCTGCTTCTAGAATATTTTCTCTACACCATCTTGTTGTGTGACCATAATTATTGCACTTATAACACTTAATGGTATTATCCCTTAGAGGTGCAAATATATTATGATATCTCCTATTGAAGCCATATCCTCTTTTGTCATGAACCATGCAGTTCATTGCCTTGTGACCAAACTCATTACATGAGTAGCAATGCCCATGGAAAAACTATCCTTTCACATATCCTTGTCTTTCATGTGTCCTACACTATGAAACCATGTGCCCAAACTTGTGACATGAAAAACATCTTCCATTGAAGAAACCTTGCCTAGACCCCATTGGTCTCTTAGTATCTTCTACCTATTTCCTGTTCCATTTGTTCCTAACTTGTGCATTGTTCCTTTCCTTTTTGAACTTTCTATTGTCCAACTTATCCTTAGAGATCTCACTCTCCTTTTTACTTACTTCCTTTGACTATTCTTCTTTTTTGGTGTTTGAGCTTGAATCTCCTTTTCCTGCTTCCTGTTTCCCTTGTTCTTCTTTAGAACTAAGTCCTGTTATGGTGACTGATGATTTTTGTGCATTGATAGTCCTTTACAAGGTATTTGAATTTTCCTCAAACTTGTGTAGCTTTTCCTTAAAACCTTTTACTTCCAACCTTAGTGAAACTATCTCATTCTCTAATATTTCACACTCTAGATATTTTGTTTTTAGTTTTTCGGCCATACCTTCTTCAATTTTTCTTGTCTCTTCAACTTTGATTTTGAAGTTAGTGAGTTCCTGTAGAAACCTTGATTTTTATTTCTCATCCTCTTGAGCTTGAACCCTTAATCTCGAGTTCTCCCTTTTTAGTTCTTCAAAAGTAATCATAAGCCTTTGTCGTTCTATCTCTTTTGCCTTTGACTGTTTAATCATACATTCTTCAACTCTTCTTGCTTTTTCAACCTTATCTCTCAAGTCAGAGATATCATGTAGAAGCTTTGTCTTACATTTCTCATCTTCTTGGATTTGAGCCTTCAATTCTAAATTCTCTCTTTTCAATTCAATAAGCTCCTTAAGAAGGACTTCCCCTTTTTATTTTTCTGAAGCATCTTATTTTTCTTCTATTACTGAAAGTAGAGTTTCTTCTTCATGCATGTTTTGATTGTCCCTGTTATCCTTTCTTGAACCAATCTCTAGGATTTCATTTTTGAGGATATCATTTTCATATTCACTGCTACTGAACCCATTACAATATCTTGGATCATGGCCAATTTGACCACAAACAAAACATTCTTCTGGATAATAAGCTGCATGGTGACCTGTGTTTCCACATCTGGTACAAAAATTTATCATTCTGGATGTTTCTCCATTACTTAATTCATCTATTGAATCTATTTCCATGTGTCCTCCCAACACAAAAATATTAAACTCATATTTCTTTTCTTTCATGACCATAGGTGTTCTTTTCTTCTTGTGTCTCATGCTTCTACTCTTGCCTTTCTTTGTCATTTGTGTTCTTGTAGGATCTTCCTTCAAGCTGTTAAACTTATTTTGAAGGAACCGGCTCTGATATCAATTGAAGAATACAAGCTTATACTGAGAGGGGGGGAGTGAACAGTATAATACCACTTTTTACTTTTCTTTCCCAAATAGTATTAATCAATATAATCAATGGCAATATCAATAGCAGTAACCAAAGCAATGCATAAATCATCACACACAATAGAGACACAAATTTTAACGTGGTTCACCCAATATGGGCTACCTCCATAGAGAAAATATTTCTTCTAAATATTTCTCAACTAATCTCATGGGAATCCTTCCCAATTACAATGTTTATGGACCTTTGTCCAAAGGAGATGTTGATCCCCTAATCTCAAGTTCATGGATATCTTCCAAAGGAGAACTCTTTCCCCTTCTACTTTGGCTAGTGATCTTCTAGAAGACTTTATCTCTCTGCTGCACTGACTGATGGATATCTCTCCACTTGAAGACTCCTCACTCAGATCTGTCTTAAATTGTCCTAGCTATTGGATCTCTATCCATTGAGACTTTATCCTCTGTACTCTATGACCTCCAAAGCTCTATCAATAGGTTCACTCAGAACCTTCACAAATATGCTCAATAGGCTCACTCATAACCTGTTAAAATATGCTCAATAGGGTCACTCAGAACCTGCTCAAATCTTCTCAATAGGTCCACTCAGAACCTGCTCAAATATGCTCAATAGGTCCACTCAGAACCTACTCAAATATGCTCAATAGGCTCACTCATAACCTACTCAAATATGCTCAATAGGCTCACTCAGAACCTACTCAAATCTTCTCAATAAGTCCTCTCTAGGACTTACTCAAATCTGCATAGCAAGCTTTCACAAAATCAGTCCACAAGCCTCCTCAAAGACTTGCCTCAAATCAGCTCAACAAAATCTCAACTCAATCTCATAGAAGCATAAAGAGAATTGTTAGAGACTCAATATGTTCTATACTCAAATCCCAATCTCAAATAAAAGCAATCTCAACTCAACAATCTCATATAAGCATAAAGACAATTGTTAGAGACTCAATATGATCTATACTCAAATCCCAATTTCAAATCAAAGCAATCTCAACTCAACAATCTTATAGAAGCATAAAGATAATTGTTAGAGAGTCAATATGTTCTATACTCAAATCCCAATCTCAACTCAAATAAATCTCAGCTCAATCTTATAGAAGCATAAAGAGAATTGTCAGAGACTCAATATGTTCTATACTCAAATCCCAATCTCAACTCAAACCAATCTCAACTCAATATTATAGAAGCATAAAGAAAATTATTAGAGACTCAATATGTTCTATTCTCAAACTCAATTTCTTTCTCAACTCAATCTCAATTCAAGTTAGAATACAAAATAGTTTTTTTATGGAACTTGAACAACCACTCCACACATTCACTTGACTAGGCTCAAACAACTCTACTCAACCAATCACCACAAGGAACAACTCTTTCTCACAAACCCTAGTCCAAGCATGAATCAACCAACTCAAAATGTTTCCAACAATACTCAACAACAACTCTCACATAACAATGATACTCATGTTCTTTTCTAACTCAATTTCAAGTTCTTTGCATCACCCATTGTTTTCAACAACAATGCTAATAAGACAAGGTTTTAATCACAACTCTCAATTCAGAAAACCTTGAAGCATAAACTCAAAGTACTTCACTCAACCAATGGTCTGAACAACAATGCTTATCAAACAAGGTTTAATCACAACTCACAATTCAGAAAACCTTGAAGCATTAACTCAACCACTTTCGAAAAAGAAACCACAATAAATCCTTTTCACTCCAATGATATTTCAAAAATCAACCACCCAAATAAAATCAATGAAGAGTATTACTCATACCTTTTTGATGCCTTATGAGTTGTCCACTAAATTTCTCACACTCAAAACACTTTCTTTTTCAACTCTTAACAAGGGTTGGAGATATTGAGTAATAACACAACAATAATATCCAAATAACACCTTATTACTCCTACTTTATTTTAACATCCACCAAAGTTATTTTTAAAATAAAAACCTTACTCAAAATAACTTTCACTAAAAATAACTTTGTCAAAATCCCTTATTACTCCTAACAATTTCAAAAATCACAATTAAAAATAATTCACAACTCAAACAACCACCATGACCTTATTCCCTAAGGTTAATAAAAAAATCAACTAACGAAGCACCTTTACCCCTTATCACTCCACCTTAGGCAATCCAAACAAAATATTAATAAAAACCTTAATACCTGCCTCGAGGGGAATCAAATCCTCGTCTTTCCCCAACGCGAACGCCCTAGCCGTGGTCAAGCTGTCACACAAGCTACGGGCTCATTGGTGAAAAATAAGCACCATCCGCTTCTTATCCTTCACCCTCTTCCGCCAAGGAAAAAGTATGCACCTTGGGTGCCTCAACAGAACAAAGATAAAAATGATGCTTGCGGGAATCAAATGCACAACCTCCTTGTCACCAAAACCTTTGCACAATCCAAGCTGCCACTAGGCCACATTGCCCAATGTATTTTTGGAAGTAGTCGTTGTCTCACTTTAATATTCGTTACATCACTTAAACGAAAAACACGAGCTCTTTTTCTTCGTAAATACCAAGCGCAAATATCAATGAGCAAGGATAATTGAATTAAAAAATTCAATGGCATATTTATATGCCTTCCCTTTGCTTTGGAAACATCGGCCTTTTTGAAACTTCCTTCATGATGTCGGCGGATAAACTTTTAATTTTAATTTTAAAATTTTAATTTTAATTTTAAATAAATTAAAATTTAAACTAAATATTTAAAATTAAATATCTCCATCACCGGGGCACCTTTTTCGATGAAACAAAAAACCAACTTGGGTTTTAAGAAAAATCCATTTCAAATCTGCCATCTATGGTTTTAAATAAAACCTTTAAAATTAACTTTCTCCATCACCAAGGCATCTTTTCCGATGAAACGAAAATCCAACTTGGGTTTTAAGAAAAACCCATTTCAAATCTCCCATCCATGGTTTTAAATAAAAACCTTTTGAAAATCTTCCCTTGAAGCTCCTTTTGGAACCAAATTCCATGCATCCCTTCTTGAACCTTTGATCAAAAACCTATTCTTCTCATGAAGCTCTGTGTGAAACACAAACATAGTGCTTACTTACATAGATCCTTTTGAAATCAATGACAACTCTTAGCTTAGGGACTTAAAATTTCCAACACAATTAAAAATAAATTCAACATCCACCAAAATTAACTCAAAACCTCTTTAAATCAAATTTTAATGGCAAGAAGAACTTTGGCAAAAATCAAATCCACTCCAATAACATAAATCAATTATCAATCAAATAACCTTTCATAAACCCTTATAACTCCAAATAACATAAATCAATTATCAATCAAACAATCTTCCATAAACCCTTATAACTCCAAATAACATAAATCAATTATCAATCAAACAATCTTCCATAAACCCTTATAACTCCAAATAACATAAATCAATTATCAATCAAACAATCTTCCATAAACCCTTATAACTCCAAATAGCACTTTATAGAAAACCTTAGGCAAATAAATTTTTAATTAAAAATACCTTTGCCACTAGTGGGATTTGAACCCACAATATCTACTTCTGTGAGCACTCTAGCCACGATCTTGACCACCGCATGCGCTAGACGCACATTTGAGAGCTTAGGAGCACTTCGTGCTCTTTCTCCTAAGCTGGCGCTCAAAATGAGTGCTTCCCAAAAACTTTTCCCTTGGCGCTCACACCAACTCAACGAGAATCGATCGTGTATACTTCCACTCCTAAAGCTCTTACAAAAATATGCACTACCAATGGACCACCGTGTCCTATGGGAGTGAGGCCTTCTCCTCCCTTTTCGTCTTTTTCCCTGGTGCTAAAAACAACACAAGTTCGTCTTCTTCCTCAACAATCGCACAAATTATTTTTCTCTTTGGTCACATAAAATAATCGAAGAAGGGTAAGTTCTAAAGTCCTTTGGCGTGGTTTTTGGCAATTTTGGGTACCTTGGGTACATTGCCTTTGCTCAAATGTATAAGTTGTCATTGATGTCAAAAGGCATTTTTGTGTTGATTTCAAAAGAGTGTGATGTCAAGAATAAAGGGTTTTTATTAAAACCATGGTGGCAAGGCTAAAGGTTTTTCTTAAAACCATTTGGACTCATTAAGGGTTTTTATTAAAACCAAGCTTAACTTAATGCAAAGGTCCATGTGTATTATTAATAATTAAATTAACTCAAACCTTTGTCAAAGGTCCAAGTTTAATTTATTATTAATAAAATAATAATAATTATTATTTTAATTATTATTAAAGGGTCTTTCAACCCTTAAGCGACGGAAGAAACAAGAATTCTTTCGCCGATTTGTTGCCATCGTTGGAAGAGCGCCGACGTCAAACAGTGAAGGAAAAATTGCTATATAAGGTGGCATGATTTTCAAAAGTGAGCACCTCCGATTAATGTTGACATCTGCGATTTGTGGCTACTCTGTTTTCATTTGATTTGCGCTTGGCATCCGTGATTTGCATTTGCACTATTTCGTTCGATTTGCGCTTGGCATCCATGATTTGCATTTGCACTGTTTCGTTCGATTTGCGCTTGGCATCTACAATTTGCATTTGCTCTATTTCCTTCGAACAACGCTTGGTATATTCGAGTTGAGCTTGCTCTATGTTTTTGATCTCCGTTGACGTCTTTGATATCGTGCTTGTTCTGTGTCTTGGAGACTGTGCTTGGCAAACTCAGATTTGAGCTTGGGCTGCATCCTTACCTTTTGGCTTGACGGCAGTGGATTGTTGCATGCGGTTTGTGGAAGACGTTTACGTTTTCCAGGTTCTTGGCGTCAAAGGAAGATAAAAGAGAGGGCAGCGGTGTTTTATTTCATTGGGCACTTGTGACCCAACGACGGTGGCGTTTAAGCGAAAGCGCTAGATGGCAGAGGTGCCGAGTTCGATTCTCTTCATTGGGAATTTCCTTTTGGTCACGGTGTGCAAAGAATGGTGGTTGTGATTGCGCGGGAGGTATAAGGTTAAGGTATCATTTTTTATTTTGACATTGGTTTATTGATGGTTAATGTTTATGTGGAGTAATAAGGTGTAAAGAGATTTTACTTTGTATGTTATTGTACTTTGGTGTTTTTACTAAGTTGGAGAAATAAGGTGTTATATTTGGATCTTTATTATTGTGTATTATTGTATAGTTGCTAACTCTAATTGGTGGCAAATTGAGAGTTAGTGTTGTGACAGATTTTGAGTTCTCCTTCTTCATCAAAGTAAAGGTATGGGCAACTTCTTCCATGTATGTTGTTTATGGTATATTTTCTGAAATTGAGTTTGGAGTGAAAAGGTTGTCTACTAGGTTTTTTATTTTCTGGATATTGAAGATTGGTTATGCATTAAAGTCATTGATGAATTTTTGGGTGAATGCATAATTCTGGTTGAGTAAGAGGAAGCATTTTTGCACTAGGGTTTATGTTAGTAAGTCTTGCTACTTGCATTGAGATGATGAAACCCTAGTTGTTGGTAAAAAGAATATAAGCATCATTGTTATATGAGATATTGCATGGTTGGCAATTGTTGGGTTGTGTTTCATATTCTTGAGAAAAGCATACTACATCTATCTTATTCTTTTGAGATTGAGTTTGAGTTGAGATTGAGTTGAGATTGAGATTGGGAGTTAAGTATAGAACATATTGGGTCTCTAACAATTCTCTTTATGTTTCTATGAGATTTGAGATTGAGATTGGGAGTTAAGTATAGAACATATTGAGTCTCTAACAATTCTCTTTATGCTTCTATGAGGTTTATGAATCACATTGGGTCTCTAACAATTCTCTTTGTGGGTTCATGCTAAGCAAGTTTTTCTTGGTGAGCTTGTTGAGGTTTTGGACAGGTTCCAGTGGGGACTTGTGAGCAGGTTTTGGACAGGTTTCGGTGGGGACTTGTGAGCAGATTTGGACAGGTCCTAGCAGAGGACTTGTGAGCTGAGATTGATAGTTCTATCAGAGAACTTGAGGACAGAGGTACATTGGTTCTTTGAGAAGAACCTGAGGACAGATTTGGCAAGTCTTTGAGAAGGCTTGTGTGTAGAGGATTGATTTGTTCATAGAGTTGGATAGATCTGACAGACAGAGGAAGACTTGTACTAGACCGACTGACTATGTTTGGTACAGGTAGCTGAGCTACTGTGGACGTGATCATAGAAGGCAGAGGTCTCTTAGGCTAAGCATTGAGGATAGGAGGTCTTCGATGGAAAGGAGTTCCACGTGTTGGCAAGAGGTAGAGGCAGTTGATCTTCGAGGGATCATTTCCAGAGCAGAGGGGAAGGTATCTCCTTTGAGCAGAGGCTCATAAATTCATTGGGAAGGTATCTCCTTTGAGCAGAGGCTCATAAATTCAGATTGGGGGAAGGTGTCTCCTTTGGGCCGAGGCTCATAAACATTGTAATTGGGAAGGTTTCCCAAAGAACTTTGAGATAACTTTTAGAGAAAAGTTTTGTGGACGTAGCTGAGGCATTCTGGGTGAACCACGTTAAAATTGGTGTCACTTTGTGGATGATATTGTGCATTGTTTTGATATTGCTTTGGGTATATTGCTTTACTATTTTGAAGTATAAAGGAAAAAGTAAAAGAGGTCTTATACTTGTTCACCCCCCTCTCGAGTATAAGCTTGTGTTCTTCAATTGGTATCAGAGCGGGTGCCTTCGAAAAGTTTAACGACTTGAAGGAAAAGCTAGTAAAGAACACAATGGATCATTCAAGTGGCAATGCAACACCTATTCTTGATGGGTCAGATTTTGGTCTTTGGAGTGCAAGGATGAAGGTTCATCTAATGGCACTTGGGAATGAGGTTTGGGAAGTGATTGAAGATGAGTACACTATTCCTGAACTTGGTCCTAATACTAAAGAAGAAAGGCTCCTACATCACAGCAATTCAAAAGCAATGAATGCAATCCTGAAAGGCTTACAGAAAGCAGATCTCACCAAAGTGATTCACTGCAAGACAACTAGTGAAATGTGGAATCAGTTGAAGGTGGTTCATACAGGTGATACAAATGTCAGAAAGGCCAAGTTGAGACACTTCAAAGGTATGTTTGAACAACTCAAGATGAATGATGATGAAAATATTAGTGACTACATGCTTCGTATGGATGAGGTTGTTAACTCCATGAAAGACTTAGGTCTTGAGCTTGCTGAAAATGATGTTTGTGATAAGATTTTAAGATCTCTTCCTAATAGATTTAGTGAAAATATTTTTGCTATTGAGGAAGCTAAAGATTTGGATAAGTTGAAAAAGGATGAGCTCCATAGTATACTTGCAGCATTTGAGTTAAGAACTCAAGTGAAAGTTGATGTCAAGAAGGAGGCGACTTTCAAGGCTACCAAGAAATCCAAAGGTAAACAGTTTCAAGAGAGTGATGAGTCTTCTAGTGATGAAGAGGCATATTACAGCAAGAAAGGCAAGTTCTCTAGAAAGCACAAAAATATGAAAAACGTAAGATGTTTCAATTGTGGAAAGTTTGGTCATTATGCTACTGACTGTACTATTGCCAAGGATGAAAGTGATGAAGATAAACAGGACTGTAAGAGCAAGGATTCTGAAAAGCACAAGCATCATAGGAAAAACAAAGATGAGCACAACAATCAAGGAAAGAGGTATTCTCACAAACACAAGAAGAGTTTCTACCTAGACAAAGCAAGTAAGTGTTCTAGTAGTGATAGTGAAAGTTCTTCAAGTGATAATGAAAATGAGATGTTGTTCATATCGAAAAAAGAGGAAGAACCAAAACATAGATTCATTATCATGAAATGTCTTAGATGTGGAAATTTTGGTCACCTTGAGGATGATTGCACAAATAATGATTTGGTTTCTAGTATGTATGAGGATGCTTCAGAAAACTATAAGGAAGATGCATGTATGGTTTTTGAAAAGGGTAGCACCTCTAGTGATAAGAAATCTGAAAAATGCTTTGATGATTCTAAAAGCAAACATATAGAGGAAGGTGAAGTAGATCTTAAAGGTGAACTTATTAGTGCTCTTAGTGCTTTGAAAAAGGAAAGAAAGAAGAATGCTAGACTCAAGGATAAGTTAGATGAATGTTGTATGGAGAGAGATGATCTTATAGAAAGTCTTGACTTCTCTATAGCTAAGACACAAGAACTCAAGGATGAGTTAGAGTCTAAGGTTCTTGAGTATAGTGAGTTAGAACAGAAAATGGCTTCTTTGAAAGAGGAAACTAAAGGGTACAAGGATAAGCTTCACAGGTTCCAAGATAGCTCCAAAAAGGTTAAGTCTCTCATCAAAGGACAAAGAAAGACAACAGATAAAACAGGCCTTGGTTTTGTTAAACCTCACAAGGAACAAGTAGGAGAGTCTAGTAAGAGACTCCAAAAGGAAGAGAGTTCTGATGAGGAAAGTATTTCAGATCATGAGTCCTTGAATGATAGATGCACAGAAATAGAAAACAGAATTCAGAATGAGAAGAAGAAGAAGTTTTCGAGCCTAAGAGGTCAAATAAAGGAAAGTTTCAAGGCGAGATGTTTTGCTTGTCACAGGTTTGGTCACATAGCTTCACATTGCATGGCTCAAGTGAAGAAGGTAAATGACTAGTTTCAGAGGTGGTAATTTCTTTCAAGGGTATTGCTACTCTTGTCAATAGTTTGGGCACAAGGCAGTTTATTGCAAGGCAAATATCAGGAACAGGTTTGATCAAAACAGGTTTGGTCAAAATAGGTTTGGTCAGAACAGGTTTGGTCAAAACTGGTGGATTCAAAGAATAGGTATGCCTAAAAGAAATAACATTGTTACTTGTTATAAGTGCAACAATGAAGGTCACACAGTCAGATAGTGTAGAGCTGAAATTCTAGAATACAGGAACAGGAACAGTGGCATGATCAGGTCCAAGGATCAAGGCATGGATAAGAACAGGGATGAGAACAAGAACAAGAACAGTGATAGGAACAAGAATATGGACAAAGAATTCAAGAGAAGGCCCGACAAGGAAGTTATAGACGCTGATGATGATCAGTGCCTAATGGGAGTTTTACTCCCACCCCAGAATTAATCACCTCATCAGGAGGTGGGGGAGGGACTAAGCTAAGAGGCTAATTCTTAGTCCCGAGCCCCAAAGGTGGCCCTTTGCCATTGATGACAAAGGGGGAGAGATATAAGTAAGGGGGAGAGCTTCAAAGTGAAGAGGAAAGCTTCAAGTCAGGGGGAGCAAAACTTCAAAGGAAGATTCTCAGTTGTTAGCACAGTTGGTTTCAATTGGTTTCAGTTTTGGCTCTTGAGAAGTGTTTTCAATAAAGGTTTGCCATCAATGACAAAGGGGGAGATTGTTGGCAATTTTGGGTACCTTGGGTACATTGCCTTTGCTCAAATGTATAAGTTGTCATTGATGTCAAAAGGCATTTTTGTGTTGATTTCAAAAGAGTGTGATGTCAAGAATAAAGGGTTTTTATTAAAACCATGGTGGCAAGGCTAAAGGTTTTTCTTAAAACCATTTGGACTCATTAAGGGTTTTTATTAAAACCAAGCTTAACTTAATGCAAAGGTCCATGTGTATTATTAATAATTAAATTAACTCAAACCTTTGTCAAAGGTCCAAGTTTAATTTATTATTAATAAAATAATAATTATTATTATTTTAATTATTATTAAAGGGTCTTTCAACCCTTAAGCGATGGAAGAAACAAGAATTCTTTCGCCGATTTGTTGCCATCGTTGGAAGAGCGCCGACGTCAAACAGTGAAGGAAAAATTGCTATATAAGGTGGCATGATTTTCAAAAGTGAGTACCTCCGATTAATGTTGACATCTACGATTTGTGGCTACTCTATTTTCGTTCGATTTGCGCTTGGCATCCGTGATTTGCATTTGCACTGTTTCGTTCGATTTGCGCTTGGCATCCATGATTTGCATTTGCACTGTTTCGTTCGATTTGCGCTTGGCGTCCACGATTTGCATTTGCTCTATTTCCTTCGAACAACGCTTGGTATATTCGAGTTGAGCTTGCTCTATGTTTTCGATCTCCGTTGACGTCTTTGATATCGTGCTTGTTCTGTGTCTTGGAGACTATGCTTGGCAAACTCAGATTTGAGCTTGGGCTGCATCCTTACCTTTTGGCTTGATGGCAGTGGATTGTTGCATGCGGTTTGTGGAAGACGTTTACGTTTTCCAGGTTCTTGGCATCAAAGGAAGATAAAAGAGAGGGCAGCGGTGTTTTATTTCATTGGGCACTTGTGACCCAACGGCGGTGGCATTTAAGCGAAAGCGCTAGATGACAGAGGTGCCGAGTTCGATTCTCTTCATTGGGAATTTCCTTTTGGTCGCGGTGTGCAAAGAATGGTGGTTGTGATTGCGCGGGAGGTATAAGGTTAAGGTATCATTTTTTATTTTGACATTGGTTTATTGATGGTTAATGTTTATGTGGAGTAATAAGGTGTAAAGAGATTTTACTTTGTATGTTATTGTACTTTGGTGTTTTTACTAAGTTGGAGAAATAAGGTGTTATATTTGGATCTTTATTATTGTGTATTATTGTATAGTTGCTAACTCTAATTGGTGGCAAATTGAGAGTTAGTGTTGTGACAGATTTTGAGTTCTCCTTCTTCATCAAAGTAAAGGTATGGGCAACTTCTTCCATGTATGTTGTTTATGGTATATTTTCTGAAATTGAGTTTGGAGTGAAAAGGTTGTCTACTAGTGTACTTATTTTCTGGATATTGAAGATTGGTTATGCATTAAAGTCATTGATGAATTTTTGGGTGAATGCATAATTCTGGTTGAGTAAGAGGAAGCATTTTTGCACTAGGGTTTATGTTAGTAAGTCTTGCTACTTGCATTGAGATGATGAAACCCTAGTTGTTGGTAAAAAGAATATAAGCATCATTGTTATATGAGATATTGCATGGTTGGCAATTGTTGGGTTGTGTTTCATATTCTTGAGAAAAGCATACTACATCTATCTTATTCTTTTGAGATTGAGTTTGAGTTGAGATTGAGTTGAGATTGAGATTGGGAGTTAAGTATAGAACATATTGGGTCTCTAACAATTCTCTTTATGTTTCTATGAGATTTGAGATTGAGATTGGGAGTTAAGTATAGAACATATTGAGTCTCTAACAATTCTCTTTATGCTTCTATGAGGTTTATGAATCACATTGGGTCTCTAACAATTCTCTTTGTGGGTTCATGCTAAGCAAGTTTTTCTTGGTGAGCTTGTTGAGGTTTTGGACAGGTTTCGATGGGGACTTGGAGGTTGTGGGGACTTGTAAGCAGATTTGGACAGGTTTTGGTGGGGACTTGTGAGCAGATTTGGGCAGGTCCTAGCAGAGGACTTGTGAGCTGAGATTGATAGTTCTATCAGAGAACTTGAGGACAGAGGTACATTGGTTCTATGAGAAGAACCTGAGGACAGATTTGGCAAGTCTTTGAGAAGGCTTGTGTGCAGAGGATTGATTTGTTCATAGAGTTGGACAGATCTGACAGACAGAGGAAGACTTGTACTAGACCGACTGACTGTGTTTGGTACAGGTAGCTGAGCTACTGTGGACGTGATCATAGAAGGCAGAGGTCTCTTAGGCTAAGCATTGAGGACAGGAGGTCTTCGGTGGAAAGGAGTTCCACGTGTCTGGCAAGAGGTAGAGGCAGTTGATCTTCCGAGGGATCATTTCCAGAGCAGAGGGGAAGGTATCTCCTTTGAGCAGAGGCTCATAAATTCAGATGGGGGAAGGTATCTCCTTTGAGCAGAGGCTCATAAATTCAGATTGGGGGAAGGTGTCTCCTTTGGGCCGAGGCTCATAAACATTGTAATTGGGAAGGTTTCCCAAAGAACTTTGAGATAACTTTTAGAGAAAAGTTTTGTGGACGTAGCCCAGGCATTCGGGTGAACCACGTTAAAATTGGTGTCACTTTGTGGATGATTTTGTGCATTGTTTTGAGATTGCTTTGGGTATATTGCTTTACTATTTTGAAGTATAAAGGAAAAAGTAAAAAGAGGTCTTATACTATTCACCCCCCCTCTCAGTATAAGCTTGTGTTCTTCAGTGGTATTTATACATGATTTTCCTTTTTGCCATAGACATCGACGCTCCTTTAATATGACGTCAGCGCTCCTTTTTAAAACCTTTTATAATTTATAAATTATTTAAATTCTAAAATAATTTAAATTTTATAAATTATATTTATAAACCTTTGACTTTAATAAAAATTAAAGCCTTCCTTGGGATGAAATTTAAACCTTTAACTTGTACTCCACTAACTTGATGAAGATTATTCTGCCACCATGGTTTTAATAAAAACCTTAATAAAATAATATTTTGACAACTTTTTCTTCAACTCTTTGCATTGTTCCTGGTGATAATAATGGTGTACTCCATGGTATTAATGATAGCTTCATGTGTTCACCTTGATATCAATGACGACTTCTCACCTTGACAACAATGACAACTAAATGAGCTCAAAATGTCCAAAAAAATCCTGCTCACATCTCTGCTAAAATATGCTCCAAACCTGCTCACAACTCCGCTCAAATTTGCTCATAAAAACCTGCTCAAATATACTCACAAAACCTACTTAAATTTTCTCACAAAAACGTGCTCAAATCTGCTCACAAAACCTACTCAAACTTGCTCACAAAGCATGCTCAAATCAGCTCACAAAATTTGCTCAAATCTTCTTACAAAGCCTGCTCAAAAGGCCTACTCAAATCTGCTCCAAAACCTGCTCAAAACTGCTCACACAACCTACTCACAACCTGCTCAATCCTACTTATAAAATCTGCTCAATATTGGTCAAATATTGCATACAAATAATGTTCATATCTTTCCAAATCTCGCATATAAACAATTCTCATATCTTTCCCATATCTCGCATACAAACAATGCTCATATCTTTCCAAATATCACATACAAACAATGCTCATATATTTCCCAAATATTGCATACAAACAATGCTCATATCTTTCCCAAATATCACATACAAACAATGCTCATATCTTTCCCAAATCTCACATACAAACAATGCTCATAACTTTTCAAATATGTTTTCCTCTACTATAGCAATTTAGACATATTCTACCTAGAATTCTTTTTCTTCATGAACATATAGAAAATGATATACATTACAAATACCCAATATGTTCTTTCATATTCATTAATTTTATTGCTTTCTCATGTCTCATATTCATTACACTGAAGGATAGATTTTAAACTTAGTACTTGACAACTGACCTTGTAAAGTCATTTTCCTCAATGAATTCTTTCATACTATCTTTGTATTTTTTGACACTTTGGTTTTCTTTACAACACTATTTCTATTTATGTGAGATTATTCTATTTTGCTTACTTCTACATTCTCTGAAAAATCAATCATGAACAATACACAAACTTGCTTACAAATTTGATCTATAACTCTTGCACATTCACTCTCTTCTTTCAATAAAAACCAATACACATCTAATCATTCCTTATACCTCCAACCATATGACAACAAAATATTTTCTTCAACCAAAACACTTTGAGAAAGGAATACAATCACCATACCTCTAAATCTGCCTCAATGATTATGATAATATTTCCAAACCTATCTTTACAAAAATAATTTTCTTTTCTTTTACCACTTCAAAATTGGTTAGCAAATCTCTTTTTATTGAATAGATGTCATATCATTCACATTTTGAAACCCTTGTCAAAATGTGTATAATAAAGCTTAAAAAGAATAATACCTTATATCTCTATTTAAACTCACAAAAATAAAGCTTTATTAATCAACAAAACCCTTATATCTCCTTTTAATAATTTTTAGAAATAAAACCTTTATGTTAACACCTCAATCCCTATTTCTCCTATTATTTAATTTTAGATCTCTATTTAAACTCACAAAAATAAAGCTTTATTAATCAACAAAACCCTTATATCTCCTTTTAATAATTTTTAGAAATAAAACCTTTATGTTAACACCTAAATCCCTATTTCTCCTATTATTTAATTTCATAAATCACAACACTTATATTAATTTTTAGAATGACACCTTGCACTAACACCACAAAACCTTATTTATCCTTTTCACTAGTATGCAAAAATTATAACATTAAATTTACACCTTAGCCCTTATTTATCCTTAATCAAACTTAATAAAACAAAATTTACATACCTTTGCACCATCGTGAATCGAACCACTGATCTCAAGAATAGCAGTTCTTTCCCAAGCGCTTGTAACCAGTTGTGCTACCACGACTGGTAAAACAAAAGGGGTGCCTGAAGTATATAAACCTGTATCTACCTCAAACAACCATCAAATCACATAGCAAAATGACATCGATGGGTTTCGATCCTGTGACCTCTTGTCCAACAAAGTGAGCAAGTAGATTATTCTGCCACTAAATATTTGCAAAAATCATGTGTAAATACTAAATCTCAAGTTACTATTAGACCCTTAAGAAGTTGTCAAATTACACCTTTGGAAAGTGATGAAGAAAGTAAAATAGGAAGTGAAGCAGAGATTGATTCAAATAGTTCTGAATATGAATCAGATCAAGTCATACCTATTATATATTTATTGGTCCCAGAAGAACCATTTCCAAGAAGGATGACTACTAGACCGTCATATCAACAATGGCTTTCAAATGAGCAAGTAGAAAATGCTAGACCCCATTTTGGTAATCCATGACATAGTAATATTGTAGGTACCATCGGAGTGGTTACAAGGCAACAAGCACAAAATCAAAATTCTTAGGATCAAAGTGAGAAAACAACCCCATTTGTATTAAAAAATCCTACTAAGGGAAATAATGTAGCAAATCCACAACAAAGATATCCATATGATATAAATGAGCAATTAGCTACTATCACAACAAGAATATCTCTTTTGGATCTCTTAAGAACTCCTTCTATGCATAGAGAAGAATTAATGAAAACTCTAAGTAAGATGATGGTACCTGAAGATATTGAACCTAATGCTATAGTAAATGTTGTAACTTTGGATGAAATAAACTTCATAGATTTATGTGATAAAGATATCCCTCCTCAAAGTATGTATAGGGATAATCCTCTATACATCACAACATTGATTGGAGACGTAGGATTTAAGAGAGTCTTAATTGATAATGGATCATCACTAAACGTATGCACATATGGTTTATTTCAAAGGTTTGGTGATGGAGTTATTGACAGTAGAAACAATACAAGAAGAAATATGAAGATAAAACTTCTAAGAATCAATACAAAAACAAACAAGTAGTAGGTGATGGAGTTATTGATAGTAGAAACAATTCAAATGTTAATCTTATAGAAGCCATAAAGAAGTTTGTATTGAAGGTTCCTGATAAACCACCAAGGGAATTTACAAGATTAAACCAACCTTTACATATGGTTTTACCTCAACTATTAGAACAAGGTTTGATACGGTTGCCCAAAATAAGACAACCTGATACAACCGTAGCTAGATTTAGGGTCGATTTACATTGTAACTTTCATAGGACTGATGGTCATTCAACCAACTCATGTAAACGGTTAAAACATTTGATACAAGATCTAATTGATAAAGGTGAAATGGAAGTAGAAAGTTTTCCTCCAAGAAATGCTCAAAATAATACACATAAACCTCAAAATCAAAATGCAAATCAAAATTTGGATATTTTTCAACATCCTTTACCGAAACATGGTAAAGAAGTCGTAAATAAAATGGAACACCATAATGTTACTCATCCAACTCGATATGTAGGAACTATTAGTGGTTTTTTACCCCATAAAGATTTGCAAAAATCATGTGTAAATACTGAATCTCAAGTTACTATTAGACCCTTAAGAAGTTGTCAAATTACACCTTTGGAAAGTGATGAAGAAAGTAAAATAGGAAGTGAAGCAGAGATTGATTCAAATAGTTCTGAATATGAATTAGATCAAGTCATACCTATTATATATTTATTGGTCCCAGAAGAACCATTTCCAAGAAGGATGACTACTAGACCATCATATCAACAATGGCTTTCAAATGAGCAAGTAGAAAATGCTAGACCCCGTTTTGGTAATCCACGACATAGTAATATTGTAGGTACCATCGCAGTAGTTACAAGGCAACAAGCACAAAATCAAAATTCTTAGGATCAAAGTGAGAAAACAACCCCATTTGTATTAAAAAATCCTACTAAGGGAAATAATGTGGCAAATCCACAACAAAGATATCCATATGATATAAATGAGCAATTAGCTACTATCACAACCAGAATATCTCTTTTGGATCTCTTTAGAACTCCTTCTATGCATAGAGAAGAATTAATGAAAAATCTAAGTAAGATGATGGTACCTGAAGATATTGAACCTAATGCTATAGTAAATGTTGTAACTTTGGATGAAATAAACTTCATAGATTTATGTGATAAAGATATCCCTCCTCAAAGTATGTATAGGGATAATCCTCTATACATCACAACATTGATTGGAGACGTAGGATTTAAGAGAGTCTTAATTGATAATGGATCATCACTAAACGTATGCACATATGGTTTATTTCAAAGGTTTGGTGATGGAGTTATTGACAGTAGAAACAATACAAGAAGAAATATGAAGATAAAACTTCTAAGAATCAATACAAAAACAAACAAGTAGTAGGTGATGGAGTTATTGACAGTAGAAACAATTCAAATGTTAATCTTACAGAAGCCATAAAGAAGTTTGTATTGAAGGTTCCTGATAAACCACCAAGGGAATTTACAAGATTAAACCAACCTTTACATATGGTTTTACCTCAACTATTAGAACAAGGTTTGATACGGTTGCCCAAAATAAGACAACCTGATACAACCGTAGCTAGATTTAGGGTCGATTTACATTGTAACTTTCATAGGACTGATGGTCATTCAACCAACTCATGTAAATGGTTAAAACATTTGATACAAGATCTAATTGATAAAGGTGAAATGGAAGTAGAAAGTTTTCCTCCAAGAAATGCTCAAAATAATACACATAAACCTCAAAATCAAAATGCAAATCAAAATTTGGATATTTTTCAACATCCTTTACCGAAACATGGTAAAGAAGTCATAAATAAAATGGAACACCATAATGTTACTCATCCAACTCGATATGTGGGAACTATTAGTGGTTTTTTACCCCATAAAGATTTGCAAAAATCATGTGTAAATACTGAATCTCAAGTTACTATTAGACCCTTAAGAAGTTGTCAAATTACACCTTTGGAAAGTGATGAAGAAAGTAAAACAGGAAGTGAAGCAGAGATTGATTCAAATAGTTCTGAATATGAATCAGATCAAGTCATACCTATTATATATTTATTGGTCCCAGAAGAACCATTTCCAAGAAGGATGACTACTAGACCGTCATATCAACAATGGCTTTCAAATGAGCAAGTAGAAAATGCTAGACCCCGTTTTGGTAATCCACGACATAGTAATATTGTAGGTACCATCGGAGTGGTTACAAGGCAACAAGCACAAAATCAAAATTCTTAGGATCAAAGTGAGAAAACAACCCCATTTGTATTAAAAAATCCTACTAAGGGAAATAATGTAGCAAATCCACAACAAAGATATCCATATGATATAAATGAGCAATTAGCTACTATCACAACAAGAATATCTCTTTTGGATCTCTTAAGAACTCCTTCTATGCATAGAGAAGAATTAATGAAAACTCTAAGTAAGATGATGGTACCTGAAGATATTGAACCTAATGCTATAGTAAATGTTGTAACTTTGGATGAAATAAACTTCATAGATTTATGTGATAAAGATATCCCTCCTCAAAGTATGTATAGGGATAATCCTCTATACATCACAACATTGATTGGAGACGTAGGATTTAAGAGAGTCTTAATTGATAATGGATCATCACTAAACGTATGCACATATGGTTTATTTCAAAGGTTTGGATTTAAGAAAGAGGATATGAAAAAAACTGAAATGATTATTAAAGTATTTAATGATGAAACTCAAGAAACATGTGGAGTTATGAAGATCCCATTACAAGTTCGTCCAAGAATTTTAGATCTAGCTATGTTTGTTGTACCTTGTTTTACATCATACAACATTCTTCTAGGTCGACCTTGGATCAATGCAATGAGAGCAATACCTTCCATGTTACATCAATGTGTTAAATTTGAATTTAAAAATCAATTAGTCACTATTCATGGAGATCCTAGACCATTTGATATGTGTGTTGTGGCAGAACCTGTAGGGTTCTATTTTGTCCTACTATGTCTGTTGTCCATCCTAGTCCATCTTCATCACCAAAACCTTCTAAAGCTAAATCACCTTCTAAATCCACATCATCAAAAACACAGTTTAAATCATCAGCATCATTTTTTGAACCTATATCTAATCCATTTCCTAAACCTATAATAGCAGATCCACCTCTTGAATCTACAATATTTAAATTTATAGCATCTAAAGAGCCAACCAAGGAAGATAATCCATCTACTTCATATACCATTTTGGATGAAGTATTACTGGATTTATCTTTAGTACTTGCAAAAATAGAAGAAGTTAATTTTGCTACCCAAGATTCCTTGGTACTATCTAAATTACCACCGTCTCCCCGAACATTAGGCTTACCAAATAAGGGAAGCATATGTCATATTGGGAGTTATGCCTTTGTTTATACAGGATATGATTGGGGTAAATTTTCAACTATAAAAATTACAATTGATCAAGATGGATTTGCTAAATGTTATTTTTATGATGGATATATAAAATCAAAATCGATGATGTGTGGTATAGGTTATAGAGGTAAAGGTTTAGGACCTCATGAAAATGGTATAAAAGAACCTTTGGAGGTCGAAGAGTGGCCAACCTGATGTGGTCTTGGTTATATACCTACAAAAATAGAATCATTCCCATATGAAGATGATGACCACCTGATAACATATCAAGAATATATGGAAGAAAAGGAACCTTTTAAAATGATACATAATTTTAATATGTTAACTATGGTCTATCCAGAAATGATTGCTTCTTTGGATGAATATTTAGAGGAGGATATCTATCATGATATATCTCTTTATGAGGTTCTAAGAAATAATTTTTTCTTTGATGGATCAATGTCGTGTGTAGCTCACATAGAAGCTACTAACCAAAAGGAACAATTAGCAAAATATACACTGGAAGAACTACAAGAAATGGGGGTGTCACCTGCACCTCCTAACTTTGAAAGAGAGTTGAATATTATTGTAGAAAATTTCATAAAAATTAATATTGGAACAGAAGAGAATCATCGTATGGTCAAAATTGGATCTGAGTTAAGTGAAGAAAAACAAAATCTATATATTGAATTTCTTATCGAATATCCTGATGTCTTCACTTGGACATACACAGATATTCCAGGCCTAGATCCTTTTGTAGTTGTGCACCATCTAGTAGTGTGCCCTGATGCTAAACCTATAAAACAAAAACTTAGAAAAATGCATCCTAAAGTAGCACTACTAGTTAAAAGTGAATTAGAGAAGCTTTTGAATGCAAATTTTATACAAGGTATTGACTATGCTGAGTGGATATCAAATGTTATTCCAGTAACTAAGAAATAAGCTACTAAAATTAGTGTCTGCACAGATTTTAGAGATATTAATGTTGCATGCCATAAGGATGACTTTCCTCTCCCTAATATGGATCAAATCATAGATATTACAGCTGGGAGTGGGATGTTATCTCTTATGGATGGTTTTTCAAGATATAACCAAATTAGAATAGCTCCTGAATACCAAGCTAAGATAGCTTTCATTACACCTTGGGGAAATTTTTGTTGGAAAGTCATGCCCTTCGGTTTAAAGAATGTTGGTGCAACATATCAAAGAGCTATGACATATATTTTTCATGATATGATGTATAAAATTTTGCATGATTATGTGGATGATATTATAGCTTGCTCAAATAAATAAGATGATCATATTAATGATTTAAGAAAAGTGTTTGACAGATTAAGAGAATATCAGATACGTTTAAACCCAAAAAAATGTGTATTTGGAGTAAAATCTAGAAAATTATTAGGAGTCATTATTTCTATGCAAGGCATAGAGATAGATCCTTTAAATATCAAGGCTATACATGATATTCCACCTCCTAAAAACATATCATAATTAAGAAGCTTGCAAGGAAAGTTACAAGTTATTCGTCGCTTCATTGACAAATTGGCAGACATAACAAAACCTTTTCTTAAATTACTTAAAAAATATATTTCTTTCCAATGGGATAAGGAATGTTAAGAATATTTTGATAGCATTAAACAATAACTTCTTAATCCTCCAGTGCTTGTTCCATCTAGACTAGATTGTCCTTTCATTTTATATATTTATGCCTCAAAATTGGCACTTGGAGCTATGTTGTCTCAAATTGATGATGAAAAGAAGGAACATGCCACATATTATACAAGTAGAAATTTAATAAGTTATGAAACAAGATATGCTCCATTAGAAAAATTGTGTTTAGCAGTAGTGTTTTCTACGCAAAAATTGTGTCATTATATGCTTAGTCATAAAACATACGTCATTGCTAAATCTGATCCATTAAGGTACTTGATGAGTAGACCATACTTATCAGGATGCACAACTAAGTGGGTTCTTGCTCTTAGTGAGTTTGAACTTGCATTTATCGGCCAAAAATCCATAAAATGCCAAGTTATAGCTGATCAGTTAGTTGCTTCTCCTATAGAGTCTACTCATACCATGAATATTGAATTTCCAGATAAGTGCCTTAATTTAGAAGAAGATCATTCTGAAACTTGGACATTGTTTTTGATAGAGCTATATGTATGAGTGGCATAGGTGCAGGTATTATATTAATATCTCCTCAAAAGCACCTAATACCTTTATCTTTTAAATTATAATTTGCGTGTACTAATAACACTGTAGAATATGAAGCTCTAATCCTTGGATTACGAGCTGCTTTAGCTTTAAATATTAAAGTTTTATTAGTTTTTGGGGATTCTCAACTCATGATAAATAAAATCAATGAATTTTATCAAACACGAGATGAGAAAATTCATCCTTATAAATAATATGTGCTTAAGCTTATTTCATTATTTGAAAAGGTAACTTTAGAAGCCATTCTTAGAACTAGAAACCGTGTTGTCGATGCTATGGTTGTGGCTGCCTATTTACTGCATTTGGAGTTGGATGATGAATATGCTACTATCATTATTCATAAACTCCAAGAACCCGCTTCCTCTAAATCCTACTTAGATCCATTGGATGTATTTTTTATTAATGAAATTACCCCAGAACCTTGGTACATAGATATCTTTAACTTTTTGCAAAATGGGATTTTCCCTGAAGGATTAGATAGAAACCAACATAGACTACTACGTAAGCGAGCTGTTTGCTTCGTAATTATTGGTAATACCCTATATAAAATATCTTTTGAAGGAATCCTGTTAATATGTCTAAACCTAGAGGAATCTAAGAGAGCCTTAAGTGAAGCCCATGATGGATCCTATGGAGGACACTTTAGTGGAAGTGCCATTGCTAAAAACTCCTTAAAATGGGCTATTTTTGGCCTTCTGTGGAAAAGGATGCTAATAATTATGTGTGTCATTGTGATAAGTGTCAAATACATGCTGACCTTGTCCATGCTCTTGCTCAGGAACTCCAAACCATAGCCACTCCTTGGCCCTTCTCTAAATGGGATTTAGACATTATTGGTAAAATCAACCCTGTCTCATTTGATGGTCATAAATTTATAATAACTGCATGTTGAGTGGTATTTTCACCCAATTGTGAAAGTACACTCTTCTTTAGGATTTGGGTTCCAAATCCCCTCTTGCAAAGAAGTTAAACAAACAACTTCTCCAAGGTCTCCGCTATATTAGCATTTTGCATACGTGTATTAGTAATCTCAAATAAAGATATTCAATTTAAATGCTTGGAACACCTTAGTGATTGCAAGTAACTATAAACAAGGGGCAATGTTGGTTTATTTTACCATGAAACTTTAGTGATTGTTCATTGAACCAAAATAAAGCAAATGTGAGTTGGCCCTCATATGACCACGATGTAGCTTCAAAATGGAAATTTGTGAAAATGCCATAAAACATAACTCCTTCAATGAAATTGGAATTTTCATGAAGGGAATGTCATCATAGGCTTATGAATGAAACATGAAACAGAAAAAATGAAATTCGGCCCAAAAACGAAAATTTTCTATTTTTGGATTTTAAAATTCTGCATTAAAACAACAACTTCGATGAATTTTTTTAAAAATACTAAACAACTCCGAAAATGAAATTTTAAAATGCGTATTTGAAGTCTATAGTATGACCTATGCAATGGTGAAACTATTTTTGGATTTTGAAATTTTCTAAATGTTTATTTTAATTAAACAAAAGTTAAAATTTCTAGGAAATAAAATAAAATGCAGAAAAATGAAAATGAAATGCAGAAAATGTGAAACATGATACATTCAACTTGATGCTATCCTATTTCGACAAAACCAGAGATGTGAGGTTTTCTTGCATGCAACCTAGCCTATTAGACCTGCAAAACAAACATAATCAAAATAGACTAGGTGCTGGCTCCTAGGGTTTTAAATGAGGTTTTCAGATTTAAACATTCGCATGAAGCAACCAAGAAACTTGCATAAACTCCATTTACAAGCCTAAAATCTGAAAAAGGGAAAATAGACATTTAATATTGCATGCAGAAAATGACTCCTCCTTTCTTGCCCATAAGATGCAACTTTCTGAAAATTTATCTGCATTAACTATGTGTCATTTCACAATAGCAGAAATCTGGTTCTCCAAAACCAAAGAAAGTGGAAGAAAACAGCCCAAAGCAGGTTTAGAATGGCCCTCTTGCCCTCAGATCTGCAACCCTTCTCGTAGCGGTTTCCAACCCCTGTACCTGTCTTTGCTTCCCCTTTTAAACTTTCTGGTGTGGCTCTCCGTGACCTTTCATTTCATTTCCCAGATCCTTTCGTTTCGCCTTCCCCCGCCTCTTCATTGTTTTGGCTTTTTTTTTGGGCCTCAAAACATTTTTTCTCTACAACGCTTGATCTTCTTCGCTGACTGTAATCATTGGTCATGAAGCGTTACACCATAACCCTTACACCTTTGTGCCACGTGTTCAGTGCTGTCACTGTAGACTCTGTAACGACCCCCTTTGAATCGTGAAAAAGTAACATGTCATGATATCGCGACACTTCTATGTATTTGGTTGCGAGAATGCAACATGTCGCGATATCGCGACACTTTTTCCTTTTGGGTTGCGAGGATGCAACATGACGTGATATCACGACACTTTTCTCCTTTTGGTCGCGAGGATGCAACATGTCACGATATCGCGACACTTTTTCTCTTTTGGTCGCGAGAATGCAACATGTCGCGATATCGCGACACTTTTTCTCTTTTGGTCGCGAGAATGCAACATGTCGCGATATCACGACACTTTTTCTCTTTTGGTCGCGAGAATGCAACATGTCGCGATATCGCGACACTTTTTCTCTTTTGGTCGCGAGAATGCAACATGTCGCGATATCACGACGCTTTTTCTCTTCTGGTCGCGAGGATGCAACATGTCGCGATATCGCGACACTTTTTCTCTTTTGGTCGTGAGAATGCAACATGTCGCGATATCGCGACACTTTTTCTCTTTGCTCTTTTTCTTTGCTTTGAACCGTGATAATGCAACATGTCGCGATATCGTGACACTTTTTCTTAGCCGCAAAAATGCAACATGTCACGATATCGCGGACACTTTTTCTTCTTATCGTGCATCGCGACACTTTTTCTTTCTTATCCATGAAAATGCAACATGTCGCGATATCGCGACACTTTTTCTTTCATGCTCTATCTTGTTGCTCTCAAAACTGCAACATGTCGCGATATCGCGACACTTTTTCTTTCTTGCATTTTTTCTTTGATCTTTAGCATATGGGCCACTTCTGTCTCATTGGAGAGTATGTAAAAGGTGGGTCCCCAATTTTGGGGTACGTTGTGGAGCAGCCACAACAAATGGCGACTCTACTGGGAAATGCTCCTGAGCATTTCGGTGAGAACCTAACCTGGAAATATACAAACTTAAATACAAGCGTCAGCACATATCCAAAGAATGCCAATAGATCAGAAATACATGAAACATTAGAATCGTTAAGCATCAGCTCGGTGTGTGCAGTGTGCTCCATTCCCTATCATTTGAAATTGATCAACATTCCATTGTCAGTTTTACCTGAATGCATATGTGAGGTTATGAATGATTTGTGCAGGATTTAATGCATGACAAATATGCTAGAGATATAACAACCTGCTTTGCAAAGGCTCAAACCTTCTAGTACCATGAACAAACATTTTAAAATTGTCAAACCCTCTTAGGACCAAATATGTGTATACTAAATTAATTTACTAGATCCCAAAGTTGGTTATGTGTCACTACCATCTTGAACCCATGTGCAAGTGTAAGTGAAATCGGAGCTTTGGGGAATAGGATTCCCAACCTAAGCGAGATGGGAATTTAACCCTATCCTTACTACTCTGATCTGGAATTCATTACCTCATCTTGAACAAAATGATTTAACCTATTATGGATGAAACTGTCAGGCTAGCCTATCCGTTTGAGTAGTCAGTGGTCTTGCTTTTAGACAAGACATGTTGCCACGCATGAGCATACTCCATTGCCAGTCAAGCGTCTATAGCCCCGATGGATATTAACCCCATAATCCATGATTTGGCTTCATTTTTTATTTCTTGGACCTTGGGGATGACTACCCATCCTTGCAAGGGACATGTAGTACGATCCTTCCAATCCAATATTAATGATTTACTTTTGATTTCTTGGACCTTGGGGATGACTACCCATCCTTGAGAGGGACATGTAGTACGATCCTTCCAATCCAATATTAATGATGAAATGAAAAATATTTGCTTTGGAATTTCAAGTTCTAGAAGCTTTGGGGAATCGGATTCTCAACCTAAGCGAGATGAGAATTATGCCCTATCCTTACTACTCCATGAAGGTCAAATCAGAGCTTTGGGGAGTTGGATCCTCAACCTAAGTTCGATGAGGATTTAACCCTATCCTTACTACTCTGATTTTAGGCTTTAAGCTCTATGGGAGTGGTAAAAACCACTGTTTTAAGGATTATGTTGCATGATAGGACAGACACGAAATACTCCTTTCGCCTCACCTTTTCTTCCAAGTATGGTTTTGACCATTTTTCTCAAGATCCTCTTTAATATGTGTAGAACGTGCTTGGTTCAAGATAGTTCGGGCATCAGTTCCCAACCTTAGGATCCTTTTAATATATGTTATGTAATAACCCTAAGAGGATTCGACACCTTTTCAATGATTGTACTTGAAATGTAGATGCAACTGAGATGAGATGTATATGCAATGTGGAATGTAACATGAGATATGAATGAATGCATTGCTCTTTTTGAAATGCGGATGGAGTATACCACCTACTTTGCCATAATTTGTAAAAACTGACAACTTCATGCATCACAAGTTCCAAACGATATTCTTTAATGTGTTTGCGATACTTGTGGAGCTTTCAGCAATACAATTCCAATGTTTCATATTCTCCTAGTCTTAGTCAACATTCACAAGGACATAAACTGACATCTTGCTTCCTTATTTATATATATATATATATATATTTTTTTTAAGACAAACCAAAAGTGTCCAAAGGACCAACACACAAAACTTAAAACCAAAACTGATTCAACCAAAACCAAAATGCAATCCCAAAAATGAAACTTGAAAACACAAACCAAAACCAAAAACAAATATATACAAATGTACAATATAATACAAGATGGTGCAAAGTTTGGATTATCATTTTCCCGGATCCCAAACCTGATTAGGATTCTTTAAAAGATATATGACGTGATACACATGCCAAATGTGGAAGGAATCAAACAAAAACAAGACTAGACCAAACAATGCAACCAACTTCAACTTTCCTTTCTCACCCCACCAATTAGATTTAGTTCCATTAGTATTCTTATAGGTGAGATTCAAATTACCAAATTGATTAGACAATGGTTGATTTTCAATTCTTTCTTGTCTATTCTTTAAGGTGTAAATTTCATAATTCCATTCATGATTTAGAACTAGGCTTTCTTTATCCACAATGAAATTTTGTAAGCAAGAGCCTATTTCTAAAAATTTCAAAGCCAATTCATTTTCCATGTTCTTAGGCCAATCAAAATTGTGCAACAATTTACAAGCATCTAGGATATTTACTAAATGGGGATCATTAGAAATTTTTATCCTAGATTCCTTTATTAATTGTTGATGAATTTGATTTAGCAATTTAAGTACATCAACTTCTTTTTCATTCATCAAAGCCATCTCATTAAAGGTGTAAGTACAAATTAATCCTTTCTCTTCATTCACCTTTAATGGCATTTCATCATAAATATCATTTGAATTATACAAATCTTCACCCAAATCTTGGATGTTTGGACACAAAGGTTTAGATTTTGCCCTTTTCACATTTTCATTTACCAAAACTTGGTGAGGATTTGCAATTCCCTCTTTTACCTCATGGTCTTCATCATCATGTAACACTGGTTCTTTCTCCATGATTTTTTTATCAAAGGCACCAAACTTAGGTACCCAATTGAACACATGTCCATCCCTTTCAAACCATAAGTCTTGTCTATCTAGGGGTGGATTAACTAACACATTTCCATGATCAATCACTTGGGTTGTTTTGGGTAACGTGAGATTTTCAATTGGATCATCAATGATATCGAACCCAAATGATTTAGGTTTTGTAGTTTTCTCATTTTGAAATGGCATAGTCATTGTAGCACAAGTAAGTGGATCAAGATTTTCAATTTCTTTTATTTCAAAGGAATCTAAAGCAAATGACTCTCTTTCTTGATTCATGGTTGTAGAATCCTTATCATGTTCCAAAATTTTATGAGGTTCGAATTCCTCTTCCAACACTTTCTCAAATTGTACAGGATTTATAGTATCCTCATGTGATGAAGCAATTGAGTTATCCTGCATATTAATTGACCCAACAAGTTTATTAGAAGATTTATATTGATAATATTCCTCCCATTTCTTCCATGAATCATAGTAATCATCTTCCAAGTTCAAGTTGTGACGCTCAAGTACTTCTTCTTCATCTTCTGATTCATCAACATGTTCCTCATCCAATTCATCTTCACCTTCCTTAGATGGTTCAGTTATTTCCAAAAGTGGGTTCTCTCTTGAATTCAAATTGGTAAAGCTATCATAATCCAAATTTGTAACCCATGATTCAATTTTATCACAATTTGGAAGGTGTGGATCCTCTTGGTCATCACTTTCGAGAACATCATCCAACGTGTCTTTCGAGAACAAGTGGTGAAATTCGATTATGTCTTCAACTTCATTTGTTGATTTTCTCTCAAATTCATTTTTAGCCACTTGTGATGGCTTAGGAGCTTCTATAATGGGATCAATTTTTGAATTTCGTGTCATATAGTTGCTCCAATCCTTTGCAAGCACCTCTGACCAAATCCTATCCACATAAGTTTGTTCATCCAAATCCTCCTTTTTGGGTAATGATTCTAGATATTTATTTTCCAAAACAAGATGGTGATCATTTGATTCCAAATTCTTGTTACCCATCCATAGAATTTCTTCTCCAAAATCTTCATCCTCTTCAAGACATTTCGAATAGGTATTTACTTCACCATAAGTCACCTCAAAATATCTTGTATCACTTGAAGAAGCATAACATGAAACATCATTAAGATCGGCATTATGAATTTTCTTCCTAGGATGATTTGGATGCATACATTGACGTGCTCGTTTTTGTGGTGGAACATGCCTACATACCTTCTTAACCACTTTCTTTTGCTCTTTTACTTTCGATACGAACTCTTTGGGTTGAGTGGTAGAAGTAGTAGGATTAGTTGGATTGATATCCATGGACAAAGCTTGAACATTTGTTGCAATAGTTCCATGAGTGACCACATGATTCTCTAATTGAGGCATAGTTGGATGGATGGAAGTACTTGTATAAGCACATGTGGGAGCATAAGTTGGTATGGTAGGATAAAGTTGATTGTAGGGAAAAATATTTGATATCAAATTTTGTTGTGCCCATGCTTGATTTACCATCGAGGCTTGATTGCAAGCCCCTAGTTGTCCTACCATAGTTGATTGCTCCATTCCATAACCTTGTGGCCTCAATTGTTGATCTACAATCATAGCTTCTGTGTAGGCCGATGCAAGATCAGTAACCAAGGGATTCATCCTAACAAATATGGTAAACAATGGATCCAATGCTCGAAAGTATATTTGAAGAGCACCCCTTTCATCAATAGTATAGGGAGAAATTAATCTCGCATAAAGCTTTCGAAACCTCAAGTTGAAACTTCTCACTGGCTCATTAGGTTCTCTTTTGCAAGAAGCAAATTGTTGATATATCATGAGAGGATCAATGAGTAACCTAAATTGATTGATAAACTCATCTTTCAATTGAGTCCAAGATGTAATAGAACCAGTGGGTAAATTGATGTACCAATCATATGCCACCTCATCTAGGGTTCCAGGAAACATTCTACATGCCACATCCTCATGTTCGACATTCCATCTAACTAGGATATCCACATAGGCTTGAATATGTTCCTCGGCTAATGTTGGACCATTGTGCTTAAACTTGGGCAAAAGTTTTTCTATGTTCTTGGGTAAGTCATGAGAATCTCCACTAATGTTCAAAGGATTAGCATGTACCCCATACCACGTTCCTGCAGTTGTAGCCATTAGTGAAATTCAAAGAATAACTTCAAAACCAATTTGTTAGTCATGAATAAAAGAAGGAACCATGACAAAGCAATATTCTAAAAATGTAAATTAGTTTCTGATTCACCGGATCGCATATGCGCAAGTGAAGAGCATACTCCTAGTGTTGTAGGCTTTCTGATTCACAAGATCGCATTACACGCAAGTGAAGAGCATAATACCGACAACAAATACATTTTAGACAAAATAATTCCTTACAAATAAGCATGAAATGACTAGCAAATATCAAACATGTAACGTATGAATAATCATGTTAGCATCAACCAAGAGATGTGTCCATTAAAATCAAATGAAAGTAATTGCATGGAGACAACCTCGTTAGTCAAGACCAAAAATTTTCAAAATCAAATCAAAGCACATTATTCCTGTATGAACAATCAAACGCGTTAGAATAATGCATAGCAATTCATGTCCTCCTTTTAACACTACAAGGTTGTATTGTTAAAAGAGGGCTAAAGATAATAATCAATAGGGCATGAAATATTCAAAATTTAAATCCCTATAGCATTTAAATCACAATGAAATAAACCAATTCAAGCCCTCCTTCTAGCGCCAAAATGTTGAGTGGTATTTTCACCCAATTGTGAAAGTACACTCTTCCTTAGGATTTGGGTTCCAAATCCCCTCTTGCAAAGAAGTTAAACAAACAACTTCTCCAAGGTCTCCGCTATATTAGCATTTTGCATACGTGTATTAGTAATCTCAAATAAAGATATTCAATTTAAATGCTTGGAACACCTTAGTGATTGCAAGTAACTGTAAACAAGGGGCAATGTTGGTTTATTTTACCATGAAACTTTAGTGATTGTTCATTGAACCAAAATAAAGCAAATGTGAGTTGGCCCTCATATGACCACGATGTAGCTTCAAAATGGAAATTTGTGAAAATGCCATAAAACATAACTCCTTCAATGAAATTGGAATTTTCATGAAGGGAATGTCATCATAGGCTTATGAATGAAACATGAAACAGAAAAAATGAAATTCGGCCCAAAAACGGAAATTTTCTATTTTCGGATTTTAAAATTCTGCATTAAAACAACAACTTCGATGAATTTTTTAAAAATACTAAACAAATCCAAAAATGAAATTTTAAAATGCGTATTTGAAGTCTGCAGTATAACCTACGCAATGGTGAAACTATTTTTGGATTTTGAAATTTTCTAAATGTTTATTTTAATTAAACAAAAGTTAAAATTTCTAGGAAATAAAATAAAATGCAGAAAAATGAAAATGAAATGCAGAAAATGTGAAACATGATACATTCAGCTTGATGCTATCCTATTTCGACAAAACCGAAGATATGAGGTTTTCTTGCATGCAACCTAGCCTATTAGACCTGCAAAACAAACATAATCAAAATAGACTAGGTGCTAGCTCCTAGGGTTTTAAATGAGGTTTTCAGATTTAAACATTCGCATGAAGCAACCAAGAAACTTGTATAAACTTCATTTACAAGCCTAAAATCTGAAAAGGGAAAAATAGACATTTAATCTTGCATGCAGAAAATGACTCCTCCTTTCTTGCCCATAAGATGCAAATTTCTAAAAAATTATCTGCATTAAATATGTGTCATTTTACAATAGCAAAAATCTGGTTCTCCAAAACCAAAAAAAGTGGAAGAAAAACACTCCAAAGCAGGTTCAGAATGGCCCTCTTGCCCTCAAATCTGCAACCCTACTCGTAGCAGTTTCCAACCCCTGTACCTGTCTTTGCTTCTGCTTTTAAAATTTCTGGTATGGCTCTCTATTTCCCTTTGTGACGTTTCGTTTCATTTCCCAGATCCTTTCATTTCACCTTCCCCCGCCTCTTCGTTGTTTTGGCTTTTTGTTCGGGCCTCGAAACATTTTTTCTCTCCAACGCTTGATCTTCATCGCTGACTGTAATCATTGGTCATGAAGCGTTACACCATAACCCTTACACCTTTGTGCCACGTGTTCAGTGCTATCACTGTAGACTCTGTAATGGCCCCTTTTGAATCACGAAAAAGCAACATGTCGCGATATCGCGACATTTTTATGTCCGCAACTTTGTTCTTCTTCTTGCATCGCAAAAATGAGACATGTCGCGATATCGCGACACTTCTATGTCTTTGGTCGTGAGAATGCAACATGTCGCGATATCGCGACACTTTTTCTCTTTTGGTCGTGAGAATGCAACATGTCGCGATATCGTGACACTTTTTCCCTTTTGGTCGCGAGAATGCAACATGTCGCGATATCGCGACACTTTTTCTCTTTTGGTCGCGAGAATGCAACATGTCGCGATATCGTGACACTTTTTCCTTTTGGGTCGCGAGAATGCAACATGTCGCGATATCGCGACACTTTTTCTCTTTTGGTCGCGAGAATGCAACATGTCGCGATATCGTGACGCTTTTTCCATTTTGGTCGCGAGAGTGCAACATGTCGCGATATCGCGACGCTTTTTGTCTTCTGGTTGCGAGGATGCAACATGTCGCGATATCGCGACGCTTTTTGTCTTCTGGTCACGAGGATGCAACATGTCGCGATATCGCGAAATTTTTTCTCTTTGCTCTTTTTCTTTGCTTCGGACCGCGATAATGCAACATGTCACGATATCGTGACACTTTTTTTCTTAGCCGCAAAAATGCAACATGTCGCGATATCACGACACTTTTTCTTTCTTAGCCGCAAAAATGCAACATGTCACGATATCGCGACACTTTTTCTTTCTTAGCCGTGAAAATGCAACATGTCACGATATCGCGACACTTTTTCTTTCATGCTCTATCTTGTTGCTCTCAGTCGTGAAACTGCAACATGTCGCGATATCGCGACACTTTTTCTTTCTTGCATTTTTTCTCTGATCTTTAGCATATGGGCCACTTCTATCTCATTGGAAAGTATGTAAAAGGTGGGTCCCTAATTTTGGGGTGCGTTGTGGATCAGCCACAACACTGCAGCAGAATATTTTACAAAGTGGGTTGAAGCTATACCTTTAGCTTCTTGCATAGGAGTTCAAGTATCCAAATTCATCTTCAATCAAATCATTTGTAGATTTGGAATTCCATCTAATCTCATTTATGACAATGGTACATGCTTCAAAAACAAAGATGTTAAAAAATTATGTCAAAAATATAAAATTCAACATAGATGGTCTACTCCTTACTATCCACAAGGAAACAACCAAGTTGAAGCATCTAATAAAAAACTAATCAAAATCCTAAAAATATTGGTTAACAAAATAGGTCGTGACTGGCACATACAATTATATCCCGCCTTGTGGGTTTATCGAACTAGTGTTCGTACTCCCACTGGTGCTTCACCTTTTGTCTTGGTATATGGTGTTGAAGCGGTTTTTCCATTTGAGTTAGAAGTTCCTTATTTAGCTCTTTTACTTCAAGATGTTGAAGTAGGAGATGAATATTGTGCTGGCAGATTAAGTCAGTTGGAACTTCTAGACGAAAAGTGCATCCATGCTTTAGAGCATCTTCGTGCCTACCAAGACAAACTTAAAAGATCATATGCAAAGAAATTCCATAATATATCATTTGAAGTTGGATATTTAGTCTTAAAATAAAATAAAAAAAATACTAATGCAAGAAAAGACCTTAAAGGAAAATTCCAACCAAATTGGCTTGGACCATTTATCATCACTGCTAAATTTGGATCAGGTGCATATAGATTGGCTACCTTGGATGGAAAATATCTCAAGGAACCCATGAATATTATGCATATGAAAATATATTATGCATAAAGACAAAAGCCTCAACATTGTACATAGTTGTAAATATTTTTTTCATACATTTCAATATATCATCAAAAATAACCAAAAAAATTACAAAATCCAAAAATTTCCAAAAAAATTTCAAAGCATTCTTACATCATTATCTCTGCATTTATTATCTACTAATATTGCAAGTTATATTTTAATTTACTTCAGATAAATTCAAAAGTTATCTTGAACCATGCACTAAAATTCATATTTAATAAATTTTGATTTTGTTGCTTTGATTATAAATTTCTCTTGTACCAAAGAACACTATTACTTCATTAAATAATTTTAAGTATTGCAAATGATCTTGCTACTTCTTGAACCAAAAACATGATTTTATATATTAAAATGATTTGTTGCAAATTCGATAAAGTGATACTACTTTGTAAATCCTAATACCTTAAGTGAAAAGTTTTTTTTTGCTATCCTATCATGTGCATGGTCCAGAATACTGAGAAATTGGCAAAAGGACAAGATCCTCCCTACCCGAATAAAATCCCTTGCCCCACGTCTAATCTGGGCAAGTATCCCTAAAAAGAAAGAAAAAGAAAAAAAGAAGAAAAGAAAAAGAAAAAAAGAAAAAGAAAAAAGAAAAAGAAGCAAAAATCAAAGACAAATGTTCCAAAGCAATAAAATCCCCTTTTTCAGAAATGGACAAGAAATCCCTATTCCAAAAATTTGAATAAAATAAGGGAGTATTGAACTTGAATCCCTAGAATTTCTCAGTTATTCGAAAACCATGAGGTAAACCCCATAACAGGTGATTTGTGCCCAACTTGCTTGACATTGGGTAATTCCTTTCACATGGCGATATGTCTATCACATTATTAATTTCTCTTTTGTACATACCAATGTCCGTATTTGGATTAGCTAGCTTTTGGTAATTTGATTTACGTAGTAGTTCGGTACCATTGCATGCGCAAAATCATGGTCAAATGAACATTTCACTCGCACACACATCGGTTCATTTAAGTTTACCTTATCATTACCTTAATAGAAATTGGTAAATTAACCTATACAAAGCACACACATTTGTTACTTAAGATATTTTATATCATCATGACAATCAAAATAGATAATGAATTCACTTTTCACACACTGGTTCTAGATAAATTTGAATTTGTCTTGGAAATAAGTTAAAATATTGCTTTGGAATTTTGTTAGATAATTAATTTCAATCCTTTGCATTAGTTCTTATAAATTATTTTATCATCATAGCACAATAATTTATCTCAAATAATATTGCAAAATCAAACATAATCATCATGCATTTCATTTTGATTTTCGCGATGATGGTATAGTTCCTAAGTAACTATTTTTCTTCAAATTTCACACTTAGGAATTTTATGCCTAGCGCAAGTCATCCTTCTAATTTTTCATAACCCAAAATAATTCCATATATTTCTTTACAAAAATTATAAAATCTTTTGCACATGTGACATAATGATCTATCCAACGTTAATTTTGCATTTTAAAGAATAGACAAAAATTATATATCATCCTGCATTTTCATTTTGATTTTTGTGATGATGGTATTATTCTTAAGGAATTAGGAATTCTTTGCCTAGCGCAAATCATATTTTGAATTTTTCATGCCCAATCAACAAATTTTCACAAACACTTATTAAACACATTGTTCCAAAACAACATCAAACACATTCTTTTTACCACAAAAGCCTTAAGATTATTCTTAAGCAAACAACCATTTTAGCAATATCAAAATATTCCTCACAAATAGGATTAGCTTCGTGACTTAGCGAGCTTTGAACTCCACCAATAGTCACATAACATCATAACATCCTTCGAGGTATATTGCTAAAATCCATCAAAATTAATCATCAATCCAATAAACACAGTGAGTCAGAGGCTCGTACATAGAAGGAAGTGGCTATATTTATCCCTCAGGAACTATTGTAAAGTATAGGGCTTGATAGAAAGCTACCCATCTAGTAGCCCTAGCCAATGCATCCCCTGAGCTGCCACTCACCTGAGAAGATGTAGGAACAGGAGCTACAACTCCTAGAGTTCCAACCCTCTGCTACAACTATGCCCTAGCCTATGCTAACTCTACTTCTAGAGACTCGATCTTAGTCTTCTGATAGGTAGTATCCCCATGTAGTCGAGCAACCTCAGCTCGCAAAGCTGCCATTTCGCTACTCTCTCCAACCTCGAGCTCTTTTCCCTTCCTGGGAAAATTAGGTATAGTATCCTACTAAGGAGGAGACCTCCTCCTCTCCTCCTCTCTCTGTCTCCCCTCCTCTACCCTAGAGCCCCTCTCCTATTGGGTGCTCGACAAAACCTAGTGGCCTCCTCTAGTCCAAGGTATCTCTCATCTAAGGGGCACCTATCTTCCTCCTGCCTACTGATCAACAACACGCCTCTACTACACTACCCTCTCTACAACAACATGGATCAGACCCCTCATTCTAGTAATCTAGTAGGGCAAATGGTGGCATACCAAGCCTGGTATCCATCCTCAACCCCTGCATCATCCCCTACAATCGTGGCTACCACCTCGTCATCAGGTTGAGGATCCAAAAACTTCCTCATGTCAGGAGCACCGCTAACCATCGTGGTGTCCCGTATAGACCAGGTGAAGGTAAATTCCTTCATCACTAGAATACTCTAACGAAGCCCAAACTAGAAAAGAACTCGATCCACTCTATGTAGCTTCATCTCTCCTCGCTCCATTCATAGCCATATGACTCACTTCACTTGAGCCAACTCATGCCCATCATCCCTCCACCCTGGATGTGCCCTCTAAGACCTCCATATAATAATATCAGTTGTCAAGTCATCTATCAACCTACACGCTATAGGCAAATCTACCCACCTCTGAGGCCCTCTCCGTAACCACCAGTAGAATACCCTCAGCCTCTCTGCATCCACACCTCTAAGGGAAAGTCCCACAGGTGTCCTAACAGCAATGTGTTCCCAACACCAGACCTGAAGAAAGGATGTCAACACTAAGGCTGCTCCTCTCCTGTATACGACCTTAAATAAGGTCCTGTAAAGCCTGCATAATATGAATGGACCCCATGCAAATCAAATATCCTGGTCCCTCATATCTGTAATAACTTCCCCAAAAAACCATGGAAGATGGCAACCACTCTAATGACATAATAATAATCCAGCCACCACTCCATCCAGTACAACCGTCAAGTGAGACACGCCCTGTCTCTACCATAATTTCTCAATATTAACCCCACCTATCTCCAAGATAAAGCTAGAGTCTCCTAATAAACTATGCATCACCTGGCCTTAATTGCTAGTCGCGACAATATATATCCCTCTGATAGGGACCCTAAGTATCCTCTAGACATCCTCCAATGTAGGAGCCATCTCCCCTATGGGTAACCGAAAGCACGATGACACCGGATACCATCTCTCTACCAATGTCATCAAGAGGCTCATATCTGTAGGGATTTGTGGCATTTCCTCCACATGTCTCAAGCCAACCTTCTCTAGTGTATTATTTTTCGGCATCAGTCAGGGCATCCAAATCCACCCTGAGACCCCCATATTTCTATTCCCTGCTATTTAGCACTGGTATCTGCAAACACAAAATTAAAATCAATTCAAAGTTAGTAAGCAACTAGATTTTTTTAAATTTGTAGCAAAATCATCCATAAATTGTGATATTGTCCCTAAATCGACGATATCATCATGACTTTGATGATACTATCAAAAATAGTACCATCCCTATTTTGGCATTATCATCCCTAGTTTGACATTATCGCCTCGGACAATTTTGCCAAAATCCAGATGATTTTGTGAAAATAATCCCGATTTTGTCGACGTGATGCAAACGCGGTAGCCGTACCCTCTAAAAATCCAAAAAATCATACAAAAATTCAAAAAACAAGATAAAAACTAAAGAAAATATCAGTTTCAAACCCTCACCCGTACTCTCCTCCACACTGCATCTGCTCGATGTTCGACCTCCGCCATCTACTTCTCCCCAGAGCTAAAAACAAAGAATGTGAATAATAAAAATGAATTAACTTTTTCCCCTACTTTTCTAGTTTTCTTAAAAATCACCTTAAAATATGCAATTTTCAAGTTTTTACCAAAACTTGCAATTTGGCACAAAACTCGAAGGAGGCACCATACATAAAATAGTTTAACAAGCCAACTCGAAATTGTCAACAAAAACTTGCAATAAATTTTTGCTTTCTCGAAAAGTGTGACATCTGTTCTTTAACGCATTTTTCTTCGGAAAATACACTAAAGAGGGGGCAAAATGTAATAGGGTAAAAATGACACACATTAATTTACCTAAGTACAAAACATTCAAAAAAAATTAATTAAAATTAGCCTAAAATGGTTCACCTCGATTTTTGTACCTGATTAGACAAAATCGTCTCTAATTGTACGAAATCGTCCCAAACTCTATGCAAAATCGTTTGGACAATTTTTTCCAAAATAGAAATTTTCTCAAATTGATAATAAGACAAAAAAATTTGTAACCGCACGATGACATCGTTCCCAATTAGACGATATCGTCTCTAATCGAATGAAATCATCCGAAATCCTGCAACAAAATTGTTTGGATGATTTTGTTCAAAATGAAAAATATCCTGGCTTAGCAAAGTGACCAACTTAGCTACAACAAATCCTTGACATGTTCTAATGGAGGCATGTTGGTTACAGTCCTAAAATCCACAAAATCACCTAAATGGAGAAGCATCCTAACCTCCTAAAACAAACTCATAAGCCTATTTAATCCAAGGCATTTTCTTGGATTCACCCTGACTTCCTGACTTTTGATCCCTTGATTCCATAGTTCTCTGGCTGATGGAATTATTAGAGCCTCTCCCTCTTCAATTCCCCTTCGTTGAATTATGTTTTTGTCATTCTATTGCAGGTCTGGACCGTGCATCGTCTAATAACACATGATATCGTTCGAGACGATTTCGTCAAATTAGAGATAATTTTGTTGCAGTGGAGATGATTTCATCGCCATATTACTTGGGGGCAACTTCAGAACTTTTTTTGCATCTATGTACTTTTGATTTCAATCTGCATCGCATTTGATTATTATATTTAATTACTGCATGTGGTGTTCACCTTCATTCTATTTCAATTTACATATTGTTGTTATTTAAAGTATGAATCATCACATTACTTTAGCAGAGTTAACACTGATCATCTTGTGAGTATTTCATAGGATCAATTCATATCTTGATTCAGGTTTATGATTATATAATTGCATATTGCACCCTCTATATTAGCAAATTGTTCAATTGTAGGTTTTTGACAAAATCGCCATAGATGATTTTATCCAATTGTAGACGATTTTGTCCAATTGCAGATGATTTCGTTTGATTGCGAATGATTTCATCAGATTACAGATGATTTCAGCAAATTGCAGATGATTTTGTACAATCAAAGATGATTTTGACCTACAACAAATGACAGAATCTCCATCAGACATCCGGATTAGGTGCACGTTTTGAAATTCTTTCTGAATCAAGCTTGAATATTGCATTAGCATTTTGTTTTCATATATGTTGTCTTCATATAAATCAAAAGTGCATATAGTTTAGTTTAATTTGCATATTGTCCAAACTTAGACATGTATGTGATTTGATTAAAAATGAACACATCCAAACAAATCCTACAACCTAGGTATGGAAGCAGCCACAAATGCTTCCTGGTGAACCCAAACCCATTCATCAAAAAATCACCATATATAGAAGGTACGATTAAGTACCTCTCTATCCATTCTCCCATTCCCCTCTAAGGCACGGATCCATCTGCCTTGGGGAAAGGAGTGTGAGAATTTTTGGGCTACACTTGGTGAAGTCATAATCATTCTTACCATGAACCCTGCAATGTATAGCTTTGTGACCAAAATGATTACATGAGAAGTAATAACCCTAGAAGAAGTATCCATCTTGCATTGGAGGATATGGTCGCATGATTCTTTATTTACTTTTTCTATGTTGGTCCCTGTACCTTGATGGTGCATTGTTTTCTTTCTCATTGATATTTCCACTTCTCAACTCATCAGTACAAGTCTTATATTCTTCTTCAAATACCTTCTTTTATGCTTCTATTTCTTTTGAGATTGACTCCTCTTTTTGTACTTCTTGACCTTCCTCAAATTCAAGTTCGATCTTCATAAATGGAGATCTTTGTGTTTTTATAATATCATCCAAATATTTTGAGATTTTCCTAAACTAATATATCTTATTATTAAATTTTTTAAGTCCCTTCCTTAGAATGTCAACTTCATGTTCTAGACTTTCACATTCTAGCTCTGTTGCCTTTAACTGTTCAACCATACCTTCTTCAACTTTCCTTGCCTCTTCAACCTTAACTTTTAAGTCAATGAGATCTTGTAGAAACTTTGCCTTTGTTTTCTCATCCTCTTGTACTTGAGCCTTCAATATTAAGTTATTCCTTTTCAATTATTCAAGATCAATAACAAGTTCCTCTTCCATATCAATTGTGGCTTCCTCTTCATATTCTGAAACTTTCTCTTCTTCTTGGTCTTCAATGACAGGGACATATTATTTTTCTTTTTATTGGTCTTTGACAATAGATGCATCTTCTTTCTCTTCTGCTTGGTTTTTGACAACATGAGCATCTTCTTTCTCTTCTTTGGCTAAAAATATAATTTTTTATTTTTCACTATTCGAGAGAATTTCATCATTGTCACTGGAAGCACTGCTTGCTTCTTCAACATAAAAACTTTTCTTGTGCCTTTGAAAGATCTTCTCATGCTTACCTTGACCATGCCTATTTTCTTTTCATGATAAAATTTTCTTTCTTTCTTTTTCTTCTTCACTGCTACTATTTCCAGCTTCTGGACAATTATTTGCATAGTGACCAATGTTACCACAACTAAAAAACTTGTGTTTTATTGAATCCTTATTATTTCTTCTCACAAAGTTAGCCTCTTCTTCACTGCTACTATTTTTGACTTGTGGATAATTAGTTGTATAGTGACCAATGTTACCACAACTAAAACATTTGTGTTTTCTGGGATCCTTCTTATTTCTTCTCTCAAAGTTAGTCTCTTCTCCATTGCTTGATTCTTTACTTGATTCTAGTTCTTTATTCTTTGCCATTTGTGTTCCTATAATATTTTCCTTCAAGCTATTAGGATTTTATGATGGAACCCGCTTTGATACAAATTTAAGAATACAAGCTTATACTGAGAGGGGGGGTGAACATTATAAGATAAAACTTTTACTTTTCTTTCCAAAGTAGTAACTTCAATTATTATCAATTGCAATAATGAAACAATGCATAAATCACCACACACATAAGAGACACAGATTTAACGTGGTTCACCCAATATGGGCTACATACACAGAGAAATATTTCTTATAAATTTTCTCAACAAATTTTGTGGGAACCAATTTCCTATTACAATGTTTGTGGAACTCTATCCACATGAGACACCTATCCCCTATCACAAGTTTGTGGACCCCAATCCATAGGAGATACCAATTCCCTCTGCTTTGGTTCATGGACCTCAATCCAATCTACTCTGGTTCATGAATCCCAATCCATAGGAGACACCAATCCCCTCTACTCTGGTCTGCTCCAAAGCCTACTCATAGATCTGCTCAAATATGCTACAAACCTGCTCACAACTCTGCTCAAATTTGCTCACAAAAACTTGCTCAAATCTACTCATAAAACCTACTCAAATCTACTCATAAAAACCTGCTCAAATTTACTCACAAAACCTACTCAAATATACTCACAAATCCTGCTCAAATTAGCTCACAAAACCTACTCAAATATACTCACAAAGCCTGCTCAAAAGGCCTACTCAAATATGCTCCAAAACCTACTCAAATATGCTCACACAACCTGCTCACAACTTGCTCAATCCTGCTCACAAAGTCTGCTCCAAAACTTGCTCAAATTTTCTCACATAACTTGCTCACAACCTGCTCATAAAGTCTGCTCAATCTTGCTCAAATATTGCATACAAATAGTGCTCATATCTTTCCATATCTCGCATACAAACAATGCTCATATCTTTTCCATATCTTGCATACGAACAATGCTCATATCTTTCCAAATCTTGCATACAAACAATGCTCATATCTTACACATTCACTCTCTTATTTCAATCAAAACCAATGCACATCTAATAATTCCTTATACCTCCAACCATATGACAACAAAATATTTTCTTCAACTAAAACACTTTGAGAAAGGAATTAAATCACCATACCTCTAAATCTTCCTCAATGATTATGATGAGCTTTCCAAACCTGTATTTACAAAAATAAGTTTCTTTTATTTTGCCACTTCAAAATTGGTTAGCAAATCTCTTTTTCTTGAATAGATCTCAAATCATTCACATTTTAAAACCCTTGTCAAAAATGTGCATAATAAAGCTTAAAATGAATAATACCTTATATCCCTTTTTAAACTCACAAAAATAAAGCTTTATTAATCAAAAAAATCCTTATATCTCCTTTTAATAATTTTCAAAAATAAAACCTTTATGTTAACACCTCAATCCTTATTTCTCCTATTATTTAATTTTAGAAATTACAACACTTATATTAATTTTTAGAATGACACCTTGCACTAACACCACAAAACCTTATTTCTCCTTTTCACTAGTATGCAAAAATTATAACATTAAATTTGCACCTTAGCCCTTATTTCTCCTTAATAAAACTTAATAAAATAAAATTTACATACCTTTCCACCACCGTGAATCAAACCACTGACCTCAAGAATAGTAGCGCTTTCCCAAGCACTTGTAACCAGTTGCGCTACCACAACTAGTGAAACAAAAGGGGTACCCAAAGTATATAAACCTATCTCTACCTCAAACAACCATAAAATCACATAGCAAAATGACGTCGAGGGGTTTCGACCCCGTGACCTCCTATCTAGTAACATTCCATGCAAAGCCACACTACCAGTTGGGCTATCCAAGCAGACGAAACTAACAACGCCCAAAGTGAAATTTGTGTTTGTTAATCTCTGCCTCAGGTTTTTGTTGTCTTACTCCTCTCTTCTAACATTCGCACTCATGCAGGAATAATTCAATTTCGTGCATCATATAAAGGTGAAATATTATCACATATTTATATGCCTCCTAAAGTGCTTTGAATTGTCCAAGGTAGTTGGCTCAATTTTTGCTTTCAAAATTTATCACTTCTTCAATAATGTTTTGCGCATTTTCTTTTCAAATATTTTATGGCTATAATATTTAAATCTAAGATTTAAATATTTAACCTATTAAACTCTTATATTTAAATATGTCCATCCTTGGTCCCACTTTTAAATCCTTTTTTTTACCCAAGCAACTTTTTAAACCTTTATCCACTTCTTGTAATATTTAAATATTTTATCCCAAGCAACTTTTAAACCTACTCTTTATAATATTTAAATATGATATTTAAATATTATCATCCTTTACTTTGAGATATACCTTACCTTGAATAATTATCCATTGTTTGCTTTGTCCAACCTTGTAAACTTCTCATCCTTGAATAATATTTCTGCCTTGAATACCATACACCCTTTGACATCAATGACAACTCAATATTTCCAACAAGACCTTCCTAGCAAGGATGAAGGAGGACAAGTAGACTTGAACGATATCAACCTCACACAATCGACAAGTGAATTGTGTTGAAAATGGTGGAATGAATATGATGAATATCACTCATTGAAGGTAACATTAACTCAAGCATATGTCAGTGTTTTGGCACGAGTACCTCCACTGGACAAGGTTTCCTTTAATGATTTCTTGTTGTAGATGGTGTAATATTATGATGCTAGTACGAATTGTACCTTTGTCAAGATAGAGAATCAACATATAAAGGTGGAGTTCTCAACTGCTAATTTTTGGAGAACATTTGGGTTGTCAAAGGAAGGGCTCCCAATTAAGAAAGGTCATGTGGATCCCATTGAGGACCATGGGTTAATTATGGAGTTTACATCACTTAAGTCTCCATCATCCACTAAGTCTTTCAGTCTTGGAGGGTGAGGGATTAAGCAGAGTATGTTGAAGACCAAGGAGCTTATGTATTTTATAAATGTAGTCATGGCTCGACTATCAAGAGAGGTATGGTATTCAAAAATTCTAATTTGAATGGAACAATATGTGGAGGGCATCACCCAGGCAATGTTGTATGGATGGGGTACATACTTAACTCAATGGATTCAACGGTTGTTGTAGAGGATAAGGAAAAAAATTAATGACATTCCATGCAATCATTGATATGGAATGACAATCCAAGCACGAGGAGAATATGACAAACCCAAAAACTTAGCTATATTCCATTGATAACATATGCCTATAAATAAGCATTACATGACATATTTCGGATAAGGGTGCATTTAATGATGACGACACATTAATCCTTATAACAACTAACATTTATTAATTCACACACCTAATTCCCTATCATTTATCCCCACTGAAGAAGCATTGGTCCCCAATGCGTATAAATTATGGAAGAGAAAGAAGGAAAACAACCAGGAGTATTGGGTACAACCAAAAATGTACTCGTGTTACAAAGCAAAATAACAAATTTTTACATGGCTGCATGAAATCAAAATCTGACAGTGTATTTGAGTCAGGTGCAGAAAATGCTCTCCAATAACTGTAAACACTGCTATACCGAAGGACAACCAAAATTGGGTCCCTCGAAACGGTAGAAGATAGCAACAATTGGTACAGGAAAGAAGTCGGAGAAAAAGACCTCGAACTACGTGCCAAAATATGCCACGTTGGAAATGGCGGATGCATTAAATTTTTGGTTTTGAATGTTGGGCCACATGCATTAATAAAATGCATTGAATAAAAATGACCATAAAAATACATTTAATGAAAGGCAACGACATTGAAATGCATTTAATGAAAGCGGCATTGAAATGCATTTAATGAAAGCAGTGCGAAAATGCATTTAATAAAAGTTATGTGGTTTAATGAATGCATTAACGAATGTGGTTTAATGAATGCATTAATGAATGCGGTCTAAGGAATGCATTAAATGGATTAAATTGTAGTGGAATAAATTAAATTAAATTAAAACTAATTTAATTTAATTTAATTTATTTAATGGTTGTTTTGATGGTTGGGCCGCATTAATGAAAGGTGGATGCGGGTAAAATAAAAAATGGGTATGGATGCATTAATGAAAATGGGCATGCATTAATAATGTGTTTTAATGATGGAAAATTAAATTAAATTAAATTAAAAATTTAATTTAATTTAATTTATGGAAATGTGGTGGTAATGATCTCTATGATTGCCAACGATCGAAAACAAGCTGAAAACAATCGAGAAAGGTAGTAAATGTGTGTAAAGCACCAGAAAAGATAGATTTGGTGTGGCGGAGGCCATGGAGGAGGTGGAAACACCGTTGGCTGCACTGAAAAATCATCGACAACGTAAAGCTATGGAACCAGTGGGGGTTGGTAGAATGCTATGTGGAACAACCAACAAGGCTGAATAGCTTCAAGATCAATTGAAGAAATGGCCAAAATCATCGAATAATTGCCAAAAATTATATGGGGTAACCGAAAACCCACAGAGCAGCACCCAAAAATATAAGTATGCACCAAAATATTAGAGTAAAGCGGTGAAGTCACCAAGAAAGATAATGTAAAGGCCGTGTGGAGTGAATCAACTGTTGAGATCAGAAGATCGAAACACCAAGGCTGCAAGTACACCGAATCAAGGTGTGAAAAGCATGAAAGTGTAGAAATTGCATGAATGTTGGCCAAACTAGTTACGAGGGTCTAAGAGAGGAACTACTAGTTGAGCAATGGATAGCGAAGAGGCTAAGGACGCACTGGGAGGCCATGTAGTGTAGTAGGCATGATAACAACGATAGAGATGGTAGCTTCTTCTTCAACTATATTGGCTTCAAGTGAGCCAGGATCTGTAATGGATGGGAAGGCCTGACCTGCATCAGGAGCTTCAAATCTCAGATCAACTTCAAGAGAAACGTAAGCCATATGGTCTAATGGAAATATGTTGATAATTTGACCCAGAGATCCTGGTTCGAATCCAGGTGTGGTTGTAGCTTCTTCAATGTCTAGATCAGGAACGAAATCTTGATTTCCTTCAAAAATATCTTTGATAGCAGTAAGATCTTCAACAACAATGATAGCAAGCATTTTTGTCTGAATTACTTAGAATTTGGTAGTGATCTCATGAGGTGCAGCAACGATATCTTGAGTGAGACATTCAGTAAGTAGTTGATTCATGACTGCAAGAACATCTTGTAGTTTTACGATGATGATGACAAGTTGGGCAGAGACCTCATCACGCGAGAGAGTTGTACTCGACATCATTCTATCAAATATGGAAACAAATGATGTGATTTGAATGAGCACAAAATGAACGAAGGACAAATGAATGCCCAAAAATCAGAGGTTTTGGATTTGCCAAAGGTGCACGACCAAGGCGGGGAAAAACCACGAACATATTGGAAATAAACTATTTAGTCAGTAAAACAAGGTACTTGAAAAGATAGTTATTCCATGGATCCGACTACGGAGGCATTCTCATTCCCCATCTGAACCGATCTTGACCTAGGGGAAGAGGATACTAGTCTTGATTTTGCAATCAGCTCTGATACCAAATGATATGGAATGACAATCCAAGCACGAGGAGAATATGACAAACCCAAAAACTTAACTATATTCCATTGATAACATATGCCTATAAATAGGTATTACATGACATATTTCGAATAAGGGTGCATTTAATAATGACGACACCTTAATCCTTACAACAACTAACATTTATTAATTCACACACCTAATTCCCTATCAATCATTGTCATGTTGGATGTATTTTCTTAGGTAGGCATCCCATTCTATGGGTTAACAACTCCATGAGACCTATTGAAGGATCAACCTTCTATACTAAAATGGGTAAAGACAGTCCCAATCCACAAAGCCACTCCAAAAAGTATTGAAGTAGAATAAGCACATAAGAAGACCAAAATCCACATAGGCTAAAGAGACTAAGACTTCAGAGAAAGAAATCCACCATCGATAAAAGAGATGTCACAAACTACATTTGGAATCTGATTCAAAATAATAGGTACTTGGACAAAGGTTGTAATAGTAGCTACAATCTCACAAGGATGAGGAAGTAGTAGCACCACCATCAAGTCTAGTACAAACATGAAGGCAATGGGAGAGTTGAATGCAGGAAAAATCTCTTGTACAGAGTGAACAATTGCAAATAATGCTCACAAATCCAACAGAGAAAATAAACTTGGGATTGGAGGCATTGGAGTTGGAAAATAAATTGGAGGAGAGAAGTTTTATCATCATTCTCATCCCATTCTAATCCATTGTTTAAAGTGAGTTCCTCATAGGTAATATCACTATCATCATCAACATCTAATGACAAAGGTTGATTTTTTTTTAGGATGCATCCTATCCCACAATGACTAGGCTAGGTTTCTACTTCTAAAAGTTTCTTAATTCCTTTCCCATGAGACCCAAGTCCTTTACCTTGATATCCCGTTTTGGTGAGCATTTGCTTGGATAAAGGGTATGAATTGGACAAGTAACATGTCATGAACAATTTTTCAATAGAATACGGGTTAACCATGGATTTGATCTTCATTAGAGGTGTTATCATAGGTGAATGTACATAATCCTATGCACACTATTTTATCTTTCTTGTAAGTAAAACCTAAGGTTTTGGAAGAAGGTTGAAACTTATCAAGGTCTATGAGTGATTCATTATTAAAATGAATTAAGTTACTTATTTCAGGTTGATTGCTTATGTTTTTGTATTTATCAATTTAAGCTTTATATTGATCATTAATAGTTTCAAATGCATCAATGATTTGAGAAGAAGAAATTGAAGAAGTAGAAGTATTATTTAATGGAATAGGGATAAGTGATGGACAAAGATTAGTTTTGGCAAATATCATCTCAACCACTGTACTATACATGAAATATTAAGGATTGGATGGAATGTGGGAAAGTTTACCATTATATTCACACTTGAGACATTGAAGAAGTGTTGAAGGGCCATCCCTCATTGCAAAAATTTAAGGGAATACTAGAAGAAGGTTATAAGTGAATTCACAATGTATGATATAGAAGAGATTATTGAGGATGCAAGGCCCAACTCTAAGGGGTAAGGTTATTGTACCACTAGATTCTTGGGTTTCATTATTAAAGTCTCTTGTGACAAGGTCATATATTTAAGGTCTTGTTCCCTTATACCAAATATTTGGATGAATCAAAGTCTAAAAATATTCAATTCAAAACCATTATTGATGAGAATTCTTTTAATAAATAATTACCTATGTAGCCTATAATGTAAAGGGGAAGTTCCCCATGCATGGATGGTGGGGAAGGTCATATGTTGGACATTTTGAGTCAAAGTTGTCATTGATGTCAAGGAATAAGCTACCGTTGATGCCAAAAGGTCAAAAGGAGAAATGCAATTGATTTGTTCCAAAAGAGCTTCATAATTTTATGTGAGCAAAGATAAAAGATTTTTATTAAAACCATGGATGAGCAAAAATAAAAGGTTTTTATTAAAACCATGGAGGAGCAAATTAAAAGGTTTTTTATTAAAACCATGAAGGAACAAAATAAAAGGTTTTTATTAAAACCATGGATGAGCAATGTAAAAGGTTTTTTATAAAAACCCAAGGAGGCCTTTAATTTCAAATTAGAAAGCCCAAGGAAGTTTTAATATTTAATTTATAAATATTTAAATTCAAATTGAATTTAAATTTTATAAATAAATATTATTTATTTATTCGAAGTAGCAAAACCTAAGTTTATTCCATCGACGTGTAAGTCGAAGACTTCCCCCCACCAACGTGATGGAAGTGATAATAAAGGCATATATATATTGCCTTTTCTGAGGCCAAAAAGAATGTGTGTGATATTCTTTGAAAAATGCACTATAACTCGTGGAGGAAACATAGTAGTTTTTGTGTGCTGCGTAAATCCGAAATTCGATGTGTTTAAGACGTCGAGGTGCTTAGTTCCTAGCACCATCCTATGGCTAGCTTAGGTGGCATTTGACTTGGTGCTTGTGGCAGAGTGATTACGGGTTCAAAACTCGATGACTACAAGTTTGGAAGCCCTTTTTGCGTTTCTATTTCGGTGGCGGCAAAGAAGGTAATAGAGTGCGTGGGCACTCTAGCTCCCACGTGAGCACCTAGCTCACGCGGCAGCCAAGGCTATAGCTAGAGCGCTTGGAAAGGCAGCGTCGTGGGTTCAAAACCCACTAAGGGCAAAGGTACATTTTTTTTAATTTAATTGTCATTACCCTAAGGTTTGACGTGAGGTAGTTGGGAGGCATAAGGATTAATTAAATTTAATTTCTTGTGGTGATTTTTCATGGTAAAATAGTGAAGGGAGTTATAAGGAGTTTGATCTTAATTTTAAAATAAAGTCCTAATTGTTATATTTGCATATTGGAGGAGTAAGCCTTTTAAGGTATTGCTTTTATTTTAAAGGACTTTTTGCCAAAGAGATTATTGTGAAAGTAATTGTTCTAATCTTTTAAGGTGTTGGATGTTATTTTAAAGATAGAGTGATAAGGTGTATTTGTGTTTGATATTATTTTGTATTTTGATTCCTTGAGAGAGATATTATTATCTTCTAACCTCCTTGAGTTTGGAAAATAAGTGTTTATGATTGTGGCAGATTTGTGTGGTCTACTCCTCATCAAGAAAAAGGTATGGGCACATTCTTCCTTGGTTGAGTTGATTGGTTGGTTTTCTAGAAAACAACTTTGGAGTGAAAAGGACTTGATTAGGTTTCTTATTGAGTTGTTGAGCTATTGTGAAGTAAATGCTATGCACCTTGTTTTATAAGCATTATTGTTGAAGTGAATGGTTGAGTGAAGAACTTGAACTAGGGTTTGAAAAAAATATGAATATCATTGTTATGTGAGATTGGTTTATAAGCATTGTTGTTGAAGTGAATGGTTGAGTGAAGAACTTGAACTAGGGTTTGGAAAGAACATGAGTATCATTGTTATGTGAGATTGGTTGATAAGCATTTTTAGAAATATATGAGTGAATGTTCATATGCTTGGACTAGATTTTGTGAGCAAGGATTATTTCATTGAGTGATTGGTTGAGTAGATTTGATTGAGCCTAGTCAAGTGAATACGTTAAAGTGAATTGTTCAAGTTCTATGAAACAAATTGTTCTATATTCTGAATTGAATTGAGAAAGAGGTTGAGTGTTGATGAGTGTGAAACATATTGAGTCTCTAACAATTCTCTATATATTTTTGTAATAAAAGAGAGAGTTTGTGAGTGTGAAGCATATTGAGTCTCTAACAATTCTCTATATGTTTCTAAAAGAGTGATTGAAAGTGATTGAGCATTGAGGTGAATGTGAAGCATATTGAATCTCTAATAATTCTCTATATGTTTCTAAAAGAGTGATTGAAAGTGATTGAGCATTGAGGTGAATGTGAAGCATATTGAGTCTCTAACAGTTCTCCATATGTTTCTAAAAGAATGATTGAAAGTAATTAAGCATTGTGATGAATGTGAAGCATATTGAGTCTCTAATAATTCTCCTTATGTTCCTACGAGATTGGACAAGTTCTAGTATGGACTTGTTGAGCAGATTTGAGACAAGTATTTGAGAAGACTTGTGGATAGATTTGTGTAAGCTTTTGTGGAAGCTTACAATATAGATTGAGAGCAGAATTAGATAAGTTCTAGTGAGGACTTATTGAGAAGATTTGGACAAATTCTAGTGAGGACTTATTGAGAAGATTTAGACAAGTTCTAGTGAGGACTTGTTGAGCAGATTTGGATAAGTTCTAGTGAGGACTTGTTGAGAAGATTTGGACAAGTTCTAGAGAGGACTTGTGGATAGATTAGAGTGAGCTTTTGTGGAAGCTTACAAGGCAGAATTGAGATAAGTCTGAGAAGACTTGTGAGCAGAGTTGATTGATTGATTTGTTCAAACCTTGAGTTAAGGTTTGGGGTAGATCTAGCAGAGTTGATTTGAGATTGATTTAATATTTGTGTTAAGTCTTGAGGATAGATATTGATGATAGATTTGTGCTAGATCGAAGGACTGTGTTTAGTGGAGATCAGAGGATAAATATTGAGGATAGATTTGTGCTAGACCGAAGGACTATGTTTAGTGAAAATCAGAGGACATAGATTGAGAATAGATTTGTGCTAGATCGAAGTACTGTGTTTAGTGCAGATCAGAGGACAGATATTGAGGATAGATTTGTGCTAGACCGAAGGATTGTGTTTAGTACAGATTTAAGGATAGATTTTGGTGTAAATTTGAGGACAAGTTTGTGCCAGACCAGAGACAAAGACAGAGAAGATTTATGCTAAACTGAAGGACTATGTTTAGTGCAGATAAAAGACAAAGCTTTGAAGGTGATAGAGTATAGAGGATGATAGTCTCTAGTGGATAGATATCCATTAGCCAGGGCAGTGAGAACATGTGTCTTCAGTGGATAGAGATCCATTATCCAGAGCAATGGGGGCAACAATTCTTCTAGAAGATCACCATTCAGAGCTAAGGAGAAAGGAGTTCTCATGTAGATAGAGATCCACAAACTTGATTAGGGGATTGGTGTCTCCTTTGGATAGAGATCCATAAATATTGTAATAGGGAAAGGATTCTCAAGAGATTGATTGAGAAAATTTTAGTGAAATATTTTCTCCGTGGAGTATCCCACATTGGGTGAACCACGTTAAATTGGTGTGTATATTGTGTGTGATGATTTGTGCATTATTTTGGTTACTGCTATTGATATTACCATTGATTATACTAGATAATATTGTTTAGGAAAGAAAAGTAAAAAGTGGTCTTATACTGTTCACCCCCCTCTCAGTATAAGCTTGTGTTCTTCATCATCTTCATAAAAGGCTATAGTAGCATGATTTATTCCAAGGGACCAAACTACATTGGCAAGTTTATTATGTTGCATATCTTATGGTACAATTTATTCACTTAAGTATTTAAGTAAGGTTTCCCATATATGAGGTTTGAGAAGTTAAAGGAGATATATTTTAGGATTATTAGCTCATTGTTGCTTAAGATCAAGGGTATATTTATATGGATTTTTGAGGTTTTAGAATAAGAGGTGGTCCTTCAGAAGAAGGAATATTTTTAGCATGAAGGACTACATGTGGTTGGGAAGGTTGATTAGAAGATTGATCATTTTTTTCTTCTAGTAGTATCACAAATGGAGGAAGAAATCATTCCTATCATGTTTTCATGACGAGATGGGATATTATGGTAGGAGATATTATTAGTTGCCTTTTGATCATGATTAAGTAGTGGGTTTTGTAAAATACCTATATCTTCATTAGATGAGGTCTAAGGTTTAGGGCCACCAAGGACATGGAAACCATTATGTAGGAAGTTTTGGATGATATGTTTAAGGTGTTTATATATATTTATGGTATGGCCATCCACTCGATCAAAATCATAATGTTCAATTATAATATACCAATCGATGGCAGTATTAGGAGGCCTAATGGGCATAAGGACAATCATCTTGGCATCTAATGGTTTCTTAAGGATAAAGGAAAGAGGTTGATCTAACTTGGTAAAATTCCTCTTAGTTTTTTGTTGTTTATTTAGAACTAGATTTTGGGTGGGTCCTTCGGTGTTCACATTATTATTTTAGCAATTATCTTTGGCACCATCACCCTCTACATATTTTTTCTTACATTGAAGCTGAGAGGATTTCTCCTCTTCCTTCTTAAGTTATAATTTTCCTCTCCTTATAAGAGCAACATACATATCTAGCTAAATCTACAACTTGTTGATAAGATAATATAGTGGTAATTTCTAGCTCATAAGATATTTGGTCTTGTAGGTTTCTAATGAAGATATCCAAAAGGTATTTGGGAGGGAGGGAAAATTGAAGTTTCCCTACTATTTTTTTTCACTTTATCAAGAAATAAAAAAGCTTTCATCCTTGGCTTATTTAAATTGATTTAAATATCTAAGGCTAACATTTTTCTTGACATAGGTAGTAAATGTTTTTGTCTATTTCTTCAAAACTCTTAAGGGAACGGATGGATAGTTGATAATATCATTCTATTAAACAACCATTAATAATTTTAAAGAACATATTTAATAGTAGCATATCATCATAAGCAATTTCGTGACAAGCAGTTCGAAATACCCTAACATGCTCAATAGGATCTTCCATACCCTTATACATGGGAAGTTGTGGTGCTTGAAAATTAGGAGGGTATGGGTGGATTGCTACCATAGGATCTAAAGGTTCATTACACTTGTCTTTATAAGAGTATGTATAACTAGGGGCTTGAATGGTATCCATATGTTGAACAAGTTGCTTTACCATGATGGCCAAATTATAAGCATCAAGGTCATGATTAGTAGACTGTAAGGCCAAAGGTGTTTGATTAGGGTAAGGTTGTGATATGGGCACATTTATTCTAGGATTATTTAGAGAAAGTGGAGGTTGATAATACTACACATTTAGCTTCTTTAGTTAAGGACTTAGATCTATGGCACAAATGTTTAGGACATACTAGTATATCTTCTATAAATGAAAGGCTCAAATATCATATGGTTGAAGAAATATCAAATTTATCTTTGGAATCTACTATCTGTCCAGAATGCTTAGCAGGAAAAAATATAGAATACCTTTTGAACTTCATCAACATATGATTCAACAACCATTAGAATTAATATATATGTATTTATGTGGTCTAATGAATGCTACTAGTATTGGAGGACATAAGTGTTTTCAACTATTTGTTGATGATCATACCAAGAAGATGTGGGTGTACTTCATGAAGTACAAATTAGAAGCATTTAGTTATTTTAAATAGTTTAAACTTCAAGTAGAGAAAGAATTAGGAAAGACTATCAAAATTCATAGAATTAAAAGATAACTCACTACAACATATTCGCCACAACGAAATGGAATTGCAAAAAGAAGAAATAGGTTTATAATAGAAATAGTGAGATGTATGTTAAAATAGGCTCATCTTGATCATCAATATTGGGTAGAAGCAGGCAAAATAGCACTATACTTACAAAATAGATTACCAACTAGAATACTCAAGCACTTTACACCAAAAGAAGCACATGGTCAAACAAAAACCAAATATTGAAAAGCTAAGAATATTTGGATGCAAAGCTTATATGCATATTCCAAAAAAAAAAAGGACAAAATTAGATGACAAAACTATGGTTGGTATATTTGTTGGCTATGATGATGAATATGCAGGATATAGAATAAAATTTCCAAGTACAAAGAAGGTATATATAAGCAGAGATTCTTTTTATGAAAAAGTCAAAATTGACATTGAAAAATAAAGTAAAGATGCATAAGTTTCTCTAAATTTCTTAGAGGAAGATATGGTAAATGAAGAGATAAAATCAGAATCTCAAGATGAAGAGAGTGAATACATTGAGACATCTACAATTCCTCAAAAGAAAAAACCAATATGGCTTAGGGACACACTCAGGGAGTCAAAATTGGAATAAATACCTGATCTTACTACTACAAGACCTCAAACTCGTAGTCAAAGTAGAATGAACAGAGGATTACTAAGTACTTCAGTAGAGCCAACATCCACACTTCAAGTCTTAAATCACTCATATTGGAAGGCAATTATGGAATCTAAATACTCATCACTAAAATAATAAAACATGGAATCTAGTGGAATGACCTCTAGGAAAGAAAGTTGTGGGCTACAAACAAATTTACAAGAGTAAGTATAAAGTTGATGGAATACTTGACAAGTACAAAGGTCGGTTAGTAGCCAAAGGATATACTCATAAAAAGGGAATTGACTATGAAGAGACATTCGCACCAACAACCGGAATGACCATTATCAGAATAGTATGTGCTCTAGTAGCTCATTAGGGTTGGAAACTTCATCATATGGATGTAAAAAGGGCTTTTCTTAATGGTGACTTTGAAGAGGAGGTCTATATGTCACAACCAGAAGGATTTGTTGTTAAAGGAAAAAAACATAAGGTTTGCAAATTAAAAAAATTCTTATATGGTTTAAAGTAAGATCCTAGAGCATGAAATATAAAAATTAATAATCACTTGTTACAACATAATTTCAAATGAAGTACATCCGATCCAAGCCTATATACAAAGAAAATTGGAAATGATATATTAATTCCTATAGTATATGTTGATGATATAGTGATTACTAAAAGCTCTAGAAAACTAATAGGTGAGATAAAAAAGGATCTTGAGAAGGCATTTGAAATGATAGATTTAGGATCGATGAATTATTATCTTGGTATGGAAATTCATCAAAATGGAGATAATATTACAATTACACAATCAAAATATGTAAAAGTTTTACTTGAAAAATATAAAATGAAGGATTGTAAGACAAAAGATACACCTATGGAACAAGGGCTTCGATTATCAAAAAATAATGGAACACCTTTCAGCTACAAGGTATCATCAATTAATTGGAAGTCTTCTATACTTGACAAATAGTCGACCTGGTCTAGTTTTTTCTATAAACTATCTCTCACGATTCATGCAAGAGCTTAGAGAGAGTCTTTAGAAAGCTACTAAAAGAATACTGCAATATATTAAGAAGACTACTGATTATGGACTAACTTATATAAAGAATGTTAAATATTTTTGTCTACAAGGATACTCAGATTTTGATTATGCAAGTTCTATTGATGATAGAAAGTCTACTTTAGGGTATATATTTTTTTATCTTGGATGAGGACGAGAGGAGGACTATGGCTTGAAAGCTATGTAAAAATATTCCAAGCATGGAATCGTACCTTTTATTTGCAACCCGTAATTTCACCAAAATAGACAAAATATGCAGAAATTAAGGTTAAAAAATTCAATTATGTTATTTACATGTTGGATGGATAACTTGATAAATTAGATGATCCAATTTTAAATTCCATTATATATATTCATATATAATAATTTTCTTCACATTAAATTAAATAATTGTATTTTTATTTTATTTAATCTTTCTTAAAATATTGAAAAAATGTTTGATAATTTTTTTTAAAGTGTTTTTCTTTTAATTCACCGGTTCAATCCCCATGGTTGATATGTATAAGAAGTATTACTCAAAAAATGTGATGTGACCTGGGTTCAATCTCCATGGTGGATATGTATAAAAAAGTATTACTCAAAAAAAAGTGATGTCACCTGGGTTCAATCCCCATAGTAAATATGTATAAAAAATATTACTCAAAAAATAATATACAATGTATTAATACAATAAAAAAAATCCTATAATTACAACGTGTAAGAAAAAACACGCACACAAATTTTTTTAAATCCAAGGAAAGTTAGACCTGCAAGTTAAATTTAAACTTTACCGAGATTAGAGAATGTATTTGTGTGCAATGCCGTTGGACGTTGAGGTATTTTCTTATCTTGAATAATGACGACATCTCTCTTCACTCAGAAAAGAAGGAATTCGGGCGTGTGACGGGCGGGCCGAGGATTGATTGGGCTTTGAGCCGCTTTTCCGTATCCAAACCTCCCTATTTATGTTATAAGAAAGAACATCCCCACGGAAAAGAAAGGTGCCCTTTTAGAAGAATAGAGAGGCCTTGAGCGGGGCTGAAGGATCCCAGCTATTTGGAATATATGAATTCACATTGGTCGATTTCGATTTACGGTGTCTAATCCAAAAGTGATTAGGTAGCCGCAGACGAAAGAATAGTATTCCATTTTCTCAAGGTGTCACCACTATAAAAGATGCCGTTAGAAAGCTGTTACGCGATGTATTGTCTTGCAATGCCGTTGGACTCAGGTAGCCGTTGAGATGCCGTTAGAAAGTTGTTACCCGCGTCCGTTGGAATGTCGGCGGCGTCCTATAGCCGTTGGAAAAGGAATATTTAGGTATAGCAGTCTTGTTACCTTTATGTTTTCGGTTTCCTCTCCTCCCCTGTTTTGGCTCTGTTTTCATCTTCCTCCCGTGCCCTGTTTTGGCTCTGTTTTCATCTTCCTCCCCTGCCCTGTTTTGGCTCTGTTTACGTCTTCCTCCCTTATCTTGTTTTGGTTCTGTTTTCATCTTCCTTGGCTTTGTTTCTTTTGTTTTTAAGATGTTATTCAAGCCATGGCTGCGTCTTCTTTGGTTGCTGTTGTTTTTTTTTTTTTAAATAAAATTTTTGTTTGAATTGAGGAGAGGATGACTAAGAGAGCAATAGATGTTAAATCAAATCAGAGTAGTTCAGATTTTGAGGTAAGTTTTCTCTTTCTAATTTTTTGCTTGCATTTATATTTCTGCTCTATTTTTCATGTTTAAAATTATTTTAAGATTTGTCTGTTTTAATTATTTTATTGTTAATTTTCAAAATCTTGTGAGATGGCTGAAAATGAAGACTTGCTACAGCCTCTTGGAAGTGGCCCTATATTGTCAAAGGTATGTCTACAACTTTAAATTTGCATTAATTTTATAACAAAATTTGATAAATGTCAACAAAGATTTTGAAATACATAAATTATGTACTGTATTTTTGTCTAGTTTGGATTGATGAGTTTCTTTCAACTGCTAATTCCTTTATAGTACTAAATATTAAATTTATCGTCTGTTCGCCTTTTCCATTAGTGATTGCTTAGACTATAGGGGTGAATTTCACTTCTAGATTAGTAGGGCTACTGAGAATTATGACCTGTAAAATGTATTTTAAAGCAGAATAGGAAGGCATAAAGGTTTTTTAAATCCTGGATAGGAAGACACGGAGGTTTTTAAACCCTGCTTTCTGGCGGAGGAAAAAAATCCTTACATAAAATTAGCCATACCCTAAAGCTAGCATACCGTAAAGCTCCTGACTGAAGAACGAGAGATATTTCAGCAATTGTTTGTTTAATGTTACAAATATATTTGAGAGATGGCCTAAGGGATTGTAGGCTATGAAATATGTTAGCTCGAACTAAACATTACAAGTATTTTTTTTCGCCTCCTCCCTTATAACAGAGATTAGTTAGCATATCCTCAAGTTCCCTGTGTCGCGTGTATACATGTGAAGTCGGACTGCTTCGATTTAGAGTTGTGTATACCTGTGAATTCATGTGAAGTCTGACTGTTTCGATTTAGACCTTTAATTTACCCTTATACTTCATTAAACTGCCTGCCTCTGTCCGACGTGTTCGGAAGAATAGAATTTTATGTATTATAAAAATGTATGTGGTCTATTATATACTTCCTGTGGACAAGTTGCTGAGTATGATGCCTGACTTGGCATCAGGCATTTTTGGCTATTATGTGGATCTCATTATCTACAGTTGATTTACCCTTGGTAGAGTGGTACATTCACCTCCATCTGTAGGCCTTGATATTTTAGATTTTTTTAGTAGGTGGGCCCATTAAAAGAGGCTTTCATAATAACATTATTAAGGGGCAACAGGTGAACTATGGGTTTGATTAATCTTATCATCTTCCTCAGTGTTCATCTTTGAACTTAATGTCAGTTGAAATTCGTTTGCATACAACATGTTCCCGTCAATATTATGCTATGCTATGACTTTCACTAGATCTAGTTTTATTTTTATTTCATAATGGTTTGGCTGCTTCGATTTAGACCCTTATACAGTTGCCTCTCAACGAATAAAATTATATGTATTATAAACAGGTGTGTGGTCTATTACATACAATATTGTATAGGCCTAGTGTATAGGTCCTGAGTGTGATGTGTGACTTGGCATGAGGCATCTGTGGTTACTATGTGGATTTCATTATTGAGAGTATTCAGTGGTTAATCTGGCCTTGTAGATTTCATTATTGAGAGTACTCAGTGGTTAATCTGGCCTTGCTGAAGTTGTACATTCACCTTTATCTGTAGTCCTTGAAGTTCCTCTGGCCTTGCTGAAGTTGTACATTCACCTTTATTTAGAGGGGCTCTCATAATAACATGGAAAGGTTGAAGGGCTGAAGTTGTACATTCACCTTTATAGGTTTTGATTAATCCTATCTGTCAGTTGGACTTCTTCTATTCCAGTCAAATAAAAATAAGCTGATAGTTAAGTGATGCATTTGCTGAGAATAATATGTCAGGACTTACGTTAGGATCTTTAGTGTTAAAAAAAAAGTTTAGATTTATTAGATTTTATTTGTTTATTAAAGTGATGGATTTTTTTGGGTTTATTTTAAATCAATAATTCATAACATAACTTTGTCTTTGATTGTCTTTCATATGTATGGTCAAAAGGTTAACATAAATGTATCTATAAAAAAGATTTTGTAACTTTTGAAACAAACATGCATATTTTATTTTTATTTTAAGGGAAATATATTTTTTTCTCAATCATGTCATTGAAAAACTTTAAAAAGCCCATAAGATTACAACTTTTAGTAATTTTTTTTTTTCTTTCTTTTTATTTTACTTTTTTATCTTAGTTATTTTATTTTCTGTATTTTTGTTTTTTTTAGTTGTATAATATATTATATTACTAATTTTATTTTTTTCTTTTGCAGGAACATATAAAATGGATATTTTGACTTAAAACTCAAGAATTGAGAGAGAAAATTATCTTAGAGAAAATTTAGGGGTTTTCTATCAAATTCTAAAATTTTCATTAAATCAATTTCTATTTTTTATTTCAATGTATGTCTATTAACAATTATTTTTAATAAAAAAATCAATATTTTTCTTGGGGGTTGGGAAACCCCTCTAAAACCCCCATGGATGGCCATGGACCTTCTTGGGGGTGTGTCTTTTTTTGTTTGTGTATTTTTTTAAAGTTTGTTAATTGTTTTCTACTTTGATATTTAGATCATTTTAAAAATATTTTGAAGTGTAATAATTATTAAAATTATAACATATATATTGGTTAATATTTTCTTCACTAAAAATTTAGTTTAATTTTATTTAAATACTTATTTTCTAAGTTCTTGTATACCACACCATATATGCACAACATTTATGTGTTTTTTTGAAAATGATCAAAATAATTTAACCTTGTAAGTTAAACATATATTTTGGTGCAAATTATGAATCTTAGTGGCTTATATACTTACTTTAAGATTATATATATATATAAAATTATCATAGGTTTCAAGTGTGTATCATTTAAATTTTTAAATGAATTATAAGAAGCAACTTTATATGTATATTGATTATGTTTTGATGTTTTGAATAAAAATGAAAACAATTAAATTATTAAAATTTATTTTTTATTTTTATTATTTTAATGTATGTTTGTAATATTCATATTTGAATAAGTGGTTGTATTTTTAAGTTTACTCAAATATTAATAAATTTTAAATTTATTATTTTATTATTTATTATAATAATAAATTATGATAAATGATTCGGTCAATTTTTAGATTCTATTTATAATTTTAAAATTTTAAATTTGTATTGATTATTACTATTTTGTTTTAAATTTATTTTTTTAATTAATATTAAAAATAAAAAACAAAATAATTCAATGTATATACTTTGATTGAATGAAAATAATTTTCACTCAAGATTAAAATATTTTTATTAGGTATATCTATTATGACATTGTTTGTATATCTCTATTTTATTGTATGTGATATTAAATTGTAAAGCTTATTTATATATTTGTGTATTTTATAATTTAAATATTTATTCTATTTGGGTATTTGGTTTTCTTACATTTTTCTTCTCTTGTATCTTTCATTCTTTATGTATAATTCAATTGTTCAAAATTGGTATTCTTTGTATACTTATTTTACATGTATTTTTGTTTGTATGCACAATTTATTGTGTTTGACATGTGTGTATCCTATTCTAAATAGTCTAAATTTGTTTGTGTATATGTATACATTTAAGTATTTTCTAGTTTTGTACTTTATTACTTCTTGTTTGGGTATTTGTTGTTATACGTTGACTTGTACTTTTACATGTATGTATAATCTTTTGAATGTGAGATGATATTGTTTGTATATTTATGTATTTGTTTGTGTATTTGTATATATTTGATCTTTTGTGTATTCTATAATCTAAATATTATTCTATTTGGATATTTTTTTTGCTTGTATTTTTCTTTTTAGTATTCTTTATATTTGGTTGTATGCATGTGTTTCACATGACATTGTTTTATCATATGCAAGTGTATCATATTCTAAGTAGTCTAAATTTATTTGTGTATATGTATATATTTAAGTATTGTCTAGTTTTGTATTTTATTACTTGTTGTTTGGGTATTTGTTGTTTGCATGTATGTATAATCTTTTGAATGTGAGATATTGTTTGTATATTTATGTATTTCCTAATTATTTGTGTATTTGTATATATTTGATCATTTGTGTATTCTAATTTAAATATTATTTTATTTGGATATTTGTTTTGCTTGTATTTTTTTCTATTGTATCTTTGATTATTTATGACATTGTTTGTATATCTCTATTTTATTGTATGTGATATTAAATTATTTTTGTCTATTTATATATTTGTGTATTTTATAATTTAAATATTTATTCTATTTGGGTATTTGGTTTTCTTGCATTTTTCTTTTCTCTTGTATCTTTCATTATTTATGTATAATTCAATTGTTCAAAATTGGTATTCTTTGTATACTTATTTTGCTAGTATTTTTGTTTGTATGCACAATTTAATGTGTTTGACATGTGTGTATCATATTCTAAATAGTCTAAATTTGTTTGTGTATATGTATACATTTAAGTATTGTCTAGTTTTGTACTTTATTACTTCTTGTTTGGGTATTTGTTGTTATACGTTGACTTGTCCTTTTGCATTATGTATAATATTTTGAATGTAAGATGATATTGTTTGTATATTTATGTATTTGTTTGTGTATTTGTATATATTTGATCTTTTGTGTATTCTATAATCTAAATATTATTCTATTCTATTTGGATATTTGTTTTGCTTGTATTTTTCTTTTTGGTATTCTTTATATAATTATTTTGCTTGTATATTTGGTTGTATGCATAACTTATTGTGTTTCACATGACATTATTTTATCATATGCAAGTGTATCATATTCTAAGTAGTCTAAATTTATTTGTGTATATGTATATATTTAAGTATTGTCTAGTTTTGTATTTTATTACTTGTTGCTTGGGTATTTGTTGTTATAGGTTGACTTATACTTTTGCATGTATGTACAATCTTTTGAATGTGAGATATTGTTTGTATATTTATGTATTTCCTAATTGTTTGTGTATTTGTATATATTTGATCATTTGTGTATTCTAATTTAAATATTATTTTATTTGGATATTTGTTTTGCTTGTATTTTTTCTATTGTATCTTTGATTATTTAAGACATTGTTTGTACATCTCTATTTTATTGTGTGTGATATTAAATTGTTTTTGTCTATTTATATATTTGTGTATTTTATAATTTAAATATTTATTCTATTTGGGTATTTGGTTTTCTTGCATTTTTTTCTCTTGTATCTTTCATTATTTATGTATAATTCAATTGTTCAAAATTGGTATTCTTTGTATACTTATTTTGCTTGTATTTTTGTTTGTATGCACAATTTATTGTGTTTGGCATGTGTGTATCATATTCTAAGTAGTCTAAATTTATTTGTGTGTATATGTATATATTTAACTATTGTCTAGTTTTGTACTTTATTACTTGTTGTTTGGGTATTTGTTGTTATAGGTTGATTTATACTTTTGCATGTATGTATAATTTTTTGAATGTGAGATATTATTATTTGTATATTTATGTAATTTCTAATTGTTTGTGTATTTGTATATATTTGATCATTTGTGTATTCTATAATTTAAATATTATTCTATTTGGATATTTGTTTTGCTTGTATTTTTTCTATTGTATTTTGATTATTTATGTATATTCTATTCAATTGTTCAAAATTGGTATTCTTTATATAATTATTTTGCTTGTATATTTGGTTGTATGCATAATTTATTGTGTTTCACATGACATTATTTTGTCATATGTGAGTGTATCATATTCTAAGTAGTCTAAATTTATTTGTATATATGTATATATATTTATGGTTTTTGTTGTTATGGCATTGTTTGTATATCTATATTCTACTACCACTAATATTAAATTTTTGTGTATTTGTGTATTCTATAGTTCAAGTATTTATTCTATTATATCTTTGATTATTTATATATATTCTATTCTATTGTTCAATATTGGTGTTCTTTATATGCTTATTTTACTTGTACATTTATTTGTGTATGCACAATTTATTGTGTTTGACATGACAATGTTTTGACATGTGTGAGTGTATCCTATTCTAAGTAGTTTAAATTTATTTGTGTATATGTATATATTTATGTATTTCCTAATTTTGTATTTTATTACTTTGGTATTTGTTGTTAGAGGTTCTTTTTGTTATAGATATTCTTTTGTATGTGACATGACATATTTATAACCTATTGTATATGATATTAAATTGTGTGTGTATTTGTATATATTTGACCTTTTATGTATTCTATAATTTTAATATTTATTTATTAAACCCCTCCCCCGTTTTATTTATATTTGTTTTGTTTGTATTTTCTTTTTGTATTATATCTTTAATTGTTATGTATATTCTATTCAATTTTTAAAATTGGTGTTCATATTTTACTTGTATATTTATTTGTATGCACAATTTACATTGATAATGTTTTGACATGTGTGAGTGTATCTTATGAAGTAGTCTAAATGTATTTGTGTATATGCATATTTATGTATTATCTAATTTTGTAATTTATTACTTATTGTTTGGGTATTTGTTGTTATATGTATTTTGACTTACACTTTTGCATTGTACATTTTCTTTTGTATGTAACATGACATTGTTTGTGTATTTTGTATATGATATTAAATTGTGTATGATATTAAATTGCTTGTGTATTTGTATACATTTGATCTTTTGTGTATTCTATAATTTAAAAATTTATTCTACTTGGGTATTTGCTATGCTTGTATTTTTTTTCTATTATATATTTGATTATTTGTGTATATTCTATTCAATTGTTTAAAATTGGTATTCTTTATATAGTTATTTTGCTTGGATATTTACTTGTATGCATAATTTATTATGTTTAACATGATAATGTTTTGATATATGTGAGTGTGTCCTATTTTGAGTAGTCTAAATTTATTTGTGTATATGTATATGTTTATGTATTGTCCAATTTTGTATTTTACTACTTGTTATTTATGTTTTTGTTGTTATAGGTTTTTTTACCTTTTGTATGTGACATGATGATGTAGGAGCATCCAGCAACACCTGCAGCAGAGCCACTTCTGAAGAGTCGGCTCAGGAAGAAGAAGAAGAAGGCAAAGAAATTTTTTCTAAGGCAAAAATTTTAAGTTGTAGCGAAATCGCGACAGCAAGGCAGCAGTGGAGGAAAGTAGTTGAGTTGTCGCGATTGCGTGACATGTCACGAAATCGCGACGGAGAAGAGCAACGGACGATGGGAGCAGATGGGATGTCGTGAAATTATGACTCTCGCAAAATCGTGACATCGGAGCAACGACCGAGTGGAGGCAGTGGAAGTGTCACAATTTTGCGACACGTCACGAAATCGTGACTGTCATAAAATCATGACCAGTATAGGCATACGAGGGGCAGCCAAAGGCAAAGGTCGTGATATCGTGACCTGTCATGATATCACGACAGAAATCGAAGCGAAAGGCTAGAAGGCAGAACGATCGCGATATCACGACGTCGCGATATCGCGAGATGAATCAAAACAAGGGGGCTCAAGAGCGAAGCGGTCGCAATATCGTGACATGTCACGATTTCGTTGTGGAGAGAGAAGAAGGTGAAGAAGGAGAAGGAGATGGCGAGAAATCGTGGTAGGCGATATTTTCAAAAATTATTACAGACGACACATGGCACAAGGTGTAGTAAAGGCGGACAAGAACCAAGAAGCACGGGAAACGAAAAGGATGGGCGCATAGAGTTTTCTAACAAAATCGACGATGACAGGGACCGTGCGGAGTGGGGTATTAAATCAGGTTGGTGTCCCAATTTTCATGAAGGATGTTTCAGAGGGTCGAGGCCTCTATAAAAACCTAGTCTTTGTAATAAATCGGGTGGGTGTCCTAGTTTAAATGCGAAGGATGTTTCAAAGGGTAGGGGCCTCTATAAAAACCTAGTTTATTGTATTGGATCAGGTGGTGGATCGGAGAACAGAGGTAGAAGTGTGGTTGTGAAGACCAAGCCGAGAACTGGTCATTTGTAAGCCTGCGGGTTGTTTATGTAAAGAATTCCAAATTAATAGATGAAATATTCTGGATTTATGGGTGTGTGTTTTTAGGTCCCCCATCAGTGGTATCAGAGCTAGCGATTCTTAGTGTGTAACAGATCACCGGACGTGAGGCAGTTACACCAGGATCTGTGGTAGGGTTCTGAGAGAGAGAGAGAGAGAGAGTTAAGATCTTAGAGTGTGTTAGAAGATCGTTGACAGTGAGGTAGCTACACCAGATCGGTCAAGATTTGTAAGAAAAGCTAAGAAAAATGCATCCCCAAAGAAGCTAGGACAGCAAGAGCGATATGATGACAGTGGAAGAGTTTGAAGCTTTGCAGAGGCAGTTCAAAGCCTTGCAAGAGGAGTGGCTCAGCATAAAATTGTGGGAGCAAGAGGAGCGGTGCAAAAGGCATAAAGAAAGACAAAGAAAGAAAGATGTTGGAGTGCATCAGAAGCTAAAGCTGAAGAAGGCTGCATATAAGGAAGAGTGCAGCAGTGTTGGGACCTACCCGAAAGAAGAGCAACATATATATCTAGATAAATCTACAACTTGTTGATAAGATAATATAGTGGTAATTTCTAGCTCATAAGATATTTGGTCTTGTAGGTTTCTAATGAAGATATCCAAAAGGTATTTTGGAGGGAGGGAAAATTGAAGTTTCCCTACTATTTTTTTTCACTTTATCAAGAAATAAAAAATCTTTCATCCTTGGCTTATTTAAATTGATTTAAATATCTAAGGCTAACATTTTTATTGACATAGGTAGTAAATGTTTTTGTCTATTTCTTCAAAAATGTTAAGGGAACGAATGGATAGTTGATAATATCATTCTATTAAACAACCACTAATAATTTTAAAGAACATATTTAATAGTAGCATATCACCATAAGCAATTTTGTGACAAGCATTTCAAAATACCCTAACATGCTCAATAGGATCTTCCATACCCTTATACATGGGAAGTTGTGGTGCTTGAAAATTAGGAGGGTATGGGTGGATTGCTACCATAGGATATAAAGGTTCATTACACTTGTCTTTATAAGAGTATGTATAACTAGGGGCTTGAATGGTATCCATATGTTGAACAAGTTGCTTTACCATGATGGCCAAATTATAAGCATCAAGGTCATGATTAGTAGATTGTAAGGCCAAAGGATTTTGATTAGGGTAAGGTTGTGATATGGGCACATTTATTCTAGGATTATTTAGAGAAAGTGGAGGTTGATAATACTACACATTTAGCTTCTTTAGTTAAGGACTTAGATCTATGGCACAAACGTTTAGGACATACTAGTATATCTTCTATAAATGAAATGCTCAAATATCATATGGTTGAAGGAATACCAAATTTATCTTTGGAATCTACTATCTGTCCAGAATGCTTAGCAGGAAAAAAGATAGAATACCTTTTGAACTTCATCAACATATGATTCAACAACCATTAGAATTAATATATATGTATTTATGTGGTCTAATGAATGCTACTAGTATTGGAGGACATAAGTATTTTCAACTATTTGTTGATGATCATACCAAGAAGATGTGGGTGTACTTCATGAAGTACAAATTAGAAGCATTTAGTTATTTTAAATAGTTTAAACTTCAAGTAGAGAAAGAATTAGGAAAGACTATCAAAATTCATAGAATTAAAAGACAACTCACTACAACATATTCACCACAACAAAATGGAATTGCAAAAAGAAGAAATAGGTTTATAATAGAAATAGTGAGATGTATGTTAAAAGAGGCTCATCTTGATCATCAATATTGGGTAGAAGCAGTCAAAATAGCACTATACTTACAAAATAGATTACCAACTAGAATACTCAAGCACTTTACACCAAAAGAAGCACATGGTCAAACAAAAACCAAATATTGAAAAGCTAAGAATATTTGGATGCAAAGCTTATATGCATATTCCAAAACAAAAAAGGACAAAATTAGATGACAAAACTATGGTTGGTATATTTGTTGGCTATGATGATGAATATGCAGGATATAGAATAAAATTTCCAAGTACAAAGAAGGTATACATAAGCAGAGATGTAGTTTTTGATGAAAAAGTCAAAATTGACATTGAAAAATAAAGTAAAGATGCATAAGTTTCTCTAAATTTCTTAGAGGAAGATATGGTAAATGAAGAGATAAAATCATAATCTCAAGATGAAGAGAGCGAATACATTGAGACATCTACAATTCCTCAAAAGAAAAAACCAATATGGCTTAGGGACACACTCAGGGAGTCAAAATTGGAATAAATACCTGATCTTACTACTACAAGACCTCAAACTCGTAGTCAAAGTATAATGAAAAGAGGATTACTAAGCATTTCAGTAGAGCCAACATCACACTTCAAGTCTTAAATCACTCATATTGGAAGGCAATTATGGAATCTGAATACTCATCACTGCAAAAGAATAAAACATGGAATCTAGTGGAATGACCTCTAGGAAAGAAAGTTGTGGGCTACAAACAAATTTACAAGAGTAAGCATAAAGCTGATGGAATACTTGACAAGTACAAAGGTCGGTTAGTAGCCAAAGGATATACTCAAACAAAGGGTATTGAATATGAAGAGACATTCGCACCAACAACCAGAATGACCATTATCATAATAGTATGTGCTCTAGTAGCTCATTAGGGTTGGAAACTTCATCATATGGATGTAAAAAGGGCTTTTCTTAATGGTGACTTTGAAGAGGAGGTCTATATGTCACAACCAGAAGGATTTGTTGTTAAAGGAAAAAAACATAAGGTTTGCAAATTAAAAAAATTCTTATATGGTTTAAAGTAAGATCCTAGAGCATGGAATATAAAAATTAATAATCACTTGTTACAACATAATTTCAAATGAAGTACATCCGATCCAAGCCTATATACAAAGAAAATTGGAAATGATATATTAATTCTTATAGTATATGTTGATGATATAGTGATTACTAGAAGCTCTGGAAAACTAATAGGTGAGATAAAAAAGGATCTTGAGAAGGCATTTGAAATGATAGATTTAGGATCGATGAATTATTATCTTGGTATGGAAATTCATCAAAATGGAGATAATATTACAATTACACAATCAAAATATGTAAAAGTTTTACTTGAAAAATATAAAATGAAGGATTGTAAGACAAAAGATACACCTATGGAACAAGGGCTTCAATTATCAAAAAATTATGGAACACCTTTAGTTTCAGCTACAAGGTATCATCAATTAATTGGAAGTCTTCTATACTTGACAAATAGCCGACCTGGTCTAGTTTTTTCTATAAACTATCTCTCACGATTCATGCAAGAGCTTAGAGAGAGTCTTTAGAAAGCTACTAAAAGAATACTGCAATATATTAAGAAGACTACTGATTATGGACTAACTTATATGAAGAATGTTAAATATTTTTGTCTACAAGGATACTCAGATTTTGATTATGCAAGTTCTATTGATGATAGAAAGTCTACTTTAGGGTATATATTTTTTTATCTTGGATCAGGACGAGAGGAGGACTATGGCTTGAAAGCTATGTAAAAATATTCCAAGCATGGAATCGTACCTTTTATTTGCAACCCGTAATTTCACCAAAATAGACAAAATATGCAGAAATTAAGGTTAAAAAATTCAATTATGTTATTTACATGTTGGATGGATAACTTGATAAATTAGATGATCCAATTTTAAATTCCATTATATATATTCATATATAATAATTTTCTTCACATTAAATTAAATAATTTTATTTTTATTTTATTTAATCTTTCTTAAAATATTGAAAAAAATGTTTGATAATTTTTTTAAAGTGTTTTTCTTTTAATTCACCGGGTTCAATCCCCATGGTTGATATGTATAAGAAGTATTACTCAAAAAAGGTGATGTGACCTGGGTTCAATCTCCATGGTGGATATGTATAAAAAAGTATTACTCAAAAAAGTGATGTAACCTGGGTTCAATCCCCATAGTAAATATGTATAGGAAGTATTACTCAAAAAAATAATATACAATGTATTAATACAATAAAAAAAATCCTATAATTACAACGTGTAAGAAAAAACACGCACACAAAATTTTTTAAATCCAAGGAAAGTTAGACCTGCAAGTTAAATTTAAACTTTACCCAGATTAGAGAATGTATTTGTGTGCAATGCCGTTGGACGTTGAGGTATTTTCTTATCTTGAATAATGACATCTCTCTTCACTCAGAAAAGAAGGAATTCGGGCGTGTGACGGGCGGGCCGAGGATTGATTGGGCTTTGAGCCGCTTTTCCGTATCCAAACCCCCCTATTTATGTTATAAGAAAGAACATCCCCACGGAAAAGAAAGGTCCCCTTTTAGAATAGAGAGGCCTTGACCGGGGCTGAAGGATCCCAGCTATCTGGAATATATGAATTCACATTGGTCGATTTCGATTTACGGTGTCTAATCCAGAAGTGATTAGGTAGCCGCAGACGAAAGAATAGTATTCCATTTTCTCAAGGTGTCACCACTATAAAAGATGCCGTTAGAAAGCTGTTACCCGATGTATTGTCTGCAATGCCGTTGGACTCAGGTAGCCGTTGAGATGCCGTTAGAAAGTTGTTACCCGCGTCCGTTGGAATGTCGTCGGCGTCCTATAGCCGTTGGAAAAGGAATATTTAGGTATAGCAGTCTTGTTACCTTTATGTTTTCGGTTTCCTCTCCTGCCCTGTTTTGGCTCTGTTTTCATCTTCCTCCCCTGCCCTGTTTTGGCTCTGTTTTCATCTTCCTCCCTTATCTTGTTTTGGTTCTGTTTTCATCTTCCTTGGCTTTGTTTCTTTTGTTTTTAAGATGTTATTCAAGCCATGGCTGCGTCTTCTTTGGTTGCTGTTGTTTTTTTTTTTTTAAATAAAATTTTTGTTTGAATTGAGGAGAGGATGAATAAGAGAGCAATAGATGTTAAATTCAATAGGCAAAGCAAATCAGAGTAGTTCAGATTTTGAGGTAAGTTTTCTGTTTCTAATTTTTGCTTGCATTTATATTTCTGCTCTATTTTTCATGTTTAAAATTATTTTAAGATTTGTCTGTTTTAATTATTTTATTGTTAATTTTCAAAATCTTGTGAGATGGCTGAAAATGAAGACTTGCTACAGCCTCTTGGAAGTGGCCCTATATTGTCAAAGGTATGTCTACAACTTTAAATTTGCATTAATTTTATAACAAAATTTGATAAATGTCAACAAAGATTTTGAAATACATAAATTATGTACTGTATTTTTGTCTAGTTTGGATTGATGAGTTTCTTTCAACTGCTAATTCCTGTATAGTACTAAATATTGCGATACTTTTAAATTTATCGTCTGTTCGCCTTTTCCATTAGTGATTGCTTAGACTATAGGGGTGAATTTCACTTCTAGATTAGTAGGGCTACTGAGAATTATGACCTGTAAAATGTATTTTAAAGCAGAATAGGAAGGCATAAAGGTTTTTTAAATCCTGGATAGGAAGACACGGAGGTTTTTAAACCCTGCGTTCTGGCGGATGAAAGAATTTGTTAATTAGCCATACCCTAAAGCTAGCATACCGTAAAGCTCCTAACTGAAGAACGAGAGATATTTCAGCAATTGTTTGTTTAATGTTACAAATATATTTGAGAGATGGCCTAAGGGATTGTAGGCTATGAAATATGTTAGCTCGAACTAAACATTACAAGTATTTTTTTTCGCCTCCTCCCTTATAACAGAGATTAGTTAGCATATCCTCAAGTTCCCTGTGTCGCGTGTATACATGTGAAGTCGGACTGCTTCGATTTAGAGTTGTGTATACCTGTGAATTCATGTGAAGTCTGACTGTTTCGATTTAGACCTTTAATTTACCCTTATACTTCATTAAACTGCCTGCCTCCGTCCGACGTGTTCCAAAGAATAGAATTATATGTATTATAAAAATGTATGTGGTATATTATATACTTCCTGTGGACAAGTTGCTGAGTATGATGCCTGACTTGGCATCAGGCATTTTTGGCTATTATCTACAGTTGATTTACCCTTGGTAGAGTGGTACATTCACCTCCATCTGTAGGCCTTGATATTTTAGATTTTTTTTTAGTAGGTGGGCCCATTAAAAGAGGCTTTCATAATAACATTATTAAGGGGCAACAGGTGAACTATAGGTTTGATTAATCTTATCATCTTCCTCAGTGTTCATCTTTGAACTTAATGTCAGTTGAAATTCGTTTGCATAAAACATGTTCCCGTCAATAATATGCTATGCTATGACTTTCACTAGATCTAGTTTTATTTTTATTTCATAATGGTTTGGCTGCTTCGATTTAGACCCTTATACAGTTGCCTCTCAACGAATAAAATTATATGTATTATAAACAGGTGTGTGGTCTATTACATACAATATTGTATAGGCCTTAGTGTCCGCCAGGTCCAAGTTGCTGAGTGTGATGTGTGACTTGGCATGAGGCATCTGTGGTTACTATGTGGATTTCATTATTGAGAGTATTCAGTGGTTAATCTGGCCTTGTAGATTTCATTATTGAGAGTACTCAGTGGTTAATCTGGCCTTGCTGAAGTTGTACATTCACCTTTATCTGTAGTCCTTGAAGTTCCTCAGGCCTTGCTGAAGTTGTACATTCACCTTTATTTAGAGGGGCTCTCATAATAACATGGAAAGGTTGAAGGGCGACAGTGAACTGTAGGTTTTGATTAATCCTATCGTCTTCTTCAATAAGTTCAGTCATTTTAAACTTAGTGTCAGTTGGACTTCTTCTATTCCAGTCAAATAAAAATAAGCTGATAGTTAAGTGATGCATTTGCTGAGAATAATATGTCAGGACTTACGTTAGGATTATTAGATTTAGATTTTATTTTTTATTAAAGTGATGGATTTTTTTGGATTTATTTTAAATCAATAATTTTTAACATAATTTTGTCTTTGATTGTATGGTCAAAAGGTTAACATAAATGTATCTATAAAAAAAAAAAATATTAATAATAGGTAAATTTTGAAATAACCATGCATATTTTATTTTATTTTTAAAGAAAATATATATTTTTTCTCAATCATGTCATTGAAAAACTTTAAAAAGCCCATAAGGTTACAACTTTTAGTAATGTTTTTTTTTTTTCTTATTTTACTTTTTTATCTCAGTTATTTTATTTTCTGTATTTTTGTTTCTTTTAGTTGTATAATATATTATATTACTAATTTTAAGTTTTTCTTTTTGCAGGAACATATAAAATGGATATTTTGACTTAAAACTCAAGAATTGAGAGAGAAAATGATCTTAGAGAAAATTTAGGAGTTTTCCATCAATTTCTAAAATTTTCATTAAATCAATTTCTATTTTTTATTTCAATGTATGTCTATTAACAATTATTTTTAATAAAAAAATCAATATTTTTCTTGGGGGTTGGGAAACCCCTCTAAAACCCCCATGGATGGCCATGGACCTTCTTGGGGGTGTGTCTTTCTTTGTTTGTGTATTTTTTTTTTTAAGTTTGTTAATTGTTTTGTGCTTTGATATTTAGATCATTTTAAAAATATTTTGAAGTGTAATAATTATTAAAATTATAACATATATATTGGTTAATATTTTCTTCACTAAAAATTTAGTTTAATTTTATTTAAATACTTATTTTCTAAGTTCTTGTATACCACCCCATATGTGCACAACAATTATGTGTTGAAAAATGATCAAAATAATTTAACCTTGTAAGTTAAACATATATTTTGGTGCAAATTATGAATCTTAGTTGCTTATATACTTACTTTAAGCTTATATATATATAAAATTATCATAGGTTTCAAGTGTGTATTATTTAAATTTTTAAATATATTATAAGAAGCAACTCCATATGTATATTGATTATGTTTTGATGTTTTGAATAAAAATGAAAACAATTAAATTATTAAAATTTATTTTTTATTTTTATTATTTTAATATATGTTTGTAATATTCATATTTGAATAAGTGGTTGTATTTTTAAGTTTACTCAAATATTAATAAATTTTAAATTTATTATTTTATTATTTATTATAATAATAAATTATGATAAATGATTCGGTCAATTTTTAGTTTCTATTTATAATTTTAAAATTTTAAATTTGTATTGATTATTACTATTTTGTTTTAAATTTATTTATTTTTAATTAATATTAAAAATAAAAAACAAATTATTCAATGTATATACTTTGAATGAATGAAAACAATTTTCACTCAAAATTAAAATATTTTTATTAGGTATATCTATTATGACATTGTTTGTATATCTCTATTTTATTGTATGTGATATTAAATTGTTTTTGTCTTTTGTATATTTTATTTGTGTATTTTATAATTTAAATATTTATTCTATTTGGGTATTTGGTTTTCTTGCATTTTTCTTCTCTTGTATCTTTCATTATTTATGTATAATTCAATTGTTCAAAATTGGTATTCTTTGTATACTTATTTTGCTTGTATTTTTGTTTGTATGCACAATTTATTGTGTTTGACATGTGTGTATCCTATTCTAAATAGTCTAAATTTGCTCGTGTATATGTATACATTTAAGTATTGTCTAGTTTTGTACTTTATTACTTCTTGTTTGGGTATTTGTTGTTATATGTTGACTTGTACTTTTGCATGTATGTATAATCTTTTGAATGTGAGATGATATTGTTTGTATATTTATGTATTTGTTTGTGTATTTGTATATATTTGATCTTTTGTGTATTCTATAATCTAAATATTATTCTATTTGGATATTTGTTTTGCTTGTATTTTTCTTTTTAGTATTCTTTATATAATTATTTTGCTTGTATATTTGGTTGTATGCATAACTTATTGTGTTTCACATGACATTGTTTTATCATATGCAAGTGTATCATATTCTAAGTAGTCTAAATTTATTTGTGTATATGTATATATTTAAGTATTGTCTAGTTTTGTATTTTATTACTTGTTGTTTGGGTATTTGTTGTTATAGGTTGACTTATACTTTTGCATGTATGTACAATCTTTTGAATGTGAGATATTGTTTGTATATTTATGTATTTCCTAATTGTTTGTGTATTTGTATATATTTGATCATTTGTGTATTCTAATTTAAATATTATTTTATTTGGATATTTGTTTTGCTTGTATTTTTTTCTATTGTATCTTTGATTATTTAAGACATTGTTTGTATATCTCTATTTTATTGTATGTGATATTAAATTGTTTTTGTCTATTTATATATTTGTGTATTTTATAATTTAAATATTTATTCTATTTGGGTATTTGGTTTTCTTGCATTTTTCTTTTCTCTTGTATCTTTCATTATTTATGTATAATTCAATTGTTCAAAATTGGTATTCTTTGTATACTTATTTTGCTTGTATTTTTGTTTGTATGCACAATTTAGTTGTATTCTAAATAGTCTAAATTTGTTTGTGTATATGTATACATTTAAGTATTGTCTAGTTTTGTACTTTATTACTTCTTGTTTGGGTATTTGTTGTTATATGTTGACTTGTACTTTTGCATGTATGTATAATATTTTGAATGTGAGATGATATTGTTTGTATATTTATGTATTTGTTTGTGTATTTGTATATATTTGATCTTTTGTGTATTCTATAATCTAAATATTATTCTATTTGGATATTTGTTTTGCTTGTATTTTTCTTTTTGGTATTCTTTATATAATTATTTTGCTTGTATATTTGGTTGTATGCATAACTTATTGTGTTTCACATGACATTGTTTTATCATATGCAAGTGTATCATATTCTAAGTAGTCTAAATTTATTTGTGTATATGTATATATTTAAGTATTGTCTAGTTTTGTATTTTATTACTTTTTGGGTATTTGTTGTTATAGGTTGACTTATACTTTTGCATGTATGTATAATCTTTTGAATGTGAGATATTGTTTGTATATTTATGTATTTCCTAATTGTTTGTGTATTTGTATATATTTGATCATTTGTGTATTCTAATTTAAATATTATTTTATTTGGATATTTGTTTTGCTTGTATTTTTTCTATTGTATCTTTGATTATTTATGACATTGTTTGTATATCTCTATTTTATTGTATGTGATATTAAATTATTTTTGTCTATTTATATATTTGTGTATTTTATAATTTAAATATTTATTCTATTTGGGTATTTGGTTTTTCTTGCATTTTTTTTCTCTTGTATCTTTCATTATTTATGTATAATTCAATTGTTCAAAATTGGTATTCTTTATATACTTATTTTGCTTGTATTTTTGTTTGTATGCACAATTTATTGTGATTGGCATGTGTGTATCCTATTCTAAGTAGTCTAAGTTTATTTGTGTGTATGTATATATTTAACTATTGTTTAGTTTTGTACTTTATTACTTGTTGTTTGGGTATTTGTTGTTATAGGTTGATTTATACTTTTGCATGTATGTATAATATTTTGAATGTGAGATAATATTGTTTGTATATTTATGTAATTCCTAATTGTATATATCTTCGATTATTTATGTATATTTTATTCAATTGTTTAAAATTTGTATTCTTTATATAATTATTTTGCATGTAAATTTGGTTGTACGCATAATTTATTGTGTTTCACATGACATTGTTTTGTCATATGTGAGTGTATCTAATTCTAAGTAGTCTAAATTTATTTGCGCATATGTATATATATTTATGGTTTTTGTTGTTATGGCATTGTTTGTATATCTATATTCTACTATATTAAATTTTTGTGTATTTGAATATATTTGATCCTTTGTGTTTTTTATAGTCCAAATATTTATTCTATTATATCTTTGATTATTTATATATATTCTATTCTATTGTTCAATATTGGTGTTCTTTATATGCTTATTTTACTTGTACATTTATTTGTGTATGCACAATTTATTGTGTTTGACATGACAATGGTTTGATATGTGTGAGTGTATCCTATTCTAAGTAGTTTAAATTTATTTGTGTTTATGTATATATTTATGTATTTCTTAATTTTGTATTTTATTACTTTGTATTTGTTGTTAGAGGTTTTTTGTTATAGATATTCTTTTGTATGTGACATGACATATTCATAATCTATTGTATATGATATTAAATTGTGTGTGTATTTGTATATATTTGATCTTTTACGTATTCTATAATTTTAATATTTATTTATATTTGTTTTGTTTGTATTTTCTTTTTCTATTATATCTTTAATTGTTATATATATTCTATTCAATTTTTAAAATTGGTATTCTTATTTTACTCTCGCAAAATTATGACTCTCGCAAAATCGTGACATCGAAGAAACGACCGAGTGGAGGCAGTGGAAGTGTCACAATTTTGCGACACGTCACGAAATCGTGACTGTCATAAAATCATGACCAGTATAGGCAGACGAGGGGCAGCCAAAGGCAAAGGTCGTGATATCGTGACCTATCATGATATCACGACAGAAATCGAAGCGAAAGGCTAGAAGGCAGAACGGTCATGATATCGCGACGTCATAATATCGCGACGTCACGATATCGCGAGATGAATCAAAACAAGGGGGCTCAAGAGCGAAGCGGTCGCGATATCGTGACATGTCACGATATCGTTGTGGAGAGAGAAGAAGGTGAAGAAGGAGAAGGAGATGGCGAGAAACCGTGGTAGGCGATATTTTCAAAAATTATTACAGACGACACATGGCACAAGGTGTAGTAAAGGCAGACAAGAACCAAGAAGCACAGGAAAAGAAAAGTATGGGCGCATAGAGTTTTCAAACGAAATCAACGATGACAGGGACCGTGCGGAGTGGGGTATTAAATCAGGTCGGTGTCCTGATTTTCATGAAGGATTTTTTAGAGGGTCGAGGCCTTTATAAAAACCCAGTCTTTGTAATAAATCGGGTGGGTGTCCTAGTTTAAATGCGAAGGATGTTTCAGAGGGTAGGGGCCTCTATAAAAACCTAGTTTATTGTATTGGATCAGGTGGTGGATCGGAGAACAGAGGTAGAAGTGTGGTTGTGAAGACCAAGCCGAGAACTAGTCATTTGTAAGCCTGCGGGTTGTTTATGTAAAGAATTCCAAATTATTAGATGAAATATTCTGGATTTATGGGTGTGTGTTTTTAGGTCCCCCATCAGTCGTATCAGAGCTAGTGATTCTGAGTGTGTAACAGATCACCGGACGTGAGGCAGTTACACCAAGATCTGTGGTAGGGTTCGAGAGAGAGAGAGAGAGAGAGAGAGAGAGAGAGAGAGAGAGAGAGAGAGAGAGAGAGGGAGAGAGAGAGTTAAGATCTTAGAGTGTGTTAGCAGATCATTGACAGTGAGGTAGCTACACCAGATCGGTCAAGATTTGTAAGAAAATCTAAGAAAAATGCATTCCTAAAGAAGCCAGGACAACAAGAGTGAAATGATGACAGTGGAAGAGTTTGAAGATTTGCAGAGGCAGTTCAAAGCCTTGCAATAGGAGTGGCTCAGCATAAAATTGTGGAAGCAAGAGGAGCGGTGCAAAAGGCATAAAGAAAGACAAAGAAAGAAAGATGCTGGAGTGCATCAGAAGCTAAAGCTGAAGAAGGCTGCATATAAGGAAGAGTGCAGCAGTGTTGGGACGTACCCGAAAGAAGACACAAATTTTTTTGTGCAAGAGGAGGAGTGCAAGCAGGCTATAAAAGAAGTATGCAGTAGTGGGAGAATCTGTCTAGAGGAAGACAGAAGTTGTGTGGACCAAGAGACGGGGTTGAAGCAGGCTACAAAGGCAGAGGAATGTCTGGAGGTGTTGCAAGAGGCAGCAACTAGACCTTGCAGAAGTGAAGATCACTTCTCCACTTACCTTGGGTGTCTGATGCAGGAGCATCCAACAACACCTACAATAGAGGCATCTAGTTGCGAGAGAGCCACTTCTAAAGAGTCAACTCAGGAAGAAGAAGAAGGCAAGGAAAATTTTTCTAAGGCAAAAATTTTAAGTTGTAGCGAAATCACGATAGTAAGGCAGTAGCGAAGGAAAGCAGTTGAGTTGTCACAAAATCATGACTATCGCAAAATCACGACTGTCATGAAATCACGACGAAGAAGAGCAGCGAACGAGGGGAGTAGATGGGATGTCACGATTTTGTGACATGTCACGAAATCATGACTGTCATGGAATCGTGACATCGGAGCAGCTACTGAGTGGAGGCAGCGAAAGTGTCACGATTTTGTGACACGTCACAAAATTGTGACTGTCACAAAATCATGACCAGTACAGGCGAACGAGGGGCAGCCAAAGGCAAAGGTCGGGATATCGCCTGTCGCGATATCACAACAAAAATTGAAGTGAAAGGTTGGAAGGCGAAACAGTTGTGATATCACAACATGAATCAAAACAAGGGGACTCGAGAGCGGAGCGATCGTGATATCGTGACATGTAGTGATATCGTGACATGTCGCGATATCACGACGAAGAGAGAAGGTGAAGAAGGAGAAGGAGATGGCGGGAAATCGTGATAGGTGGTATTTTCAAAAATTATTATGGATGACACGTGGCATAGGGTGTAGTAAATGCGAACAAGAACCAAGAAGCACGGGAAAAGAAAAGGATGGGCACGCAGAGTTTTCTGACAAAATTGACGGTGACAGGGACCGTGCGGAGTGGGGTCTTAAATCAGGCTGGTGTCTTGATTTTCATGAAGGATGTTTTAGAGGGTCGGGGCCTCTATAAAAACCTAATATTTGTAATAAATCGGGTGGGTGTCTTGGTTTAAATGCGAAGGATGTTTCAGAGGGTCAAGGCCTTTATAAAAACCTAGTTTATTATATTAGATCGGGTGGTGGATCGGAGAACGGAGGTAGAAGTGTGATTGTGAAGACCAAGCCGAGCGCTGGTCATTTGTAAGCCTACGGGCTATTTATGTAAAGGATTTTAGATTAATAGATGAAATTTTTTGGATTTGCGGGTGTGTGTTTTTTGGTCCCCCATCACATGACATTGTTTATTTAACTATATTCTATTGTATATGATATTAAATTATTTGTGTATTTGTATATATTTGATCTTGTGTGTGTTCTATAGTTTAAATATTTATTTTATTTGGTTCCAATCCCACGGGTATGCCCATGCATAGTCAGTAGCCCGATCTGACTCCTCTGCGTGTTGCACCTGATTGATAACGATGATCTGTTTTCTATTTGTCTGGTGGTCCCCTTCATGCCACGTGTTGAACCAAACTAATGAAAACAATGGGAACCATGTGCATCCAGCGGTCTCCATCTCACATCGAGTTACCATTAACGAGACGATGGATGTGTTGGAAGCCTTCACTGATAGTTTGAACCCTGCTAGCTGTGCTGATAAATACTAAAATTTGTGATTGTAACCAATTCATCTATGTAACCAAAAAATATATATATTTATTTTATTTGGGTATTTGTTTTGCTTGTATTTTTCTATAAACAATTTATTGTGTTTGACATTAACATTGTGTTTGACATTAACATTGTTTTAACATGTGTGAATGTATCCTATTTTAAGTAGTCCATATTTATTTGTGTATATGTATATATTTATGTATTTTTTATTTTTATATTATTACTTATTTTTTAGGTATTTTTTGTTATAGGTTTTTTGAATTATATTTTTGCATGTAACATGACATTGTTTGTGTATTTTGTATATATAATATTTTGTGTATTCTATAATTTAAATATTTATTTTGTTTGGGTGTTTATTCTGCTTGTATTTTTCTTTTCTATTCAATTGTTCAAAATTGATACTATTTATATACTTATTTTGCTTGGATATTTATTTGTATGCACAATTTATTATAATTGATTGACATGAATGAGTGTATCCTATTCACAGTTTAAAATTATTTATGTATATGTATTTATATTTACGTATTGTCTAGTTTTATATTTTATTATTTGTTGTTTGGGCAGTTGTTATTATAGATTTTTGACATATACTTTTACATACATGTATCTTATTTTGAATATGAGATAACATTGTTTATAATTCTATATTATATTAAATTGTTTGTCTATTTGTGTATATTTGATGTTTTGTGTATTCTATAATTTAAATATTTATTCTATTTTTGATATTGGTATTATTTATATACTTATTTTGCTTGGATATTTATTTGTATGCACAATTTATTACAATTCATTGACATGAATGAGTGTATCCTATTCGTATTTTAAAATTATTTGCGTATATGCATATATTTATGTACTGTCTAATTTTATATTTTATATTTTGTTGTTTGGGTAGTTGTTATTATAAATTTTTGACATACACTTTTGCATACATGTATCTTCTTTTGAATGTGAGATAACATTGTTTATAATTCTATGTGATATTAAATTATTTGTCTATTTGTGTATATTTGATGTTTTGTGTATTCTATAAATTAAATATTTATTCTATTTTGATATTTGTTTAGCTTGTATTTTTGTTTACTATTATATCTTTTATCATTTACATATATTCTATTATGGTTATTCTAAAATATTTTAGATATATAGGTGAACATTGTAGATATCATAATTATGACTAAGCCTAAAATACTAGTTGATAGACTATTTCATCTACCACCAAAAGGAAGAGGAAATGACATGATAGGTGTAGATATGAGATGAATAGCATTAAAGAAAAGCAGAATGAATGCTAAGGAGGATGAGAAAAGGAGGAAATACTTGTTTGAACAAGAAATAAGTAGAGGACTATGTTGAAGACAATCAAAATATGAATAAATAAAAATAACGAATACAACTTAGGATTTATGAATGTAATACAAATTTGTATTCTACTTTAATCATGTAGGTTGTAGAAAATCTCAATGGATGTATGCATAGGTTCTAGTATTACAAAAGCAAATAGGTAAGGTGGTAGTCCAAGAAGGAAGCATTTTTCAAAGAAGAAATAACAAATCACCATGTGAGAAATGGTTATGTGAATGGAGATGTCAATGAACTAGATTTGTATCAAATGATGAACATATGATTATAGTTCATATGGAGAGGAATACCATTTAACTTAATATTAGGAGGAACAAACCCTCATGAAGGAGATTGTCTTGAGAAGTTGTACAATATTGAAAGGAAGGACCATCATTTGAAGTTGTCATCATTATAAGTTATCATACAATAGGTCATCGTACTAGGAAGACTATCATACAATTTGGCTAGTCATACAAGTGGATCAACTATATGATAAAAGGACTTCTTGTATGAATAAATAAATCATATATTTGTATGATATTTTACAAAGACTACCATTTTAGTATCTCAAAGTAGTATTTTGTATGAGGAAGCATTGTTATCAGGGTTTTGCTTAGTGGTGAATTTTACAATTTAGCGTGAATATTCGGATTTCCAAAATGTCAATTTTACGATTTTTGGGACCATAGAGGTCGGCCCGTTCGCCCAAAAAATTTGGGATCTAATTTTTTTAGGGTAAATTCGCCCCATTGTTATAAGGTTTCCCACCCAAATTTTTCCCTAAATTTATTTAAAATAAGAAATATCTCGTCCAAATCGCCCCTTGTACGACATTATATATAGCTAAACTTGACAACAACTCCCATACAATTACAACATTTTTTTTGGATAGTGAGCGATACAAAGTAGAGTACTAACAAAACCAGAGTCCATGACTGCGAAGGCGACGGCAGAAGGTGGACTGATAGAAGGCAACTATCAGAAGGTGACTGGTGGAAGGCGACTGGTAAAAGGCGACTGGCAGAAGGTGACTGAAGAAGGTGACTAGCAAAATACGACTTGCAGAAGGCGACTGACAGAAGGTGACTTGTAGGAGGTGATTGACATAAGGCAATTGGTAGAAGGTGACTGGCACAAGGCCATTGGTAGAAGGCCACTGACAGAAGGTTACTGGCAGAAGGTGACTAACACAAGGCAACTAAAACAAGGCGACTGGTAGAAGGTGACTAACACAAGGTGACTGGCAAAAGGTGACTAACATAAGGTGACTAGCAGAAGGTTACTAGCAAAAGGTGACAAGCAAAAGGCGACTAGCAAAAGGTGACTGACACAAGGCAACTGGCAGAAGGCAACTGACATAAGGCGATTGGTAAAAGGCTACTGGTAGAAGGCAACTAGCATAAGGCGACTGGAAAAAGGTGACTGGCATAAGGCAACTGGCATAAGGCGGCTGATAGAAGGTGACTGGCAAAAGGTGACTGATAGAAGGCGACTGAGACAAGGCTACTGGTAGAAGGTGACTAACACAAAGTGACTAGTAGAAGGCAACTTAAAGAAGGTGACTAGTAGAAGGTGAGTCAATTTATCTGTATGCTTATTTTACCATTAAATTTTATTTTTTATTTTATTAATGGACACTCAATAAGGAGGTTTATTCTGCTTACAAATAATATATTCATGGGACAATCAGATTCTGTTGTCTCTAACAGTAGTTCTCTTTTATACCTATTATTTTCATATTTAAAAATGTTCTTTGTTCAAGTTATTCTTCTATTCATATAGGTAAAAATGTCAACTATAGGTAGTGGAAATAAGGGAGGAGAGTCTTCCAATAAAATAAGTATCCTCAAATACTTTTCTAATATTTCAAAACCTAGTCTGCCATCAACATCTACACAAACTGAAGGTATGAACACGTTTACTCACTAGTTAATTTTTTTACTTTGTTAATTTTAAATATAATGTCCTCAATTCATAAAGAAGTGTGTTTTTTGGTTGATGGATTTGTTCACTTTTATCTATAGAAAACACTAGTATGCTTTTAAATGCCATAGTGATAATGAATCTACTATTGAAACTAGAATTATCTCTATAGAAAACATTGTTAACCCTGGTATTCCTCCACTTCCACATATCCATGATAATCAATAGTCCACAGATGAAGATAATATCAATCAAATCAAACAACAACATGAAGAGATTCTTGAATCTAACACACCAAGTGGGAAAAAAACTAATAGTTCTTATGCAGTCCCTACTTCCGAAGAATCTTCATCTAAAAAAAATAAACGTACAAGGTTATCTAGGTGGACAATTAATAGATCATTTCAGCCTGATTGGATATCAGAATTTCCATTTATTGATCCAGTGCTTCCAGAGAATAGTAGTGATGAAATAATAAAATTAAGATGCATAATTTGCATTTGGAAACACAGAAAGGAGCATAGATTGCAACTTAAAAAGGGTACAATTTAAAAACATTGTGGAAAGGTTTATATCAAAACAAAAGAAGATGATCGAGCAACACAAAAAAATTATAGGTGGAAGGATGCATCAGAGTGCGTACATATGAGATATACAGAAGAATATGATAAAGAAATGAAAAAAAAGCAAACATTGGTTGAGAAAGGTGCAACGATTCAAGCCCAATTTCAAAAAATGAATAAGTTAACTGTAGCTTCAAACCGTTTGTAGTTTGTTGTTGTATTTTTTATTCTTAAGAAGGGTAGATCTATGTCTGATTTCATAGATTATAAATCTCTATTTCGACTAGCTAATGTGTAGAACTTACCCAACGCTCATTGGTCAGATCGAAGTGGTTGGAAAATGACAAAATGTTTGTCATTGGTTGAGCAGAATGACCTCGGGAGAGAAAGTAAAAAAGGTAAAATTCATTTCACTTTCAATTGATGAGGTGACTGCAGTTGACAATACATCTTGGATTTGCATGCATGTTTACACATTGGAAAATCATTCAAGGCAACCTCATTACTAGGAATACACAAAATGGTGGAAAATTGTAATGCATAAAACATTTACAATGTTGTTGTAACTAGTTTAAAAGAAGAAGTAGGAATGAATAAAATTGAAATAGCCACTAAGTTAATATGTGTAGGAGTTGATGGTGCTACTACAATGCAAGGACACAAGAATGGTCTTTGTGTTAGACTAAAAACATCGGTTGCCTCATATTTGATCCTTATTCATTGCATGGCTCACAGAATGAATCTTGCATACAAAATTGTGGATACATTTACAAATGTTGCCAAAATGGAAGAGCTTGTCCGTGAAATTCATGAATATTTTTCATGTAATCCAAAAATATTTTCAGAGTTTCAACAGTTTACACTAGAAGTTACCAAAGGTAAAAAATTGTTGAAATATGTGGATACTAGGTGGATTTCGATGTATCTACCAACATTAAGAGTTTTTAGAGAATATCAATCCTTGATAGGGTTTATGTATGCAAATAGTAGGGTGGTTGATACGGCTAAATATTTACTTTTTTGAATGAGTGAATTTGAAACTCTTCTCACATTGTGTGGAATTCTTCCAATGTTGGAAAAAATGAATACTTTGATCAAAATTGCACAAGAAATATCGATTTATACTGTGGATTTCATTAGGGCAAGAATATAAATTTGCATGCATATTGATATGATGTATGCATCTAGTCAAAATTTTACGGATCCCTTATTTGAGAGTTGGAGAGCATTAACAAGTGTGAATAGTCCTCAGAGCTTTTTGAAGTTCAATATTAACGATCATCTGTGTATTAATGTCCACGAAAATTAAATACCTTTTTACTATTATGGTGTGCGATTGGATATAGCTACAAATGAAGTTGAGCAAATGCCCATAACGTACAATAGATTTTATGCGGTTGTGGACGATACAAGACTTAAACTAAAACAAATAGCAGAATCATTGACAAAAGAAATCAGAGACCGTTTTCAAAGAGATGAATTGCTATAGGCTATGGGTGTGGTAAATCCAATGTTTTGGAATCCTTGTAATGAATACAAAATTATAAATTCTTTGTTCCTCAAATACATGGGTAGACTTACTGGTCATTTTAGTCAAAATGTTATAGTCATGGCATTGAAATTAATAACATTATGAACAAAGATATTTTGACAAAACAATCCAACTATTTTGGAACAACAATGTTTGCTCAAGTTTCACAGATCTATAACCGTCATGAAGCAGGTTCTATTTCACATTTATGGAGAATATTACAACCAAGTATTTTCTTAAAACATACTATGAGTGAATATTTTTATTTATATGAATTATGTCAAACGATGATTTTGGGATCCATGGAAGATGAAAGGGTGTTCAGTGCACTTTCATATATAAAATATAAAGTTCGAAATAGGTTGAACAAATATTTGGAGAATTTCTTGAGAGTATATGTGTCGGCCTATGAGGTGGAGGAGTTTCCTTATGAAAGAGCATTGTCACATTGGAGTTATTTGGCAGAGAGAAGAGGTGTAACGAATATTGATAATGATAAGGATGATGGTAACACTGGCTAGATTGTTACGACAAAATTTTTGGGAATGAGTGCATAACATTTTGTACAATATGAAAAGAGTTTGTTCCAGCTTCCAACATTATGATGCAAGGATGCATTCATTTGATTTTATTTCACATATTATCATTTGATTTGATTTCACATATCAGAATGAAAGGATTTTTTTATTTGATTTAATTTGAGTTCACATGTTATTATTTTATTTGATTTCACATATCTGAATGAAAGGATGCTATCATTTGAATTGATTTCATTTGATTTGATTTCACATGTTACATTATTTTTCTTGTAATATTTGTTATTCATGAAAGTAATTGTCTATGCTATATTTTTTGACATTTCAAATTAATTCATATAACATAAAAGAACATCTTACTGCATTCACATAATTCAATATTACTTAATATATCAACACAAACAATTAAAACATAACAACATTCAAAACAAAGGAATTAAAAAGATAACACATATCAAAGTTTATTTCTTCCACTTCAAATTAAGAACAACAAAATTTTACATCATCATAATTAATAAAAACATACTTTCTTTCATTGAATTCAATATTTAAAGAAGGTACCATTCATTCGTTATTTACAATACATATCAAACACTATTTCTTCCACTTAAAATTTCCAATAGATAACATATTTTTCCGAAATAGTCATTCATTGTTTCAATTCTCAAAAAGGATACTATTCATTTACAATTTACAATATATATCAAAAATTATTTCTTTCGGTTTAAATTACTTAATACATCAACACATATAATCCTAACATAACAACATTCAAAACAAAATTTCCAATAGATAACACATTTTTCAAAAATAGTCTCATTCATTGTTTCAATTCTCAAAAATGATACCATTCATTTGCAATTTACAAAACATATCAAACAGTATTTCTTCCACTTAAAATTACTTAATGCATCAACACATAATCATAACATAACAACATTTAAAACAAAATTGCAAATAGATAACATATTTTTCAGAAATAGTCTCATTCATTGGTTCAATTCTAAAAAATGATACCATTCATTCGCAATTTACAAAACATATCAAACATTATTTCTTCCACTTCAAATTACTTAATACATCAACACATATAATCTTAACATAACAACATTGAAAACAAATTTTTCAATAGATAAAACATTTTTTGACAATAGTCTCATTCATTGATTTCAATTCTCAAAAAGGATATCAAACATATCAATCAAAATATATCAAACATTATTTATTCCACTTAAAATTAAAACATAACAATAATTAAAAATAAAACTTCAAAATGATAATATGAAATTTTCAGAAATTGCCTCTAACATTGATTTCAATTTTCAAAAAAGTAAGGCCGCCTACCCTATGGGACAACTATGTTCAAATTCCATAAACAGCTTCATTTCGTCAAGTGTAAACTAAAACAGTGGAGACAAACCAATAAGTCGGACTTCCAACTCCAGAGGGCTCCCCTGATGGCAAGATGGGAGGAGGTGCAAAAACACTTCAGGGATGGCTCCATTTTTGAGCACCTTAAGGCGGAGGATGATGCTCTACGCAAAGCGGTTGAAGACATTGATAACCAAGAGGAAATTTACTGGAAACAGAGAGCTAGAACCTCCTGGTTATTAGAAGGTGATAGAAATACAAAATTTTTCCACCGCTCAGCTTGTGCTAGGAGACAAATGCATAACATGGAAGTCCTTCAAGATGAGAATGGCCACTCTTTTGATACTCTCCCTGGAATGCATTCCCACTCAATGGATTATTTCTCAAACCTTTTTAAGAATAGTATGGACCAATATGTGGTTGCTCAGAATGCAGTTATCAATGTCATCCCTTCTCTCATCTCTCAAGAAGAGAATCAGATCCTCCTTAGACCCATTAACAGTGATGAACTAAAGAAAGTGGTATTTGGGATGAGCATTGGTAAACCTCCAGGTCCAGATGGCTTTCCTATTGAATTTTTCTAGGCCTTCTGGGATACTCTGGAGAAGGATGTTTTGGCTGTTGCTGAGGAGTCCAGAACTAACAAAAGAATGCTTAAAGCTCTCAACCATACATTCATCACTTTAATTCCTAAAGGGGAGGGGGGGTTCATATCTCTGATTTCAGACCGATTGCATTATGTAATGTTATTTATAAAATAATCACGAAGATTATGGCTGAGCGGCTAAAACCTCTTTTACAAAAAATAATTTCCTCGGAGCAAGGGGGTTTTGTGGAAGGTCGACAGATCTTGTATGAAGTGGTCCTTGCTCAAGAGGCAATCCACACAATGCAAACTTCAGGTAACAAAGGAATGTTTATAAAGCTGGATATGTCTAAGGCTTATGACCGGGTGGAGTGGGGCTTCCTGGCTAAGATGTTGGCTGCCTTTGGCTTTTCTCAGGATTGGATTGACTGGGTCTTGAGTTGCATCTCCACTCCCTCTTTCTCTGTTCTAATCAAAGGGCTCCCCTCGACTCCTTTTGGTGCCTCTCGGGGTCTTCGTCAAGGAGACCCTTGCTCCCCTTACCTCTTCCTCATTTTAGCTGAAGGATTAGGTAGACTCTTCCTGAGAAGACGTCATCTCGATTTGATAACAGGTATCAAAGTGGGGACAGAAGTCTTGACCCACTTACAGTTTGTGGATGACACAGGATTGGTGGGAGTGGCCAGCTTTAGGGAAGCCAGAGGAATCAGAGATACTCTTAACATCTACCTTCGGGCATCAAATCAAGTCATTAATGATAAAAAGTCCAAGGTGGTCTTCTTCAACCTCGATCGAAGGTTACAGGACAGAATCACTGAGGTTCTGGGATTTACTAGGACCTCTCTACCTGTTACTTACCTGGGGGTTCCTCTGCACTTCAAAAAACTAAAAATTAATTTCTGGAAGGATCTTTTGGATGGCATCAAAGAGAAAGTGAATCATTGGGCTCTTAAATGGTTAAGCTATGGAGGCCGATTAACGTTCTTACAATCTATATTCAGGCTTTGCCAATTTATAAATTCTCCATCCTGGCTGCCCCACATTCTATCTGGAAAGAGCTTGACAAAATGGCCCGAAGATTCTTATGGGAGGGTGCTAAAGGCAAGAAGAAATGGGCCTTGGTCGGTTGGGATAAGGTCACCCAGCCCAAGGATAAAGGCGGGCTGGGACTGAGAAGCACCAAGCTTAATAATCAAGCTTTGGCTGGAAAATTATACTGGAGGTGGATTTCACAGCCAACTTCCCTTTTTAACAGAATTCTATCTAGTAAATACCTGGACCATGCTCACCCCAATGATTTGGGATGTTTCCATTTGGAAGGTAATGGATCCTTAGTGTGGCAGACTCTCAAGCTTGGAGCTCAAGTCATCAAAGATCAATTGTTTTGGAAAGTGGGGAGAGGGGAGAAGGCCCGCTTCTGGACTGATTCCTGGGATCAACACCCTCCTATTATTACTGTGTTTCCTGAACTGCAACCCATTAAATCAGCCATAGAAGACAAGGGCTGGATTCTTATTGAGAGTTATTTCAATACCAGTCAAATTGGGGAATACAAGTTCAAAAAGTTCAAGAGGCTGGAAGAATGGCCAATTCCAATTCCCCCGGAGCTGGCACCCATCTTGGAAAAAATTTTGACAGCTAGGTTTCTTACTGGACGAGATGAGGAGGATGAACTTGCCTGGGGCTTTGGGAACCTTGGGGTTTATACTGTGAAAGTGAGATTCAATCAGATTCTTCCAGAGCCTCCACCTCACTCTTTTTCGGTCCATGTCTGGAAGAAGATTTGGCACCCCAAAGGCTGGCCAAAGGTGAACTTCTTTGCATGGCAATTTATGCATAATGGAATCCTCACCTTTGACAATCTCAGAAATAGAGGTATCATCGGTCCTTCTCAGTGTGTGTTATGTCGCAAGCAAGAGGAAACTGCTGATCATTTGTTGTTTGAATGCATTTTCACTTGGCAGATTTGGATGCGCTGGTTCTCCACCTTTAAAATCCAAGCCAACAGTGATGTGACTCGGACCAATATTTGGAACAGATGGAAGAGAGGCAGATTTAAATCCAAGGCTCTTTGCATTGGCTGGGAGCTCGACTTTCTTTTTATTTGGTGGCAGGTGTGGTTGGAGAGAAATTCCCGCATCTTTCGTGAAACTTTTTCTTCTCTTGAAGGAATCTGGCAGGTCATCTGGAGCAAAGTAGCGAAAACGGTTGCTATCTACGTGGAGGAGGAAAAATAGTTTGTCTTTGTGCCATCAGCTGAGGGAGCTGTTGATCTTGAAAGACATGCTTTTGATAGATGGCACCCTCCCCCTACAGGCTGGATCAAAATTAACACTGATGGTGCTGCTAAAGGAAACCCGGGTAGAGCGGGAACTGGTGTTGTTTGTCGCGATCATCTTGGGTCTGTGCTCTATTAGGAGCTGCAAGGTCTGGGTCATGCCACAAACAATGAAGCAGAGGCCTTGGCCGTTAAATTTGCCTCTATCTGGGCTGTAAAGTAGGGCCATAGAAAGATAATTCTTGAGTTTGACTCTCAAATTCTGGTGGGTGCTCTTGATAGCATGAGGAACTTCAATTTGCAGGCCTGGAGGCTGTGGTCCCTTGTCTCCCAAATAAAGGATCTCTGGAAAGAATTGGATGATGTTGTTCCCATCTATGTGCGTAGAGACTTCAACAAGGTGGTTGATTTTCTTGCTAAGCTGGGTGCCGAGAAGGAAGTTGGAGTGCAGATGCATAGTGATATGCCTGTCAAGGACGTTGTGATTAGACAAGGCCTTGAATGCCATTTATGATCATGTGTAAAGATTTTTCTGCTAAGGATGGTTTTCGTAGTGATTTCACGACTTGTAACGATGCCGTGGCCTCTAGCGGGAAGTTGTCACGATATCGCGACAGGTTTTGCCTTCCCAGCCTCCGCAGAAAATAGGTCATGAAATCGCAACATGTCGTGAATTCGTGACATGTCGCGATATCGCGACCTGGCGCGCTGCCGTTGTCTTTGATGCAAAGTTGTAGCGATTTCGCTACCTTTTTGGCTGATGAGGTCTTCTTTGAGAAATTGTCATGATTTCGCGACCTGCTGAGCTTTCGCGGTCTGGGGATGGAAGTCGTCGTGATTTCGCGACATTTTTGGCGTAGGGGAGTCAAGGTTGAAAATTGTCGCGATATCGCGACCTATTTTGCTGCCGCTGCCTTCACTTGGAAATGGTCGCGATATCGTGACACTTTTGCTGGCTGGGAGCTTCGGAGGAATTTCATCACGATTTCTCGACGTGCCGCGATTTCGCGACATGTCACGAAATCGCGACGCTTTTGGCGCAGGGGAGTCGAAGTTGAGAACTGTCACGATATCGCGATCGGTTTTGCTGCTACTGCCCTCACTTGAAACTGGTCGTGATTTCGTGACATTTTAGCAGGTTGGGAGCTTTGGAGGAATCTCGTCGCGATGTCGCGACCTTTTCGAAGACTTGATGCTTCTTGGAGTTTTGGTCACGATTTCACGACTTTCTTGTCGATCGAGCGTGGAGGCCTTGGTTTGTCGCGATATCGCGACATGTCGCGATTTCATGACATGTCGCGCTATCGCGGCTGAGGGCGCTGCTGCGGCCGCGACTGGGTTGTTGCCCACGATTCTGCGACATGTCGCGATTTCGTGACATGTCGCGGTTTCGCTCCTTGCTGCCTTCTTTGCTTTGTGGGAGTTTCCTTTGTGCTCCTTGCTTGCTGTTCAGTTCTCTGCTATTTTTTTGGGATGAGTTATCTCCCTGTTGTATTTGCCCCTTGTTTTAATACAAGCTTTTCAATTTTTTTCAAATTTTTTTTTCAAAAAAATACCAGTCTTAAATATTTATAAAAATATAAATATATAAAGAGTTTTTGTTTCACTTAAAACCCAACACAACAAAGATATATTGTTTTTCAATGTTTCCTGAAGGTCCACCCACATCTACCTCAATATATTTTTCTTCTAATGCCCCAACCCTAACCAAAATTTTTGTTGTAGCGTTGATCCCCAATAATAAGGCACTCTCTTCCTTCACTGGATCTTCTTTTAAAGGTGCATTCAGCTCCTTCTCTTTTTCTTTCATTTTAGCCTCGACATCCAAGCCCCCATATTTGATAACCTTCTTTAGGTAATTATTTTCTCTAACCATATGTTGTAACCTCTTCAAATTAATAGCATTATTAATGCTAATTTTGGCAGTCTTGATCAAAACTTTTATGGCACTGAATTATTGCTTTAGGTGCTGGAAATTAGACTACAAAACAAAAATAAAAAATGTTAATATTTATAAACAAAACATATTTAACAAAAAAAATATTTTTTAGTTAGGTGTAGAACTTACATCAGTTGTAAGTCGTGTTGTTTCTGCAACTGCTACTTTGTTCTGATCAAGTGCCCATTCATTAAAATAAGCTTGGGCTTCTACATTAAGGTTTTTCAAATAATTCATAACAACGGCAATAATTTCATCTCTATATGTAGACTCGGCATCCATAGTACTAGATTCAGATTTATATAGCAAGGCATCGAGCTTTTGGGGCTCATTCTCCATCTTGAGAAACAACACTTTTCTTTTTAAAAAATTCTTATATTGGCCATTGATGGATTTAATCAAAACCTTGTCCCAATATTCCCATTCCTTCAATTTATCAATATCTGAAAGAAGAGTATTATGAACTACAGCTTTACATGCATCAGCTAATAACACATTTTTAGAAATGTTTAAGATATCATTTTCTGTAACAGTACGGGTGACAACTTGTTGTGGGTCAGAGGGGAAAAATTCAACGACATCGACATTGACATCATCTTCTTCTCTATCAATGCCCTCTTCATCCTCAAGAATATCACTTGTCTTTAAAGGGAAATTTTTAGGATTCAGACCCTGATAAAGAAAGTCACAATCATGAGTTCTCGAGGGCATTTGAGATGCACTCTCAAAATTTGAAAAACTCTCCAAGGTTAATATCGGTACAACAAAAATATTAGATGATGACACATTTTGTGTCTTTGTAGCACTTCTTGCATTGTGAGGTGGCGGTGTGAGGAACATTTTACCACACATGCGTGATTGGTTCTTCGTAGGTGGACCCTAAAGTGGATGGACCTGAGCTTGCTTTGGGTGGACTTGAACCTGCTTTGGCTATGGTTGTGGCTATGGTTGTGGAGGGTCAGGTGGTGGAGCCATCTTTTTTTTCAGCCTTTTGAATCTACGAGGTCCCTGTGTTAAATTTCACACAAGAACATAAAATAAATCATTTGTAAATAATAATAGCATTAAAAAATATTTATTTAAAATATACATACCTGACTCAGACACTGCAGCTATTGATATTTCAACCATTTGCCCTTTGTTTGAAAAATACGTAAAACACATTAAAAAAACATAATTTTAAGTCAAAAAAATAAATCATTTAAAAAAGCATTTTTGAACAATGCAGAGTAAGGTTACCTTATGGGTTGGAGGTAACCTCTTCTACATCAAGTGTAACTATTTCTCTAGTAAAAGGTGTCGCAGGTGTATGCTAAATCCGACCATCATCAGACCTCACACGTTTGTTGGGAGTCATTGGTGATGACTGCGATTGCATGTCAGAATTAGCAAATACTTCTATAATCCTAAATGTGGCATCCCTCTTACTTGAATACTGAGATGCTCTTCTCTATTTAAAAAAAATAATTAGATAATAAAAAGATAAAATTAAAAAATAAAAAATAAAGATATTTCAATAATTTTTTTACCTGTATCTCACCATCAGACATGTCAATAGACAACAAACTGGGGTGCAATGCAGTGGGAGGACTGCTTTGTTGAATGTTGAAATAAGCTTCCTAAAATAAATAAAAAATAAAATTGTTGGTAGTCACTGTGTAGCAAATGCTTGATTTTTTTGGGCACTCAAAAGTTCATGCTTCAGGTGGTTGGAAATGTGCATGCATCAGTCAAATTTATCGCCATAAATACAATGAAGCAATAAATAAAGTTCCCAAATAGACATTTTTGTAGGTCACCCCTGCAGAATAAGCCTTGCCTAAAAAAATTCAATGCAAGCATATGGAAATTTGTCTCCAACATTCGAAATGTTTAAGCCCCTTTTGGACTTAGAAGAATTGATTGAAAAAAGAGAACATTATTAGAAAATAAAAAATAAAACAAGGAGAACATTTTTAGAGAAATGAAACTATAGCAGAACAATATTTAATGTTAAATAAAAAATAAATTTTCAAATTATACCTTTCAGATTGTTAGGATGAATAACGTAAATGTTACCTAGGGTGGATTTATCATCGTCGGTTAAGGCGTATTGGTTGTTCACCAGTACATCATTCAAAAATAGTAGACCTGATAATTGTTGCACATCGAAGGGTTTAACTGAAAAAATAATTTTATTGTTATCCATAGGGATCGAAACAGTGCACACGTCATGGTTGTAATAAGAAATGATATGTTGCATCAACTGAACATTAATTTTCAACTGAGGCATCTTCCACACACCAACAAGTCCAGCGGTGTAAATCCACTAGGAATATCTATCAGGAGTGTTGAAAATGCTCTTGAGATTGGGGCAGAAGGTGTATGTGAAATGAACTTTGGATGGAAGAGTGGAGGAACAACTAGTCATCTCTAAAAAGTAGGAAAATGTTGCTAAAAAATTATAAAATGCTACCAAAATGCTCTAAAAAATATCTAAAATAGCTATGGAAAATGCCCTCAAAATGCTGGAAAAAGGTTTTAAAGTTGCTCTAGGAAAAGCTACAAATGACCCTGCAAATGACCTTGAAAATGAATTTATAGATTTTCTGCATGGCAGGAGTTAACGCATGAATGAAACATGGTAGAAGGGAGGATATGTGGCGTCATATTATTTATGGTTATGGTAGTCACCTTGTTCCAATTGCCATCTGCCAGTCACCTTGTGCCACTCACAATCTGCCAGTTGCCTTGCACCACTCACCATCTACCAGTCACCTTGTGCCACTCACCATTTGTTAGTCACCTTGTGGCACTCACCATCTATCAAAATATTAGTCACCATGTGCCACTCACCTTCTGCCACTCACATTTTTCCAGTCATCATTTGTCAGTCGCCATGTGTCAGTCGCCATGTGTCAGTCACCTTCTACCATGTGTGAGCATTGTATCAGATAAAGTCACTGGTAAATAAAATATTTCTTTAAAATAAGTTGTATTCTTTTTTTATGAGTGATGGAAACTCTGTGACTGAAAATTTGAATATCTTTAACACTATGGTAAGTCAAGTAAACTTAGTACATATAAAAATTGATGAAGAGGAAAATTGTATTACTTTACTTTGCTCATTATCTAACTCTTGGGAGAGCATAGTTATGGCTATCGCCAATACAACTTCTACATTGAAAGTATAGGATATAGTAGAAACATTGCTATTTGAGGAAATGAGATGAAAATATTTTGAGTATTATCATAAAAAGGATGCCTAGGATGCCCTAGTTGTGATAGGTTATTATCAAAAAAGAAGCAAAAAGAAAATAGGAGAAAGAAAATCAAAATCTATGGGAAAATATGTTGTTCCAAACAAAATAAAATACTGGAAGTGTGGTAAAACAAAGTATTATAAAAGAGACTATAGATCTAAAAATAATGATGAGAGAAAAATTGTAGAAATGAAGACAATAAATAAATATTCATGAGACTTATTCATAACTACAACATGCTCAAGTGAACACCATGACTCATGGTTGATCGACACATATGCTTCTTTTCATATGACTCTTCATAGGGAGGGGTTCTATGAATATGAAAAAATAAGTAGAGGTGAAATATTTTTGAGAGACAATTCAACACATAAAATAATAGATCGAGGAAGAGTCAAGTTGATGTTTAAATATGGAAGAATTAAAACCCTTCCTAGTGTGTTGCATATTCAATATTTGGAAATAAATCTGATATCCATTAGAAAGAATGATGTGGTTGTTACTATGGTATTCAATAAGAACAACTACAAGATGGTTCATGGATGCTTAGTTTTGGTAAGGGTATTTCGTACATAAAATTTGTTCCAACTTGAGGCTAGCACTATAAGTTTTAATTTCGATAACTCTTTAGTTGTAGAGGAAATTAATATGGTACAAGAAGCTCCAAGTATTCCTGTAGTAAAGACAATGTTGTGGCATCAACGCATAGGGCACATTTGTGAGAAAGGTATTCGAACATTAAAAAAATGAAAGGTATGGTTGAATAAATTTAAACTAAAATATTAAAACAAAAATTAAACTAAAATAGCCATCCAAAAACAAAGACCAACCCACCACTCAACAGGGCATATAGGAGAATTTTTATTCAACTTTCTTTTAAAGACACCAACGATCTTGCTCTATTTTTGCATAAGAATGGAAGGGTAGTAAATACATTAAGATGCAGATAACAAAACTCCAAACTCAGAGAGCAAGGATGAATGAAAAACACCAAGCATATTCCTTGAGAAAAAATCTATAATTAATTTAGACAAAAAAAGCATAATTTTTAGTTTCTAATTATTATTCTTGTCTGCTAATATTCTAGCATGTCCCATGGAGTAAAGAAGGCATTACACTAGGTCAAATGAGAGAAGGCATTATACTAGGTCAAATGAAAACACCTATAACATTTAGTACACTCAAGTCAACAAAAAAGATAAAGAAATACAAAAATGACTTTCATCTATATGAAAAGTGCCAAGCCAAACCTTTGGCATTAATTTTTTCAAATATGTTACTAAGAACCTAACAAATTATACCACCTTCAAAAGAAAAAGAAAACAAAAAGATACCAAATCAACATTAAATTTCTAGTAATAGATTTTCATATCAACAACAAAATAGAGAGCTGAATAAAATTACAAGTTTCAAGAAAACATCAAATCTTTGATTATGTTAGAGTAATTTATTTGGAAGAAAAACATCAAATCTAAAATTTCTAACACAACCATAATGTAATTTTAGGGTTGTTAAAGCAGTATAGAAGCTTACAAAAAACAAAAACAAAAACATGTTTAAAAAAATAAATATAAATTAACCACAACAAACAAAATAAAAAATTAACAAACCAAAAACTCAATTATCATGAAAAATAACCTTGATAAATCATTCAAACATAAAACACCTTTAAAAATATAAAACAACAAGGAAACATTTTAAAGCTTGTTTTAAATTGAAATCACTGTATGGAAAACATTACACGATAAGAAGAGAACACACAATTTATAGTCCTGTCCATTTTTAACATGATTTAGTAAATGAAAATTTGCTATTTTTACACCACTCATGCTTTTAATTTATGAATAACTTGTTTAATTAACAATAATATTTTGAACAACTCTCCTCAAAACTAACAAAATCAAAGCATAGAATTGAAGTATATATAAAAAATCTAGGAATATCCTTGTTTTTTAATTATTTTAGATGCACATGTATTACTCATCTTTTGAAATCTACATATAATATATACCTAAACATATAAATATTACACATAATTCAAATTATATATTATTATCCCACTAATGCACTATATTTATAAAGTCTCCTTTGTTGCAATATTGCTTCAAATATAAACAAGGCAATTAAGAATATAGAGGTTCATTTTCAATTTTTTTTTATTTTTTTATATATAATAAACATAATATTCATACTAAACATAAATATAGAGTTTTAGTTGATTATATATTCTCTTGATATACAAGAATTTACCATGCTTTAGTCATAGTCATATTATATTATAATATAATATGACTAAAGCATGGTAAATTCTTGTATATCAGGAGAATATATATATATAAACTTGTGTTTACGATAATTTATTTTTTGAAATGAGAGGAGAAACATATTTTGGAGGCTAGGTTTATTCCCTGTGAGGGTTCCCGGGGTATATGTTGTGTACTTCTATTTTTGTGGTTTGCATCAAAACCATGCCATCCATAGGGTGGGAAAAGTATCCAAATTGGGTCTCCCATTTGTAGGTTGTGATGGCTTTGACAGGACCTCTATTTGTCATATATCATTGGAAAGGATAAATGGTAGAATTTGATTGCCATTTGTCCTACCCTTGACTTTGTGAGGGACCTAGGCCATGGCCATCCCACCCAGGGATGGTTTCTGGTATATATATATATATATCTTAAGAACAGTCAGGTTAATATTCCCAATAGATAGTAGAATTAACAAAACATTTATTCAAAAAGCAAGAAATAAAAGCAATTAAATGCATGATAGTGTTAACTAAACTATGACATTAAATGATATTACAAAATTTGCTTCTACTAATGGAGATCTTCATTTTATTATTTTTCTATGATATTTTTTATGCCTTGTAAATACATAGGACATCGAGTTAAACTAAAATTGGTTAGAAAAAAACTATAGTTGATTTAGATCAAGAAAAAATATTTAGTTTCTAATTTTTATTCTTATCCTATAATGTCAAATGCAGGAAAGATTATACTTGGTTAATTTAGATTAAAAAACATAATTTTTAACCCAAGTGTTGTATGTGAGTTGGAGAGGAGAGGGCAATCCTCCAAGGAGGTCCCAGGTTCAAATCTCCACCCTACCAAAAAGCTGAATTGGGTATCTAAAATCCAATTGATAATGTTGGTACGAGCACGGTCGGATGAGACCCTGGGTGACTTTGACGGTGTAAAACCCCCTTATTCGTGGTCTCTCAGATCAAGGCGGCTCCGCAAGGGGTTTTTCGCTTTTAAAAAAAATCTTATTTTTTAGTTTCTAATTAATATTATTGTCTATTAATATTCTAGAGTGTCTTATGGAGTAAAGAAGAAATTACACTAGATCAAATGAAAACACCTATAACATTTAGTACACTCAAATCAACAAAAACATAAGTGAAGAAATACAAGAAATGATTTTCATCTATAAGAAAAGCACCAAGCCAAACCTTTAGCATTAATTTTTTCAAATATGTTACTGAAAACCTAAAAAATTATACCATATTCAAAAGAAAAAGAAAACAAAGATATCAAATCTACATTAATTTTTACTAATAGGTTTTTATAACATTGAGATAACTCAATAAAATTATACGTTTCAATAAAACAACAAATATTTGATTATGTTAAAATAATTTATTTGGAAGGAAAACATTAAATATAAATTTTTTATCACAACCAGAATGCAACTCTAAGGCTGTTAAAGCCGTATAGAAGCTTATAATTAAAAAAAAAAAATCATTTTTATAAAAATAAATATAAATCAACCACAAAAAAAAAAAAAAAAAATGAACAAATCAAAAGCTCAATTATCTTGAAAAACAACCTTAATACAACTTCCAAATATAAAACACCTTTAAAAATATAAAAGAACAAGGAAACATTTACAAAATATATTTTTACACCACTCAAGCTTTTAAATTGTAAATAATTTATTTAATTGATAATAATGTTTTGAACAACTTTCCTTCAAACTAACAAAATCAGTATAGAATTGATATATATATATATAAAGACTAGAAATAATTCATAAAGCATACATATTTTAATAATTTTAGATGCACATGTATTAAACATATTTTAAAATATACATATACATGAACATATAAAGCTTACACATAATTCATAGTATTTTTTTTATTTGGTTATTGTGAGAAACCCTATTACCGAAAAACTAGAAATGTCCTAGTTTTTTAATAATTTTATATACACATATATTTAGAAATGTCCTGGTTTTTTAATAATTTTAGATGCACATGTATTAAGCATCTTTTACAATCTACATATACCTGAACATATAAAGCTTACACATAATTCATAATATATATTTTTTATTTGGTTATTGTGAGAAACTCCTATTACCAAAAAAAAAAAAACTAGAAATGTCCTTGTTTTTTAAGAATTTTAGATGCACATGTATTTAAAAATGTTCAGATTTTTTATAATTTTTTTTTTATGAAAAAACCATTATATTAATAAAATAATGTTTAATCATAAAAAAATGGTGGGTGGGATTAGCACACCCCGTAAACCAATACATTAACCACTATGGTTAAGAGCAAACAAGAGTCTCAAAAACAGCCCACAAACTACCAATAACAACTGCCAAAATAGTATTAAATATGCATTCGAAAAGAAAGAAGGCAAAAAATTACTGCCACATGGAAGGGGAAGGAAAATGCACATGACTCATAATGCAGGGTGCATTCCCCCAATGCTCCATCAGGGTACACAAGTACTAAGCATTTTAGATGCACATGTATTAAGCATCTTTTAAAATCCTACATATACATGAACATATATAGCTTACACATAATTCATAGTGTATTTTTTTATTTGGTTACTGTGAGAAACCCCTATTACCGACGAACGTACAGGGCTGAGCAGTCTCCTCCCAACCATGACCCCTTGTAAAGCCGAAAGCTAATGTACATGTATTAAGCATCTTTTAAAATCTACATATACATGAACATATAAAGCTTACACATAATTCATAATATATTTTTTTTATTTGGTTATTGTGAGAAACTCCTATTACCAAAAAAAAAACTAAAAATGTCCTGGTTTTTTAATAATTTTAAATGCACATGTATTTAGAAATGTCATGATTTTTTAATAATTTTAGATGCACATGTATTAAGCATCTTTTAAAATCTACATATACGTGAACATATAAAGCTTACACAATTCATGGTATTTTTTTTTTTTATTTGGTTACTGTGAGAAACCTTACCCACGGACAGACAAGGCTGAGCAGTCTCCTCCCAACCATGATCCCTAGTAAAGCCGATTTAACACAAACCCACCACACACTCACCCACGCCATGATTTGAACCTTGGACAATAAGATCCAAAGCCCAAACCACACTCCCACCTACACATAATTCATAGTATTTATTATTACCCACCACACATTCATATTGCATATAACTTATTTAAATAATAACATATATTATGAAAACCATATAAGGTATTATATATATATATATATATATATATATATATATATATATATATATAGAGTGAATGACCGAAAATTATTATCTATTTTATAAAATGTGGATGTCTAGAGTATTTTTTACTTCTTTCTTAAATAATCTACATATAAATGGATGAATGTATATAATTGCCTCCCCTTAAATGAATTTTAACATTAAAAAATACCCTTATCAATTATATAGATTAACATTACAATATCAACAATAAACAATATTAACATTACAACTGGATGGGCTTCGTCGTCGTGGCGACGGACGAGCAAGAGATCAGTTGGCGTGCCTGTGACCCCAACCGATTGATGTCTTTGCTCTTCCGTCACCACGACGACGAAGCCCATCCAGTTGGCGTGCCTGCTCCACAGCTTCTGCACGCGTGGCTTCTGAAAAAACCTTGGGAGATTTACGGCTACAAAGGGTATTTGCAATTGCTTGAATAGTGGCTTGAAAGGGGTTTTTTATTCCCCCAGAAGGGATCAAAGTTGAAATAGCCTATGATCTCTCTTCGGAGCTGATCCTTTGGACTAACTTGCAGTTGCAAATATCCTTTCAAACCATTATTCCAAAACTTATTCCAAAACTTATGGATGGCCCATTAGGGCTACAAGGTCACCATGTATCTTTACGCCACGTCTATTTTTTCAGAAGCCACGCGTGCAGAAGCTTTGGAGCAAGCACGCCATCTGGATGGCCTTCGTCCCCATGGCGACGGACGAGCAAGAGATTAAGCGGTTGGGGTGCCGCGATATCGTGGAGGCGTGGCGGGGGACGGTGTTGTACCTCGAGTGGATAGCCGACCTCATGGACTAGCTGAGGCCAGCAGGGCTCCACTACAAGCACCCCCACCCGGATGTGAAGATGGAGTCCGGGTTTCTCAACCTGTATACCCTTGAGGACGAGGACTGCAGCTTCTGCAAGAGCAGCGCCAGGAACCAGGTCGTGGGAGATCAAACGCCTGGTGGAGAAATACAACGAGGAGTGGCTCATCACCATCACCATCACGGAGCACAAAGCTTGTTGTGCTTCGTGATGGTGATGCTCAGCCATTAGGAGCATTGCAAAGGTGAAAAGGTGAAAAGATAAATTAGTGAGATTATTATGAACAATTTTATCTACGATAAGATTTATAGTTTCAAGGTTAGTAGGGGTGTCTTCAATTTTAACATCTGGATCTTGACCTTTAATGGGCATGAAAGGATTAGGCTTTACGTAAAGAGAATTTACCTAGTCTTCGGACTGCAAAACCTAGGTTTCAGATATAGATTCTTGCCTTTGTTAATTTGATTCTTTTTCTAGAAGATTTGAGTCGATTGACTGTTCCCCTGTCCATTCTTACCGTGATTTGAATCCTTCTTTAGAGTAGGGCATTAGGCACAAATATGACCCTATTTTTTATATTTAATGCAAAAAAATAATGTTTGTTCTCATACTCGATAGCTTGACGTCTTCGATAGGATCCTGAAATGAGATCTACATAAGTCAAAAATTGGAAATCCATATTTGCAATGATGTAGATGCGGGCATAAGTAAGGTGAATTCTAGCTTTGGTTGTTGAATCAATGGCAACAAGGTCACTAATGGTTTGAGCTATACCTTTGAGAATTCCAAGATGCCAAAACTACGATGGAAGGTTTGAAAGCCTGGTCCAAATAGACACTGAGTTTATGCTTTGTGTTTTTGGGTCAAAATATTTACGCCATTTCCTCAAGAATAGACTTCTTCTTCGAAGAACCATGGACCTCCACTAATGAATCAATTGTCAACTGTCAACAAGTCCACTAACAAGGTCTCAAACAACAAATCCACTAATAAGGTCTCAAATTTTAATTTCATGAAATATGTAAACCATTTGCTCACCAACAAGCTCTACCACCAATATAAATATTTTTTCTTTTAAATATTCTAAGCACTACATAATAAACCTATAAAAAATATTATTTTTTAACATAGGAAAAACATTAAAATTTTGTATGCCAAACAAAGAACATACTGCATTTAAAAATGTATGGAGAGGCCATGAAGGTAGGGGTCAATTGTCAAAATTAGTGATTCCAAAAAATAGTTTATGATTTCTTAAATATACTAATAGGAAAGGTAATAAAATTAAATTTTATTTTTCTAAAGCTTTATAATCTTAACTAAACACATCCATCATTCTTTAACATGTGTCATTATAAAATTATTCACAATGGTCTAAAAAAATATTATATAAAGATGCTCTATTAATAACAATAAGTCTTTCTCAAATTTAATTGGATCCTTCATTCTAAGAAAAAAAATTATATTTTATTATATATTTTCAAGATCAATGTAAAACAAAATAAAATTAGTTACAAATATCTTTATTAAATGCTTGTAACTACATTAAACCCAAATTTGTATGTTAAATTTGAGTTATTATTTTCCCTATTTCAATCTCTTTTATGTGGATTTGTCTCAAGGAGATTGATATATTAGACATGACAATGTTAATTATATAATGGAAGCTTTTCAATCAAGAGAAAGGCATGTCATACATGAAATGCTTGGTATATACCTAATTTTCCAAAAGGAGGTTCAGATAAAATACTTTTAAAAAAAAATAAGACAATCAAATAATATGTCAACAAATCATGTGATACTAAATACAATATATTTACAAAAATAAAAACTCAATTAAAAATAGCATGATTAAATTTAAATTCAAGATTGATTTTCACAAATCCTAAATTGAATTCTAACATTTATTCAAAAAAAATTATTACAATTTTTCCATGGTAATACCACCTCTACCATGATTTAGAAAGAGGTATATAGAAAATACTATGAAAGTTGTGCACTGTCTCATTTTCAACTCGTAAAAATATTTAAAATTATAGTTCCTTTAGAGCATCCAAAGTTAAATATAGAAGATATACTATTGTAATTGTATTTCAAAATTTTACCATATATTGGTTATAAGAGTCTAATCCATTTATTTAAGTAGAAAGTTGATAAAATAAAATTAACAAATTTGACTACAGAGCTCTAGCTTTGCATTAAATAGGATCTTTTAGTTAGTTTTATTTGTATTATGCCTTCAAATGTATTGAATAAAGTATATAGATATCACATAACAAAAAATAAAATTAAGATAATAGTTATTATAATTAGTAAAATAATAACAATCTACAACAACCAAATTGTATAGTAAAACTATTTTAAACTAATTTTTTAGTTCTTATTTATCTCATGAAATAACTAGAGAAAACAGAGGCATTTAGAAAAAAATTGATAAACTTCTAAATAACATTTACATAAAAATAAATTTATTGTTAAGTCACATTATTTCTCTATCATAAAATATTTAAAGACAAGGAAGGAGACTAGGAAAAATAAACATTCATACCGCAATGGTTTGGCTTTGGCCACTGATCCAAGAAACCCAACTTCAAACTTCAAACCATGACCGAGTGTGTAGGTGTGTATACCAAAAAAAATAAAAAACCTTTTCAAATCAATAATTATAATTAGTTAAGTAAATAAAATAAACACATAAATAATAATATAATTATTTTATAAAATAATTGCAAAGAGAGTATCTTAAAATATTAAATAATATAAAAACAAAAGTCAATATCAACCCAAATCAGGTTTGATATATTTATAAATAAATAAATCTCTTCAAAATACGCTCAATTTGTCTCTTAATATCTAAGATGATATCATTTAGATATAGAATATTTCCTAAGAATAAATATCATTTAGATAATATTTGTTTTCTTATTTTGTCTTTATAAATATCAATGTTAGAATATAAAATAGACTAATTATCTATTTTCCCTTCTTTACTTGTGTACTTCATACAAAGCTAAGTAGATACAAGAAATTGCCCTACCAATGACCGAATTGCATTCTCAAAAAAATAGCTTTGTTTGTGTTTTCTTTTTTCTTTTCCTTTTTTTAACTTATTAATAGTAGTGTTATAACTTATAGACTAAATTATTTAGACTCAAAATTTATGTCCTTGTGAAAATAAATACACCTATAAGATATGGTCAACCCATTAAAGCATAAATGAATTATAATAAAATAATAAATACATTTGCTTTCTTTTTTATCTATCATTTTTTCTCTTTTCTAATTTTAATAAGGTTTACATTCTAAAAATTTCTAACTATTCCAATATTGATAAACCAAGAAGATATACATGAGACACATTCTTAGAACAAAGATCTAGATGTAAAATAAAAATTCAATCATCTCAATATCTACATAGATATCTCTAAAATATAAAGCTTATCTATATAAATATATCTAGAATATAAAACTTAAGCAAAAGATGAGATAATGACAATAACACTGGTCCAAAATGAAGATGTGGAATGGGTTAAAATTATTAAGTTCAAATATTTGGGTATGGAGAATAATTTGTTGACCTCACCATTGTTGTCCTCTAGGTTGGTCTTCTGGTTGAATCTGCATAAGTTCAAAGACCTAATTTAAAAGGGAGGGAAATGATTAATGGGAAATGATCGGGCTATCAACTCCTGGAATGATCCTTGGTTGATGGATGATCCCTTAGCTTCTCTCCTTGATTTGGCTATGGTCGAAGCCTTGTACAAAATGTTATTTTTTGCTAGTGTTTTTTATTTCATTATTGCCCTTTCGAATTGTAGAATTTGGAGATCCTTATCCCACCCTGATATTTCTATGGTTAAAACTTGTGCCTTCAATCTCATTGTTGATTTTTTAAATCTTTATGTGCTCAACCTAGAGCTGGATGATGATTCCTTCTATTGGAAGGTGGACCCCTTAGGTTCTTTCTTAGTTAAATCTACTTTCTACCTACTTGAGGAACCAATTCCCCTTGGCCCCTCTGCAACTTGGTCTAGCACAAAGGTCTCATCCCTAAGATTAATATCTTCATTTGGTTTTTGGTGCATCATAAAGTCCTCACCTTGGATAATTTTAAAAATTATGGCATAATATTATTCAATTGTTGCTATCTATGTGGCATCTCTAATGAATTCCCAATCCATCTCTTTAATCTCTTCCCATTCACAAAGGAAGTTTTTGACTCCTTTTTTGGTCTTCTGGGAGTCTCTTGGATCTTCCCCCTTTCCCTTCCCAATATTTTGGCCCAATGGTCATTCCCATTCTCCTCCAAGCACCTTCAAATATTCTGGTCTTTCAGTCTAGCCCATCTTCTATGGGGAGTTTGGAAGGAGCACAACCAATGAGCCTTTAACAATACCTCTAATTCAGTTGGCTTTCTCTTTTTCAAGTGTTTGGTTGCTATTGTGGAGAATGTATCCTCGTGTTGCATAGAAGATAAACCCAAGGAGTCTTAGTGAAGACTGGAGAGTCTACTGGGATTTAAACTAGCTAAGGAGCTAGCTTTATCTATTGTGGCTAATCAGAGATTGTCCACCATTTGGATTCCCTCGCCTCTTGATTGGTTTAAATTAAATTTTTATGGTGCTTCGAAAGGTAACCTGGGAAGATCAGGTGTTGGGGGTATTATTAGATATCACAAGGGTGACATTATGTTGGCCTATGCTAAAGGGCTTGGAGTCAAATCTAGTTAGTTCATGGAAATCAGAGCCCTTTACCAAGGAATCTAGTTGGTCGGCTCATTGGGACTCCATAAAATTATCATAGAAGGGGACTCCCTTACTACCATTAATTACATGAAAGGATGGCCCCCATGAAATCTATAAACAAAAAATTTGATTCTTGAAGATAAAAGAGTTGCCCTGCTTTACGAGGATGTCACATTTTAGTATACTTTTTGGGAAGGTAATAAGTCTGTGGTAGAATATCAATTGGTTGTAACCATTCATTGAGTGTGAAATAATGTATATTCACATATATATTTAATGAAATGGTTTCTGATTCCAAGACATTAATATTGAATGATGTGAGAAACTTATCACGTGAAAGAGCAATTTTTTTAATGCTTATTTGATCATCATTACCTTTAGCTTTAAAAGTAAGTCTTGGATGTAATCCTTGCATTAGTTGAAAGATAATTGATTGAGCTAAGTAAGATAAATTAGATTTAAAATATTGATGGATGAAATATTTGTATTGGAGATTAAAACCATGCATATGACTTAAAATGAGCTTGTGTAGAGCTAAAATACTATCCATAGAAATCACGAGCATAGTCTATCAACTTCTTTAAGAGTATTCTAAAAAATAATATGTTTTGTAAATTTGTCATATAATGAACTCTTTAAGTTTATGATATTAAGGGTTATAATTGGGTGTAAAAAAGGAAAATAAAAGAAATATTTTATTCACTTCATCTCATAATGGAAAGGAGGTATTGTATAGAGAGTAGATATTGGAACATATCATTAGTGCTCCTACACAAAAAAACTTGTGTAGAGAGTAACGACCAAAGCCTCACCTTCCAAAAGAACAAATGGAGGGGTTCAACTAGCTTGTTAAAGACATGAGGTAATTGGTGTGAATGAATTTTACATATTTTTACAAATAGACATGTGGAAATATAGGGATGGTTGCACTCATAAGCCAAGGATGAGAATTATAGTTGAAGTTTTATATGTTAGATCAACTCTAGTAAAGGACCGCTAGAGGCTCAACTAAGTAGATAGTGGAGTAGGATCTCACCCAAACATAAGGATAATGAAAAAAACTTGATTAGACTTAGCTCTTTTAGGTTGTGAAAATTGGGTTGTGATATTTGGTATCAAAGCATGGTTCGAAGGTGAATCGACTTATTGTGCATAAGTAAAATATGGTGTGTAATAGAAAATATACCTAGGAAAGGATTATACCTTGCTTAAAATAATAATTTTTAAAAGCTAATCCATTTGTTTATTTAAGATAACTAGAAAATAGATGTTGGCAGGAGAATCAACCCAAGGATGTAATGGTGAATTGACTCCTGATATCTCTCTTGTGTGTGGTCAGGAACAATACCACCCAAGAGAAGGAGAGGAAGTGTTACCCCAACAATGAGGTAGACACAACAAACCAATGTAGAGGATAGAAAATCTCATGTAGATTCAAAGAATCCTAGTAATGAAATAAAATATCTCACTATGATAGTGGCCATACTTCGTGAGAAAGTGGAAACACATAAATAATTGTTGGATATTTTGTTGAATGGAGAAACATAGGCTTATAACTCTAGAATGAGACAGATGAATGACCCTCTTACAGAGGCACCACAGACCAGGATCTAACTAGAGGTCGAGTTAAGCAAGGATATGCAACATCTAAAATCCTCCAAGTCCAATGGAGAGGAATATGGTGACAAAGTCGAAGCATGGATAAAGGAGATAGAAACTTACTATAATATGAAGAAATATTCCATTGATACTTGAACATCCTATGCCACACTACATCTTCAAGGTGTTGGCTTGGATTGGCAAGAAGCTCTATTAAATTGTGCTTATCTAATTTGGTATTTTTGAATGTATCAATAGAGACCTTGACAAAGTTATTATGGAAAAAATTGGGAGCATTGTATGTAATTAAAATATTTCTCTGAAATAAGTTGTATTCTTTTTGGATGAGTGATGGTAACTCTATGACCGAACATCGAAATACCTTTAATACTATGGTAAGTCAATTAAACTCAGTAGATGTAAAAATTTATGAAGAGGAAAATTGTATTACTTTACTTTGCTCATTATCTAACTCCTGGGATAACATAGTTATGGCTATCACCAATACTACTTCTACATTGAAAGTATAGGATATAGTAGGAACATTGCTATTTGAGGAAATGTGATGAAAATATTTTGAGAATTATCATCAAAAGGATGCCTTGGTTGTGAGAGGTTATTATCAAAAAAGAAGCAAAAAGAAAATAGGAGAAAGAAAATCAAAATCTAGGGGAAAATATTTTGTTCCAAACAAAAGAAAATACTGGAAGTGTGGTAAAACAAAGCATTCTAAAAGAGACTATAGATCTAAAAATAATGGTGAGAGAACATCTGTAGAAATGAATACCATAAAAGAAGATTCAGGGGACTTATTCATAGCTACAACATGCTCATGTGAACACCATGACTCATGGTTGATCGACACATATGCTTCTTTTCATATGACTCTTCATAGGGAGGGGTTCTATGAATATGAAAAGATAAATAGAGGTGAAGTATTTTTGGGAGACAATTCAACACATAAAATAATAGATCGAGGAAGATTCAAGTTGAAGTTTAAATATGGAAGAATTAAAACCCTTCCTAGTGTGCTACATATTCTAGGTTTGGAAATAAATATGATATCCATTAGAAAGAATGATGTGGTTGTGACTATGGTATTCAATAAGAACAACTACAAGATGGTTCATGGATGCTTAGTTTTGGTAAGGGGATTTCGTACATAAAATTTGTTCTAACTTGAGGTTAGCACTATAAGTTTTGATTGCAATAACTCTTTAGTTGTAGAGGAAATTAATATGGTACAAGAAGCTCCAAGTATTCTTGTAGCAAAGACAATGTTGTGGCATCAACGCATAGGGCACATTGGTGAGAAAGGCCTTCAAACATTAAAAAATGAAAGGTAAGGTTGAATAAATTTAAACTAAAATATTAAAATAAAAATTAAACTAAAATAGCCATCCAAAAACAAAGACCAACCCACCACTCAACAGGGCATAAAGGAGAATTTTTAATCAACTTTATTTTAAAGACACCAACGGTATTGCTCTATTTTTGCATAAGAATGGAAGGGTAGTAAATACATTAAGATGCATATAACAAAACTCCAAACTCAGAGAGCAAGGATGAAGGCAAAACACCAAGCATATTCCTTGAGAAAAAATCTATAATTAATTTAGACAAAAAAAACATAATTTTTAGTTTCTAATTATTATTCTTGTCCGCTAATATTCTAGCGTGTCCCATGGAGTAAAGAAGGCATTACACTAGGTCAAATGAGAGAAGGCATTATACTAGGTCAAATGAAAACACCTATAATATTTAGTACACTCAAGTCAACAAAAAAATAAAGAAATACAAAATTGACTTTCATCTATAAGAAAAGTGCCAAGCCAAACCTTTAGCATTAATTTTTCAAATTTGTTACTGAGAACCTAACAAATTATACCATCTTCAAAAGAAAAAGAAAAAAAGACACCAAATCTACATTAATTTCTAGTAATAGATTTTCATATCAACAACAAAATAGAGAGCTGAATAAAATTACACATTTCGAGAAAACATCAAATATTTGATTATGTTAGAGTAATTTATCTGGAAGAAAAACATCAAATCTAAAATTTCTAACACAACCAGAATGTAATTTTAGGGTTGTTAAAGCAGTATAGAAGCTTACAAAAAACAAAAAAAAACATGTTTAAAAAAATAAATATAAATTAACCACAACAAAAAAAAATAAAAAATTAACAAACCAAAAGCTCAATTATCATGAAAAATAACCTTAATAAATCATTCAAACATAAAACACCTTTAAAAATATAAAACAACAAGGAAACATTTTGTTAAAGCATATTTCAAATTGAAATTACTGTATACTAAATATATCTAGGAAAACATTACACGATAAGAAGAGAACACAAAATTTATAGTCCTATCCATTTTTAACATGATTTAGTAATTGCAAATTTGCAAAGTATATTTTTACACCACTCAAGATTTTAATTTATGAATAACTTGTTTAATTGACAATAATATTTTGAACAACTCTTCTCAAAACTAACAAAATCAAAGCATAGAATTGAAGTATATATAAAAAAACCGAGGAATGTCCTTGTTTTTTAATTATTTTAGATGCACATGTATTAAGCATATTTTGAAATCTACATATAATATATACCTAAACATATAAAGCTTACACATAATTCATATTATATATTATTACCTCACTAATGCACTATATTTATAAAGTCGCCTTTGTTGCAAAAATACACTTAAAACAATTTAATGAAACATAAATGTAGCACACACCATAGTAAAGATACCATGACCTACATTAACAACTATTTTTAGAAACCATATAGATATTGCTTCAAATATAAACAAGGCAATTAAGAATATAGAGGTTCATTTTTAATTTTTTTTATTGTTTTATATTTAATAAATATTATATTTATACTAAACATAAATATAGAGTTTTAGTAGATTATATATTATCTTGATATACAAGAATTTACCATGCTTTAGTCATAGTCATATTATATATAATATAATATGACTAAAGCATGGTAAATTCTTGTATATCAAGAGAATATATCTTAAGAACAAAATATTTATGTATCTTAAGATATATATGTACTTGTTTTTATGAAAATTTAAGTTTATGAAATGAGAGGAGAAACATATGTTGTGTAATTTTATTTTTATGGTTTGCATCAAAACCAAGTCATGCATAGGGTGGAAGAAGTCTCGAAATTGGGCCTCCAATTTTTAAGTTATGATGGCTTTGACATGACCTCTATTTGTCATAAATCATTGGATAGGATAAATGGTAGAATTTGATTGCCATTTGTCCTACCCTTGACTTTTTGAGGGGCCTAGGCCATGGCCATCCCACCCGGGGATGGTTTTTTATATATATATATATATATATATATATATATATAATTAAGAATAGTCAGGTTAATATTCCCAATAGATAGTATAATTAACAAAACATTTATTCAAAAAGCACGAAATAAAAGCAATAAAACAAATTAAATGCACTGAGAGTGTTAACTAAACTATGACATTAAATGATATTACAAAATATTTGCTTCTACCAATGGAGATCTTCATTTTATTATTTTCCTATGATATTTTTCATGCCTTGTAAATACATAGGACATCAAGTTAAACTAAAATTGGTTAGAAAAAATCTATAGTTGATTTAGATCAAGAAAAAATATTTAGTTTCTAATTTTTATTCTTGTCCTATAATGTCAAATGCAGTAAAGATTATACTTGGTTAATTTAGATTAAAAAACATAATTTTTAGTTTCTAATTAATATTATTGTCTATTAATATTCTAGAGTGTCCCATGGAGTAAATAATGCATTACACTAGGTCAAATGAAAACACCTATAACATTTAGTACACTCAAATCAACAAAAAAATAAGTGAAGAAATACAGACTTTCATCTATAAGAAAAGCACCAAGCCAAACCTTTAGCATTAATTTTTTCAAATATGTTACTGAAAACCTAACAAATTATACCTAACAAATTATATATGTTATATATTTGGATGGTATGTTGGTTTTCCGAGGCGATCCATTCTATGAGCACTTCTAAGAATAAGTTTATGTTTATGAAGTTGGATATGGCGAAAGCTTATGACAGGGTGAAATGGTCTTTTCTTCACAAAATCCTCTTGGCCTTTGGATTTGATCCTTCTTGGATTGAGTGGATTATGAGTTGTATTACAACTCCCTCATATTCTATCCTAATTAATGGAAAGCCCTCTCCTTTGTTTCATGCTTCCTAGGGTCTTCGAAAAGGGGATCCTTTATCTCCGTACTTGTTTATAATTATGGCTGAAGGTCTGGGTCACTGGCTTAAAGATCAGGTTCACCAGGGTCTTATTCATGGATGGAAATGGGAGAATAGTAGGCCAGCCATTTCCCATCTTCAGTTTGTTGATGACACTGCTCTCTTGGGTGTAGCCTCTATTTGTGAAGCAACCAACTTTAGACATGCTTTGGACTTGTATTTGGTTGTCTCTGGTCAGGAGATTAATGAGCACAAGCCTATTATTTTATTTTTCAATCACGGATCCCGGTGGTTCAAGCTAGAATTGTTCGGATTCTCGGGTTTCAAGGTTGGAACTCTTCCTCTTACATACTTGGGGATTCCCATTTCTGTTGGTCCTCTACCTAGGGCGGTTTGGACTAACATACTTGACAAATTTCGTAGCCGAGTTAGTCATTGGACTCATAGATGGTTAACTTTTGCTGGTCGGGTATTACTTTTGAAGTTAGTTGTGCAGGATTTACCGGTGTATAGATGCCTTATTCAGATTGCTCCAGCAAATTTTCTTCGTGACCTGGATTCTCTTTCTAGACAATTCCTATGGGCTGGCAATCTTGGTTCCTCAAAATGGAGTCTTGTTAAATGGGAGACTATTTGTCGACCAAAGCAAGCTGGGGGATTAGGTCTTCATCTAAGCTCTCTTTCTGGGACTGCTTTGGCTGCTAAGTTGTATTGGCGTTGGTGTAGTAATCAGAAGCAAACTTGGGCCAATATTATCTCCCACAAGTATCTTAGGGGAGTGGAAGGTTCATAGATTCCTCGATACATCTTGACTGGTCGAGGATCATTTGTTTGGAATACTTTGAAAAAGGGAGCAGAGTTGGTTAAGCAGGGGTTATTCTGGATTTGTTATACTGGGTCTCGGGCTCTTTTTGGCAGGATTCTTGGGATGGCTTTGCTCCTCTTCTTAGCGAGTTTCCACATATTCAAGATCTTGCTCAATGCTTTTGGGATCTCTGGATGGTTGAAGGTGGCAGGATTTCAAAACTGTTAAGTCCTTTGGTCAGATGGTTAGTCTCCAGTGGAAGGATCCTCGAGAATGGCCTACTGGTGGCACTATGGATGCGAGGGCAGAGCTGGCCCGTATTCTCGCTAGCCGTCCCTGCTCTTCTCTACCTAGGGATGATGTGCTAGCATGGGGAAGAGATAATAGAGGGATTTTTTCGGTTGCTACTGGTTATTGTGTTTTGGATCGGCAACGGTTTGGTGAGGAGGAGGTTCCATGGTGGAAGCAAGTTTGGAATAAGTTTATTTGGCCGAAGTGTAGTTTTTATGGGTGGCAGGCTACTCATAATCATTGTCTCACTTGGGATAATTTTCAAAAGCGTGGGTTTGCTGGCCCCTCTTTATGCTATAACTGTGGGAAGGTCAAGAATCGTTGGGCATTTACTTCTCCAATGTGACTTTTCTCGACAAGTATGGAATTATTGGTGGGGAGTATGGAATCACCCTTGTTCGCATGCTTCATCAATAGTTGATTTTTGGAGGAGTATGGGGCGGCCTCCTGCCGGCTTTCTTTTTACAAGTTGGATGGAGTATTGGTCCTTCATGCATTTTTTGGCAGATTTGGCTTGAACAGAACCGTCGGATTTTCCAAGGTAAGGAGTTAACTACTTCCCAGGTCTGGCAGAGGATTTTGTGTATGATCCAGGAAACTGTGTCTACAAAATGTCAGATTATTTCTCCCGTGGACCATGTGGAACGTCAGATCATGGAAAGATTAGGCTTGATGGTTAATGGTCCTGGTCCTAATGTCTCTTGCAGACGTATGGTTCAGAATAATCAGGTGCGAAGGGCTGGCAAATGGAATCCGCCTCCTCCGGGAGTGCTAAAAATTAATACGGATGGATCTTCCCGGGTAATCCGAGTAATGTCGGTATTGGTGGTGTGGGGCGGGATAGTAGTGGTACTATCCAATTTTTTTTCTCTTGCTTTAAGGGACATCATTCTAATAACTTCACGGAAGCACTCGCAATTTTATATGCTTTGGAGCAATGGTATGCTTTGGGTTGGCATCAAATTGTTTGTGAATCTGATTCTCAGATAGTTATAAATTTGTTAAATTCTGGAGATAGTCTTCATGGTTGTTGGCGGTTGAGTTGGGTTTCTCGGCAAATTCTTAATATCTCTGCTCACTTGGAATTCATTTCTTTTGTGCATATTCCTCGGGAGTGGAATAGGGTAGCGGATTTGTTAGCTAAATGGGCTTCTAAGTTTCAAGATGGTTGGGATGTTCAAAATTGGTCTCAACTTTCTTCTGATTGCTCTCAATCTCTCTCTTCTTTATTGAGAGTTGATATGTCTGAATAGCTTCTGCTTTTTCTTTGTATCTGAATGTTTTGCTGAGTTAATAAATTTTTACCCTCTTTAAAAAAAAAAAAAGAAAACAAAGATATCAAATCTATATTAATTTCCACTAGAAATGACTTTCATCTATAAGAAAAGCACCAAGCCAAACCTTTAGTATTAATTTTTTCAAATATGTTGTTGAAAAACCTAACAAATTATACCATATTCAAAAGAAAAAGAAAACAAAGATATCAAATCTACATTAATTTCCATTAATAGGTTTTTATAACATCAACAAAATAGAGAATTGAATAAAATTACACGTTTCAATAAAACATCAAATATCTAACTATGTTAAAATAATTTATTTGGAAGGAAAACATTAAATCTAAAATTTCTAACATAACCAGAATGCAACTTTAAAGTTGTTAAAGCAGTATAGAAGCTTACAAATTAAAAAAAAAAAAAAAAATCATATTTATAAAAATAAATATAAATCAACCACAACAAATGCAATAAAAAATAAACAAACCAAAAACTCAATTATCATAAAAAAAAAACAACCTTAATAAAACATTCAAATATAGGTCCAAGGTGTAGACCAATTGGTTCATCCAAACCCCATAAGGGGGGCGGAGGTCCAAGGTTCAAATCTTAGGCCTCGCGGACTGAACGTTTGTCTCTTTCTTGGTGCTTTCAACGGCGTAAAAGGTTTAAAATGATTGTGGCATGGTGGTTATAGGGGTGGAGTGCGTGAAGATCTGTGTGGCGGCTTCTAAGGCGAACAACACAGAATAAAAAGTTGGACAGCCTTCCCGGAATCGTGGCGGCTACCGATTCCACCATGTAAATTCAAAAAAATAAAAATAAAATAAAATAAAACATTCAAATATAAAACACCTTTAAAAATATAAAAGAACAAGTAAGCATGTTTCAAATTGAAATTACAATACCCTAAATATATCTAGAAAAACATTACAAAATTATAATTCTACCCCTTTTTAAATAATTTAACAATTGCACATTTGCAAAGTATATTTTTACCCCCACTCAAACTTTTAATTTATGAATACCTTGTTTAATTAACCATAATATTTTGAACAACTTTACTCCAAACTAACAAAATCAAAGCATAGAATTAAAGTATATATAAAAACCCAAGAATATCCTGGTTTTTTAATAATTTTAGATGCACATGTTTAAGGATTTTTAAAATCTACCTATAACATATGCATATGCATGAACATATAAAACTTACTCATGATTCATATTAGTTATTATTACTCCACTAAATATGTATATTGCATATAATTTATTTAAATAATAAAATATATTATGAAATACCTCTTCTAAGTCAAAACCTAAAATAATAAGGTATACATAGAAGGTATTTTATATATAGAGCGAGTGAATGACCTAGAATTGTGGATGTATAAAGTATTTTTTATTTTATTTTTTAAATAATTTACATATAAATTGATCAATAGATATAATTGCCTTCCAGTAATGAATTTACAAAGATATTAATAATTATATTTATTAAATACCGTTGTCAATTATATAGATTAACATTACAATATCAACAATAAACAATATTAAAGCGTGCAACAGATGCTGTGGCACGCCAACTGGATTCTATCTTCACATTAGTCCCCTTTACCCATATTTTCTTGCATGAGATGGATTTCAAAAGTTGCTGGACTCCGAGAACCTGGGACCAGACTTGAAATTCTGATAACCTAATGTGAAGAAATGGAAAGTCCGGTTAAAGGGGATACGGCCGCCATGGCTTATCCACAGGGAGAATTTCCGAGTGTAAAGAAATGGAAAGCCCGGTTAAGGGGGATACGGCCGCCATGGCTTACTCACAGGGAGAATTTCCGAAGAGGGATGGAGAGGGTGAAGGGGCGAGATGACTCGATCAAAGGCCAACTGTGCCTAAATACTTATTTTAGGCCATAAGCGGGTAACATAAGGAAAATCAATTCAACGGCCAAATCAAAGTTTAAAATTTAATATTATGCTCTTTTGAAACGCTTTCGAACTTATTTATATTAAAACTAATTTATATTCATATCAAATCTTCCGTTCAAAACTTTTTGATGACATTAAAAAGATTACGGGAGAAGTTTTATTTTTATTTTTTTTAAACTCCAGCAAAGTCTAGAAAGTTCTCTTCTGTTGGAAATGCCGTTCACACTATTTTATTTTATAGATTTTTTTAACGGCTAGCCGCGTAATTACCGCCAAACTGTATTGGTTATTCAAAAGGGAACGAAAAACTGTATTGTGTAATCGAATTGTGCATTATAACTGCAAAAGATAGGAAATCACATCTGTAGTGTCAAACTAAATTCTTATGCCGAAAGTAATGCCTCTTTTACCTTTAATGCAGAAGATTCGCAGGATCGAATCCTAGCAACGAAGCTTAGGTCTCTCCATCGTAACTGCCACTCACATTCTCCACATTCTCCGAATTAATCATTTACATAAGTTATAATAATAAATTAGTATTGAAAGTTTTAAATTTAAAATATAAATAAATAATAAGTATTATAATTAGTTTTAATTTTTTTTAACCCCCTTCCATCTTGGTCTGAGAGACTAAGAACAGGGGTTTTACACCGTCAAAGTCACGAGGGTCCCGCACCAACATTATTAATTGGATTTTAGATACCTAATTCAGTTTTTTGTTGGGGGGGGAGAGAATTGGGGGCGCGGGGGGGGGTGCCCTCCCCTCCCCCTCACCTACAACACCTGGATTAATTAGTTTTAATTTTTATTATTATTATAATTATTTAAATATATTATTAATTAAATTGTAATATGCAGAAATACTGTAGCACCATATCCTCACGGCCACCCATTCCACACCATATATATATATATATATTTAAAATAAAATTAAAAAATTCAAATATTTTAATATAAACCATTTCTAATTCGTTATATTACAAATTTAAATTATGAGTCTGAAGCCATTTAAATCTTATTTTACCTTTTCCATAAGCAAAATATAATTTTTTTTTTTTTCAAAAGCGAAAAGCCCGGCAAGCGGGGACGTCAACAGGGGTTCTACATCGTCAAAGTTATTTGGGAGTCACACCCGATCCTACCGCACCAATATTATCAATTGGATTTTGGATACCCAATTCAACTTTTTGATAGGGTGAAGATTTGAACCTGGGGCCGCCAACAGGGGGTGTAAGCGGGGTTGTCAACAGGGGTTCTACGCCGTCAAAGTCAACAAAAATGAGATGGAATAAGCTTGTTAACCTATGCTTACAAGATGGAATAAATTTGTTGGAAGCAACCTATGTGATTTAAACCCTATACTTAATAGTTACTAAAAATAACGTGGTTATAACCAACTCCTCTATATATAATATTAAAATAAATAACTAAATATATCAAATATAAAGTTAAAAAAAACAAAATTAAAAAATCTCTATTTTTTTGAAATGAAAGATCATTTATTTTATTAATATAAAAAAAAATAAGTACAAAACAGCTACCTGAAGGCAATGAAAGACCAAATATATACAACACAAGGAATATAACAACCATCTATATACATCACAAGGATTACATCAACTGAAAATATACATCAACGAAATAAGTCCAAGTAATATAAACTAAAAGTATGGACATCAATTACAAAGATTAATACTGATAACTACAACCCAAAAACCAGCAGTAAGCATCATCAACGCTTCCAAAACAAAGAACTAAAACAATAAAGGACTTTGAATCTGCACAAAATGAATTATTAACTGCCGACATTTTTCAAATTATACTTTGAAATAAAAATCTCTATTACCACTTCAATTACCATTTTTTTTTTAAAACTATAAAGAGGCACGGTTTCAACTTTTTCATTTAATTTATAACTTATAATTCCATCTATAAAAACCAATGTATTAAAATATTGATAATTGAATATTAATAAATATAAAAATTTTAAATAATAAAATTTTTAAAATGTATATTGAATTGGGATCAAAGTTTTATAATACCTATTAAAAAATATATATAAAATAAATTTTTAAGTGCAACTTGAATATAAAATTAATCTTATAATATTATACTTTTTAATCTTTTGAGTGTGTCAAATGGGCGATAACAATACGAATCCCAAACCAATGTATAAAAATATTGATAAAAGTTTTATAATTCCATCTATTAAAACCAATGTATTAAAATATTGATAATTGAATATTAATAAATATAAGAATTTTAAATAATAAAATTTTAAAAATGTATATTGAATTGGGATCAAATTTTTATAATACCTATTAAAAAAATTTAGATAAAATAAATATTTAAGTGCAACTTGAATATAAAATTAATCTTATAATATTATACTTTTTAATCTTTTGAGTGTGTCAAATGGACGATGACAATACAAATCCCAAAAGCAATCAATGGTTTCCCTCCCACTTTGGGTCAACAATAATGAGATGGAATAAACTTGTTGGAAGCAACCTATAAGCATTCGGTGGTTTCCCTCTCACTTTGGGTCAACAATAACAATAATAAGATGGAATAAGCTTGTTGGGAGGAGCCCATGTGATTTGAATCCTATGCTTAATAGTTACTAATGTGATTATAATCAACTCCCCTCTGTATATAGTATTATAACAAATAACTAAATATATTAAATATAAAATTTAAAATAAATTTGAGTGCCATGACAATACTAATCCCAAAAGCAACCAATAGTTTCCCTCTCACTTTGGGTCAACAATAATGAGATGGAATATACAAATCCCAAAAGCAACCAATAGTTTCCCTCTCACTTTGTGTCAACAATAATGAGATGGAATAAGCTTGTTGGAAGCAATCCATGTAATTTGAACCCTATACTTAACAGTTACTAATATGATTATAATTGACTCCCTTTTATATATATATATATAAAATATTTAAACAAATAACTAAATAACTAAATATATTAAATGTAAAATTTAAAATAATAAAATTAAAAAATACCTATTAAATTAGAAAGAGACGTATAATCCCTATTAAAGAAATTAAATCTAACCCAAAAAAAATATTTAAGCATGACTTCTTTTTTCTCTCTTTTTAACTATAAACAGAGGGGTTTCAACTTTTTCTTTTAATTTATAACTTATAATTTCATCCATAAAAACCAATGTATTAGAATATTGATAATGGAATATTAATAAATATAAGAATTTAAAATAATATTATTTTAAAAAATTATATTGAATTGGGGTCAAAGCTTTATAATGTCTATTAAATAAATATATAAAAAATGTATATATGTAAGAGTAATTATAAAGTATTTTTATTTTTTAAAATTGGTTATAGATTAAAAATGTCTCATTTATTACATAGTGATTATATAGTGGTATTACAATAGCTTGGTAACTATGCATGTTTTATTAGGCAAGATTTGAACCTGGTCTCCCCCCTGAAAGTCAAGAAATTAATCAGTTCGACTCATGTTGTTTGATATGATATTATTAAATTTTGTATGAAACATACCTAAATAATTATTTAAGTAATATTTTCAGTTTGATTTCTTATTAAATTTGGTTAGAGTAAAATTCAAAGTTAATTTATTTTAAGTAGATTATAATTTATTTTAAATATTCATCTTATTAGGCATTTTTTGATATGTTTTAGTTAAATTTATTTGAAAAAAATAATATGATATATTTTTATTACTTATATGTGTTGGTTCTTTATTATGGTTTTGATCGTTTTAAAAAATATACTCTTATTTATTAGTTATAGATTTTTTAATCTTATGAAAGGAAGGTCTTGGAGAAGAGCTCTCCAATAATGGGTGGGCTTTTTGCAATAAATTATGATGATTAGAAAGTAATTATTTTTCTTATATATGAATATCTTATTTATTTTCTCTCTTATTTATTAGTTATAGATTTTTTAATCTTATGAAAGGAAGGTCTTGGAGAAGAGCTCTCCAATAATGGGTGGGCTTTTTGCAATAAATTATGATAATTAGAAAGTAATTATTTTTCTTATATATGAATATCTTATTTATTTTGTCTCTTATTTATTAGTTATAGA